>JAHLJT010004023.1:0-29211 GCA_031308135.1 Acheta domesticus | reverse complement strand
TGAGTGTTACGTACTTTAAAGTTATAGTATAGCATTCGCCGACAGTTTTGCACAGAAAGCTTCACGAACGTAATCTTCCTTTCCGGAATATTAACCACGCTCAGGATATGCTCACAGGTATGTTACACTTACTTATGTATCAAGAAAACGTAGAACGTAGAGTTGCTCGTAGCAGGTAGGACTTTACAAATATTTAAAAAAATCATAAATATATCTTTGTAAGAAATATCGTAAAAGTAATGAAAAATAAATTAAACATGCTGCTTTCTTACTCTACCAATAACGAATAAACGTGGATCTCCAAAACCGGATGAATTTGTGAACATCTGTTTCCTAAAATTATCTAAGTTTGAGGATCGTACATACAGTAATGCTCCAAACGTTTGGAACATGGTGTACTTGTATTTCTTTCCGTATGACTTTGAATCCTATAAAGAGCGTGGTCCGTTGTTTTTAAAACTTGATTTGGTCGAATTTTTCCTTCTTCGAAATCCACTGTGCGGCGGCGGCGGCCGCCCCCCCACCCGCGCCCGCCCCCGCACGTGCACAACGGGCGGGCGGCACGAAGCGCGGATCGCGAGCACAATGGCCGCCCCGCCCACCGCCGCCGCCGCCGCCCCGCGCCGCCCGCCGAATGGGGAGGCTAGCGCGGCGGAATGTCGCGCTTATTTATTGGGCCGGGCGGCCCCGTGGCCGCGGGCAGCGCGCGGCGGCGGCGGAGGCGGAGGCGCCCGGGTGCTCGACCCGCGCCGCGGCATCGACCCTCGAACCGCTCGCTCGCGCACGCTGCGAGACACCACCTCTTCGTTGACCCCTCAACGAGACGCACAGCACTCAATATGTGTATTTTTAATGTACTTTTTCATTCGTCCCTAAATAACAACAATTATTATTATTATGTTTCCATTACATCACGACTAAAGATGTTATGAGTCGGCTGAATATAAAATCTACTCCAGGTTGCAACCAGCTACCTAAGGAGCAGATCCGGTGACTGTCAGTGCCTCTACAATACTTTGCGCAAAATGTGGGCTGTTCCAAATAAAGCAATTTTATTATTATTATTATTATTATTATTATTATTATTATTATTATATTTTACATTTCACTTCCTGATCACAGTTGTAAGTTTTAAATTAACAAAATATGGTTTCCGTTTTGAGTTTTCACTAGTTGGGAATTGCAAAACGGGAAACATTCCTACGTAATTAAAAGTAGTGTGCTACAGAAAGCTCAGACATACGGATAAACAGATGGACGTTTTGAAAAGAACAACTTGTTCGGTATCAGGGGACCCAAAACGTGTATTTCCGTTGAAATCTCGAAATGGATTTTCCACTGCATTACAGAACTTTCTCTGTACTACGTATATTACTTGGTATATACGTACGTATCCGGGAAAGTAAAAAACACGTACGACATGGACTGTTACATAAAATTATGCAAGAAGGGTCAGACTCTTGCGGGCGGAGGGACAGACTCTTGCGGGCGAAGGGACAGACTCTTGCGGGCGGAGGGACAGACTCTTGCGGGCGGAGGGAAATAGGCATTCCAAATTTAAAATAACTTATTTTGTAAATATTATAAAATTATTGTGGTTTAGAAACCGGGCCGGAGTTTAAGCCTATTTGGTACTGTTTACTTTGCCGTTCATTTTTTGCGAAGGATATACTAGCAATTGTTTGCGAGGTAAATTAGCCTAAAGTTATTATCTTTTTTACTCCGGTGAAAGTTATAGTGCAACATACCTATAAATTATTATCCTACATGGAATAGAAGCATAATGAACCAACTGCTGGGCTCAGACATAGCTTTCACCTACATTCAGTAAAGAGAAAGCATGGTGTTTAATTCTCCTGCCAACGAGAAGTCTGCGTACCATGATTCCAGGAGCCACGCCCAATCTTCACTATAATTATGAACGTATGTTTGTAAATATTTCCCATTTTCTACGATGTTGATGTAAAACAGATACAATCAGTGTCGGATCACAACCTGCGGTCCCACGTATTTATAAATTCTATCACCGTATTATTAGTTAAAAGGTGTCCTATTATCTCTGATCTTGCCATAGAGGCCGGGAAACGTACAGCAGCGCAGCGAAACAGACGTAACAGTGGAGCTTCAGCATCGTCTCTCCCTCGCAGACGGCACATAAACCAAAGTTCATTGCTCTGGGCTGTGTGTGCACTGGCTTTATGCGTCCACACCGGTTTCCACGAGTACTTGCGGCCTGGCGGCTGGTGACTGCGCGGTGGAGATAGGGAATTCCCACGGACTCTCGAACGCTTTCGTCAGTTTCCTATTGTGTGGAATTGTTTATTTTGGGCGAGACAGTTGATTTTGAAATTGCCTACATTTAATGATTGGCAAACCCCTTGCCTATCCTTTGCTCTATCCTGTTTTCATTAAAACAATCAGTTAATTTTCTCCACCGTTGTACATGCAGATCGTGCATGAAACGAGACCTTAATTTGCCTTATTGGCGATGCAGCATTGGTATTGTTTCATTGTTCAGAGCGTCCATAAATATTAACTGAATCGAACACGAAACTGACCTTTCGTGCCTAATGGATAAATTGCAGTGTGCGTGCGTGGAGGGTGAGTCAAAAGGGCTAATTGTATAAAATCAAGGTGCCTCCTAACTGCCGCACAGTGGTAAATTTTGGTTCGTAGCTGAACAAAAATGAAAAACGAAATGAGATCCAAAGACTTAAAAACTGCTCCCAATGACCCCCCCCAAAAAAACAGGAAATGGTAGAGTATTTGTCGATCTGATAATGATAGGGTTGGATAGGTTGATTTATGACCGATCAGAGAAGCGATGCTGCGAGACGTCCGCAGCCCTTTTAGAAAGTAAGAATCGGGGAGACCATTTCGAAGTACATTTATGCTGCAAAATTGGATGTCTTTGGTACAAAGGATATTTGGGATTTTGCAGTTTTACGGAGTGTTTAGATCTGTAATATAATTTAATAGTTTCATAAGTCTTTTACTGATAATTATCAAGCCTCCACATACAAAATCATAAATTTCTTGAAATTAAATTTTAGTAAAAATAAATGTAATTTTTACCACACATTCCACACGGCTTCTATTTTGATACTGAATATGTGGTTTTTGCGTCCGTTTGCATTCATGGGCCTATAATAATAAAAATAATATATTATTATTATTATTATTATTATTATTACATTCCGGATACGTTATGCTAAGAGAGCTCTTCAATTTTTTGCATTCAAAAACCAATGATAAAGGAAAATATCAGACGTCAAAAAAATATAGTAACCAAAACAAGTAAACATTTCACTGAAAGTTTAAACACCTTTTGTTATTAACTGGAAGTTTCAAGATCTTTTGTTTTTCAGCTACCAATTATCAAAACGATTTGTTTGGCAATGGTATGTAATTCATCGGTATGCTACCAGATTAAAAAGTAAGAAAGTAGTTGGGCGGATTTTTAAATATATAGTAAACAAAGATGCAAAGGAAATACAATATTAAATTATCACTTTTGCATCCAAGAAGATTTTTTCGTTGCACAATTCTTAACTTCAAAGAGTTCATTTATGGTTAACTAGAGAGAATAGAAAGAAGCATTGTAGATTTGTGGAATTGTAAAATTGTTCTAGATTGTGGAAAGATTGAATAGTTCAAATTCCTCAAAACTAATAATGAAGGCGACACAACCCAAAACGTTTCTCCAAATGGTAAAACACAGATGTGACATGAATTGATCAACTTATTAAAATATTTTCTGCAATTCTCTTGAGATGGGCTAGAGATCACCTCATAAGTACTGATGAATTTCTTGTTTCTGTCTAAGAAATGTCACATTAAAATGTGATCTTTCATGATTCATATTTGGCAGATCTGCCCATTCTCTGAAGAGACGCAGGATGTGAGACATAGTGGTGCAAACGGAGAGCAGAGCACGCATGAAAGTATTCGAGAGTACAAAGAAATGAAATATATGCTGTGATGGATAATGGCTTCAGTTTCAAATTCAAATCTATTTGGGGAAGGAATAATTTCCATATAGAGGAACCTAGCCCGTTCTCTCGTCCTTAAAAACCGTGAAACAGGAAATAGCCAGACTATTCACATTCATTGTCAACTCAGCAAATGCGCTCTTGAAAGTATTTTGCAAACTATAATATATTCATCTGAACTTCTAAAAGTACCTTTGTAAGGGGAGAACGTAAAATTTTTTTTATACTACTATCATTAATTCGTAACAGGTTCCGGCTCGATAGTCGACGCGCGGTGCGCCACCCACTGTGTGAACAACGAATAGAATGATAAAAACAACAGTGCACGTAATATTTACGTAGTTTTTACGCCAAATAATTGTCAACAGTTAGGCACTATTATTTTCGTTCACTTACAAAACCAAAATTGACCACTGTATGCCGTAAGCGGCGGAGGTTGCTGTAGCAGAAGCAAACAATGGTAAGCCAGTGTGCGATACCGGTGATGTTTACATTGATGGTTATTACGATAGTTCAGGTTTCGATATGGATGTACTGTAAGCATGTGCCTTGATATTGGCGAATGAAATATTGATGGCTGTTTTAACTGTCGTAAACGTAATAATGTCTCTGTCATCACTCGCAAGTCGACCCAAGAGACTGGGTTGGAGCGTGAAAATATTCGTATTCAGTCCGTCGCGACGGTCTGAAGAATTATGGATTCCAATTCTCATGGGAGCTTCGATATTTCGTCTTTGTCTATTGATTGTGCGGTGATTTAGCCCTGTGTTAAACTCGCAGTCGACTAACCCACATGTATGTCAGTGTCCAAATGTGCTTCATTGAACACTTCTTGGAAAATGTTTACGGTATTCGCGTAAGCTAAAAAAACGTAATGTAAAATTCTAATATACCGAAAAGCCCCCTTAACTTACCAATTATTAACCGAAAGGCGGTCCAAAATTTTCCAATTTTCTACCACACATTGGAAAAGAACACGAGTATACTCGCTCTTTAATGTTAAGTGGTTAAAGGGAAAGAAACGGATTTGGTAATGACTAGAAGAAACGTTTTATACAATTGGGAATGTATAGAATAGTCGGTACTCTCGTCCTTCTATGCGCCATGTTCAAGGCGGTCTAGAATAAATTTACATTTTACTGCTGTGAGGCTGATGACGCTGATAAGGTGTAGTAGGGGGAGTCTGGAACGGCTGGCATAAAGAGGATCGACCCAAGATGCAGGCACGTTAGGGTTAAATAAGAGGCGCAGGTAATGTTCGGAGGTTATCAATGGCGGCATTCCGTTCTTCAGTGTCTCCAAAAACGGTTTCGGTCTAGTGTCCACTTACACAAAGAGACATTTTGAGAGGATATTAATTTAAAAAGCCGAGCTTATTCAACTAGAAATATTCTAATCTTCTCAATATTTGCAAAATTGATTTCCTGCGAATAAATAATTTTATTTTTAATTTTTCAGTATATTTTAAATTTAAGTAATGTACATGTTACAGCGCTATATCTTTGATGATATAGGAGATTATAACGGATTATAACGTGTGTGATCTATTTAGGAAACCGAAAAGGCATGCTCGGAGAAGTGTCTCTGGGATATATGTGTATATATATGTTTGTGTGTATATATAAATATACATACATACACACACACACACACTGCAATTAATATACCTTGTTATGTACCAGAAAACGAAAACCTACATTCGTTACCCAAGCACTCAAGCCCATCTACATGTCTACTGGTCAGACATAATTCACATTCACTCTCCTACTTCGCTTGGTATATATTCAAAAAGAACTTTAAATCACTCGAAATATTGTAAAAACTAGAGCAGCAGCGCAGGTAGATGCGAGTCTTGGCAAAGGGAGTAGCCAGTATCCATTGCCTCTCACCGCCACCAACGCCCGTCCCCGTTTCGCTGCCACCACTCCCTGCGTCCTCGTTCTCGACCTCACCATCTCTCTCATCGCTCCCTTCTTTTGAGTGCTCATTGCGGCCCAACCTTTCGGAATATTCACGTAGTTTATTAGAACTGTCTTAAGAGCTTATTTTCGAAGTTTCGACGTTTCCTCCCCGGACACCCTGCATGTGTGTGTGTGTGTGTGTATATATATATATATATATATATATATATATATATATATATACACATACACACATATACACACACACACACACTACAACTAATATACCTTGATATGTACCAGAAAACGAATACCTACATTCGTTACCCAAGCACTCAAGTGTATCTACATATCTACTGGTCAGACGTAGTTATCATTCACTCTCAGCTATCATTTCCGCCGCCACCACCACCGCCCTCGCCTACGTCACCGTCTCACCGCCCCCTTCACCTCCGTCACCACCGACCCTGTAGCCACGACTATCGTAAGTACTCCCGCCCCCTCCAACACCGCCTGCCCGCCACGGCCAAGGCTCCCTACCCCAGCATCGCCACTGCTACGAGGTCAGAAAGCGATCTCTTGAGGGAGCAAGTGTTCGGGAAGGGCGCTCCTCCACGGCCACCGCGTCCTGGGCAGGTGGCTCAGGGCGTCAACTGAGCCGAACTGTCAAGGCGGTGCCTCTGACCGGGAGGGCCTCGCTTCGATAGCTAGGTCGAGTTGTCTCTGTCTGGAGGAGAATTATAGAGGCCGGCTACTCGGACAGGTAGTTTTTCGTGGTTCCTCCGACCAACACCAGGCGAATGCCAGAGGAGTATCCTAACAAACGGGTCACGGACCGCGCGCGATCTTTCGTTGCATTTTCTTGTCCTGTCTTCACCCCTTGCTCACACACACTCACATGCACTGCGCCCATGCCGGGAAATCGGTCAGGAGTTTAAAGCTTGTCCCGGCTGGGGCGGTGTCCCGGTGCACCTGGTTGGGAAAAACCCCCCATTAGCCAACGGTAGGTCGGTGCCGGATATCACCATGTAGCGGGGAAGATCACCGCTACCTCCCTAGAAAAAACGCGCACTACACTTACGGACTAATGACCTAAGCGATCGACGCGCTCGGAATCACTAATCAATCAACCCAGGGCCACCGCCGCGGTGCTGGCCGGTCCACGCAAGTAGAGTCCCTAGATACAGAGAGTAGGGCAACCGCCGCCATTTAATATCCTCTCACCCGACAGCCCTAACAGACAGCATTCACAAGCTGAAGGAAAATTATAACAATTGATGACGTTATGGAGATGTTTAAGATTATTAATATTGATTGGGGCTACATTCGTGGTTCTCAACACACACAATACCCCCACAGTTCTAATTCTCGTGGCAACCTTTCAGTTGAAATTGATTTTCTATAACTCGGGAACAATAATTTTTCTAATTTTTATTTTTCTAAAATAACATTTTTTTCTAAATTCTTGTTCTAGTTTTTCAAACGTTGCTAATTTTGCTTTTTTTTAAATTCTGGGCCTCAAGAAAATGTGCGCAGATAATCTCTTTCCCCATATGGCAAATACAGTTTTTACTGTTTTTTGGCCAAATAAATAAAATAAACTCGTTATAAAATGGCGGGTTCGGTGGAACAATGGAATTCGCTACTCTCTGAATCTAGGGATTCTACACGAACGCTCTTCGTGCGCAGCGGCGGGAAACCCAGCCGTGGCTCGCCCGCGCAGGCGCCTCCCCCTCCCCTCGCCTCGATCAGTGCCTGGGTTCCGCTGCTCGAACCCTGGCCCCCGGCCGACCGGTCGCCCCCGCCCGCGCGACGCCCCGCAACGGTTCGCATCGCCGCTTTTGGTTTATTTTTACGTAATTGCGCCGCCGTTTCTCCGCCGCGAGCAGATATCGGAACATGATGTGTAAATTACTCATCGAGTCGGGAAGTCTACGAGAGTGGAACGACAACTTATGTTAATGCTGTGAAATAATAAAAATAGAAACTGATCGACTGCACGTTGCCACTGCAGTTGACAGGGTCAACCTAGTGTCGAGTCCTGATAGGGCGGATTTTCGACATTGGATACATAGGTTGTTCGACCACTGCCTGGAAGAGAATTCTTGCCACCGCACAGTGGGCTAAATGGCGATTCTAGACGGAACTAGCCTTAAATCTTTTGTTTTAAGTGATTCTAGGGAATGTAAACGGTTGTTAAGGTTGTGAAATTAATACACATTAAATATACTTCAGTTTTACTCATTAATGATTATAATTACTAATGAATACAAATTATTATTATTAATGAATTGTGTTCGAAAAAAATTTTAAAAATATTGTGACTTCTCTGAACGCAAATATATTTTATTCTCAATAACTAAATCAAAACATAAATGAATTTATTAATCTTTTATTTTATATTGCACAATTTCTAAAAGATTTATTTAATTTTTCACAATTAATAAGAATTTTTTTCTACTTCTTCTCCTTCTTCTTCAGTTTATGACGTTTATGTTTCACATAAAAGACACCAATCATAAAGTTTTATTGCAGATTAATCCTTTTATATCCCACTGTTTTTCTATACTAGCCTTTTACACACTACCCTTAAACAATTTCATTGCTACTTAAATTTAATATTCTCTAATCATTCATTGCTTTGGTTGATTCACACCATTTCCACTGACAATTTTACATTACAACATTACAATTCGCCAACAAGAATCCAACAATTGATAAGAGTCAGTCCTCTGATAATGCGACCAGTTGTAGTCATCTCCTGGAACATGTTGGCCGCATCTCTTTTACCCGATGTATGCAGTGATTGCCTCGCTGCGTACACAATTTCTTCCTTCGAGTGCGACGTAAGTAATGTTTCGATGCGGTTTCTTTACCCTCCCCAGTACACTCATTAAAACTTTACCTCCGCCGGCTTGCACCTGAACTAGTAGTTTGCGTAGCTTCAATCATTTTAGGTGTTATTACCCTGTATACCACTTCCGGAAACTGAATTGCAGCATCTAGCCACCCAGAATACTTTTTAATGAAATGATGCTCGACGTGGTTGCATTTTCTCCACCTACTTAAAAAATGTTATAAAATACTCTTACACCATCTTTAAGGCATTTCTCCATTGTTTTTTCGCACTCTTGAAAACCTAATCTATTCTTTACAAAAGACATTAGCTCTGCTTTCATGTCCCCTCTCGCGCGCGAAACGGGAAACAGATTACGGTAGGTGACAACTGGATGCGCGCCATCGTATGAAATAAAACATAATATCCTCATCTGGACGTATCTGGACGTGAAATTTAGTGCATCATAAAGTAAAGACACGAAACTATTTAGTGACATATGTTTTACTGTAATGCAAGTTAATTTACATTGTTGAAAATCTACTTGAAAGTCGGGAAAATGAAAAATTTAGGTCTCGCACAACGCCTACTTTACAGCTTATTTTACGAAGAGAGAAGCAAAGAATTGAAATTATATAACTACTGTTGAAAAGTACATACTTCACTGAACTTATTCCATATAGCAGAGTTTCGCATTCGTCTTTCATTGAGATCTGAGCACATTTGATTATTCGAGTGGCTGCAGAGCGACTGCCTCACGCAGCGCTTCCTTCAAGATATGATAAGTAATCTACTTCCCCAGCGTAGCAAACGTGAGCCGAAAAAATAAACCAACTCTCAAATATCATTCTACTATTACATCGATGATCAAATTCACTAACATAAAAAGTCGATATTAAAATGTTAGGGAGGGGGGTCTAGTTCCGCCTAGATTGGCCATTTAACCCTCTGTGCACCGGCACTTTTCGTTAGTTTTGTAATGCATGAAGAAATTTTAGTTGTGAATTTGGTTGTAATTTTTCGTTCCCTATTTCTACACATATTTGTATGTAGATATACTTGTATATAAATAGCACGCCCAAGACGTTTCACGTATCCCTCAGCGTCTACTTCTCTTCCATAGCGTACCAGATTTCCTTCGTTGGCCTAAATTCGTAACTGGATGATACTCTTCAATATAATACAAGCGTAATGATTAAAATTTTATGGATTTGTATTAGTATTGGTACTTTGCCTTCTCATGATGGAAACAGGAATGGTACCTGGGCCGCCCAGAAGGGGGAGGGGGCAACTGGAACAACTTGCCTCAGATCCCGACTTAATTGGGGCCCCGAATATTTTTTTCATTCAAAAGAAATAAAAAAGATGTATTTATAAGTTTAACGCTATAAGCTATTTCTGATCCCTCGAGAAACGAATTCTGTTGATGAATTTGGGGAGAAAGAATTTTTTTGTTTGAAATGGGGGCCCGCATGGATCATCTGGCCCGGGATCCTGGTTAACTCTGGGCGCCCCTCAACGATAGTTTTGTTTTTACCAATTTCTTCAATAATGTCTTCACACTTACATCTTCAACCACAGTCCTATTTGTTTTAAAATGATGAATTTGATCTAAGATATTACTTACTTTTTTTTGTATACAAAATTGCAATGTAGACTTGTCAGTACTTTCCATGTGTGTGTCTGGTAGAGGATGCGCATTTAGAGAGCGAGTGATCATAGTTGCGCCGTTCCGTGGTTTCGCCACCGCCTCCCTTCTCCTTCCTATCGCCCCCTGAAACCACTTCTGCTTCTTTGCCCTCCGCTACCACTGCTCTCTCTCTCGCCTACTACCACCCCTACCTTCAGCGCCGTAACCCAACTGTCGATACCTTCGCCACCCCCTTCCCCGCTGGCACCAACCACTGTCTTATTCAGCCTCCCGCCTCCGCCTTTGAAATGCTTAACTTTCTCTTTGGGCCACCCAACTACATGACGATGAAAATGACAACGAGATAAGAGAAGTAAGTGTTCTGATACTGTTTATATCATTTCCGGTTGCAACAGAACTTGAAAAGGCTGCTGCGGGGACAGTGTTGCAGGCAAGATGAACGAAGCTTACGCAGAGATAATCAATCACTTCTGAAGACGTCTTGACCATCTTTTTTCTATTGTGTATGTCTCAACACATCCGCATTGTGTAATGATAAAAGAATGCACTTAAGACTTTATTATATTTAGAAAATTATTATACAAGAATACCAGCTATATTTAGTACTTTGTTCATTAACATGTCACTCCCGCAACTATTCCCTACAAAATGCCGATGGAAATTCTCCAAAACGCAAGGTAACAGCTACTATGCAATAAGAATAACAAAAAGTCCACACACGTACTAAAGTTGCTTGATGCTTGTAAGAAACATTAGGCAGAAATGGTCTCGCGAGGGTAACTAGTATTTACTCGTCTCGTATAACAAGAATCCATCATTTTAAATTATGATAATCTTGTCCGCGACTTGCGATCTGATGCGAAGGAGAAAAGGAAAAACCTCATCACGTGCATTTCCGCAAAGGAATTCGCCTCGACGTGTTTTTGCTCGCGACTCTGCACGAAGGAACCAGAAAATCGCCCCTCTCGCATCCCGTCTTCATGTGGAGGCCAAATAAAACAGAGGAAGCGAGAGGCTGAACCGGGTAACGGGCAGCGACGGGCAAAAACGCCCCCACTCACGTGCAGGCGGGGGCGGGGCGGTCAGGGATTCGGGTGAAGCGGAGGCGAAGGTGTAGGCGGATGCAGAGGGAGACGAACAGGTGGAGGAGGTGATGAAGGCAACAGTAGAGGCGGAAGAGCGGATGAGGAAGAGACGTGGTGGCGGGGAGGCGGCAGTGAAGACGGCACGACCATTCTGCCTTATGTTTCTTACAAACATCAAGCAAGTTTTGTACATGTTTGGACTTTTTGTTATTCTTATTGCATAGCAGCTGTTACCTCGCGTTTTTGAGAATTTCCATGTGCATTTTGCAGGGAGTAGTTAGTTACGGGAGTGACATGTTAAAGAAGAAAGAACTAAATATAGCTGGTATTCTTGTATAATTATTTCCAAATATAATAAAGTTTTAAGTGCATTATTTTATCCCTACACAATGCGGATGTGTTGAGACACACAATAGAAAAAAGATGGTGAAGACGTCTTAAGAAGTGATTGATTATCTCTGCTTAAGCTTCGTTCATCTTACCTGCAACACTATCCCCGCAGCAGCCTTTCCAAGTTCTGTTGCAATGATATTAACAGTAACAGTACACTTACTTCTCTTATCTCATTGTCATTTTCATCAACATATAGTTGTGTGGCCAGCAGAGAAAGTCAAGCATTTCAAACTATTGCAGACCTGATTAAGTTTCGAACTAGCAGCAGAAGCAAGAATGCTACCCAACCAACCCACAGAAAAGGATTTAAAAAAAAAATCCAAGCATACTGTGCAAGAGCAATAAATAAAATACCCTCGAATAACTGCAATAAATTAAATATTGTAAGTGAAACATCTTCAAGAACATTGCAGTAACATAGTATAGTGTATACAGAACAACAGTTCTTAACGTATCGAGAATATACAAATAGCTGGTGTTCCATAACGCAACACGTGAATATTAAAATATTTCATGGCGCACGTCCTCATCAGTGGAACCTTACCGTTGCATGACGTCAGCAGTGTTTAGTTTAGTTTGGTTAATGCCTTATTTTACGTGGCGAGACTCGGGCCATGAGGCCTGCTCTTCCGTCTGACCACGCAAATTTCGCTATGCTCCTTTCACCTAGCGGAGAAAGAAGGTATTATCTCGGGCGACGAAACAGGCGATTTGAATTCAGCTCAGAAGCTTCTTTTAGACTTGAGGATCTTTTACATGCAGTAAATCTACTAACATGGGACAGCCGGCTTTACTTCCCCTCCGAAGGAAGGCGTACTAAGGATTTTTTCGCCCTTAAAAATCCACGGTTTCGATCGGGTTTGAACCCGCAATCTTGGGTACAACGCGATACGCTGACCGTTATACCATCGAATCCGCGAATCGCGTGTCGTAACCAGTGACTCTTGAGTATGAGAATTCAGTCGAAAGGCGCAGTATGACAATAGGCGGAATAACACTATCAAATATTTCCATTTCCAGTCAAAATTGAAACTGTTTCATTGGTTTTGGAATTTTCCTGTGTTTTTGCGAATCTAACAAAACTATAGACACCTCTACGTGGCCAGAGGCTGCATAGTTTTCTTTCAATTTCGGCGCACATTGGAAATTAGTAATTTAGATGTAACTCAACTGTTTTGATATTTTTCTCGAGTTCCCAGATGTGTAACGAAACTATGGACCTTTCTCACATCGCCGGAGGCTGCATAGTTTTCTTTCAGTTTCTGAGCGAATTGGAAATTAGTAATATAGTCATAGAGTACAGTGTTCTGAAACAGTAAAAGTACTTCCCAACAAAAACATACAAAATAATAGTCCAAAAGTAGCAGGTACACTGCTCAAGAACAACAAATAAAATAATCCCGTAAGATACATTAAAATTGAAACATTCTGGAACAAATTGGATTTTATCGACCATTGCATCATTGAAATCTGTCATTTGAAATTTCCAGCAACTTGCAAACATTGTGTATACGATATTTATGTAACTTACAAATGATGTAACAAATAGGTATCTATAATGTATATATTCTTTAAATTAAAATGTAAAGTAAATTACACATAAAATTTGTGAATATTCTTTAAACCTTGGTTACAATTGGAATTATCACAATCAATGACATTCATTGATATGGATTGCATATTTATAGGAAATATAATTTTTAGGCTGGGCTTTTGAGTAGGAAAGGATCGTGTAATAGAGTATGGATATCGTATATTTATGTATATTGGTTATATATCGTAATATATAATGGAGCTCTCAACATACGTGCGTGGAAAAAAGTACAAGACCCAAGATTAGGCCGCGTGTCGACTGTCAATGAGATAGCAGGAGCATCGCCCTCTGGCTGTCTCGTGAAGCAGCGTGTAAACTCCTTACGCATAAAACAAAACGAGGCACTCAGGGCACCCGGAAGGGTTTGCAGCAGCTGCAAAACGCGCATGCGATTAAGGCGCCTCGCCGCCTCGACTTGTAATGGCTCTGGTGGCAGAGTGGATGGACACGGCCAGTTGCGACAGCCGGTGGTTATGTTGGTAGGGCAAATCCTCTATTTTAACAGACCAATGGCTCTTGCCGGAGAGATGGTTTGGAGTTGTGTATGCCAACATTTTAGAGATAATGTAAGATGTTTACTGCGTAGAAATCGAATATAATTGTTTCAAAAAATCTATTTTGTAACTTAAATACATGAAGAGAAAGATTTTGACATGCTTAAAATACTGAGAATATTCGTTTCGAATTATAAAAATGGTTTTCATGAATAATTAACAATCAGATTCTTAATACAGTTTGTTATATACACATTTTTAGTATTGAACATACAAATTTTCATTAAATAAAATATGTTCAATTATTTTTTTAAACATTTTGAGATAGGCATTTTCTTAATTACACTATAAACATTTTTTACCACCAAACACTAATTTTTATATTATGTTTTTTTAGATTGTCGACTTTTGAATGTTCATTTTGTATAGTATCGAAATGATTCTTTGAGCAAATGGTGAGGTGATATTTTATTTATGTCTATACATAGATATTATTTTATTCTGCCTCAAGCGGTGTGAACCGATGTAAATTGTGACTAAATAAGTTATTGAACAAACATTCAACTTCGAAATTTTTATTGAGATTTAATTTTTTACGCTTTTGAACATCGTCATTAATTTTTGCACCATCTTTTTAAAAGATACGGTAACAGCACTAGATTAAAACTTTCGGAATGCAGAGAAATTCTGGTACCTGGTAAATAAAAACACAACGGAGAAATGTTGATAACTCTAGCCAATGGAAACCATTCGGTGATTGCAGGGCGATAATATGTACTATGGGAGGCTGAGGTACATGATGAAAAAGGTGTAAGCGAAGGGTTAAAAAAGAGAGAGAAATGTTGACCACCCTAGGCGGGGCGTTGGCGATGGTGATTGTGATGTCGTTCGCAGTGGCTAATAGTAGTGGAGGCTGCGACTGAAGTAGTAGTCGAAGCACGTCGCCATGGCCGCAAGCGACGGAGAAATCTTGGATGTTGGGATACTTGATGATCTTGTGCGGCGCTCTTCTAATGGATGCTTGCAACGGGCTTTGAAAATATTCCACGATCGATCATATTGATAAGTTAGCGCGCTGTGTACGTGATGGAATTTATGTATAATGTACGCGAAGTCCCCATTTTGAAAATTAGCCGTGATTTAAATTTCACGATGCACATTCTCCTAACGAATCATACATCAAATTAAGTTAGTGGATTTGTGAATTCAGCAGTCTTAAACATTTGTTACATTGCTTTGCTAGATGAAACCGTATTCATATGAAGTAGTTTCTGCATTGTGATATAGATTTACTAGATCTATTTTTAAAATGTATTATTCTAGGAGACCCCTTCATGTATTGGTGCACGTATGTGAAATTATACGTAATTATACGTAAATTATAAGTATGTGAAAGTTTACATAACTAGAAGTGTGCAGAGTTTCAACATCAACACAAGAGCATAAATGGAATCGGGGAATGTGAATTCCAATCGCGAAGGCAGAGATACTTTCACCTCGTGAATGTGACCTCGAAGCAAACTCCGTATCATGAATCCCATCCAACTATTACGATAGTCATTCTTTATAACAATTGAATAAGAAGACAAGTACAATAGATCTCCTATGTTTAATCACTGGCGTCCTTTCAAAGGAATTGCACTTCTAACAAATGAATGAATACCTTTTCAAAATCAAAAAGTTAACTCTCAAGTCTATTTCTGTTTATTTCTTTGTTTAGGTGAGCCTAGTGGTTCCGGAACTTGTAGTAAGAAACTGCCTTGGAAGGTAGAGCGGTTTTGATGACCCTTTCTGATTCCCCAATAAAACAGCAATTCGCGAAACTTAGCAAGATGATTAGTAGCAAGTAGTAAGTGGACGTGAATGTGGTTTAGTTCCAGTCCGTATCTGAACCGGACAGATATTAAGAGCTAGTTATGTGAGTGAGATCGAAAAACTAACTGTAGTAGACGAACGGTGGCGTATCTGAAAACGTGAAGTTTGAATAATAGCGTTCCATTTTTGAATACCTACGTTATCCAGTGTGTAGTTACGATTTCTTATGACTGCAGGATAAAGGATAGTTACCTCAAGAGTCTCTAGCTAATAAGATTGTTGTATACTATTTTCATCCTCTAATTATGCTATTTAGTGCATGAATCAATGATGTGACATAAAGATATAAGCGAGAGGAACGACGAAATGGTAAAATACTTATGATATTTTCATGCGGCTTATTGCAAATTAGTTCTGAGTTTTGAGATTGCAGGTTTTTTTGAAATGAAAACTCATTGCTAGATGTTTTATAAAAGATACTTGAATGATTTTCATTGATATGAAGCCAATTATTATTTGCTAATATTGAACAAAGATGTGGTTTTAATTTTCTTGTCATACTCGAACAGATTTTCAAAAGATTTTCTTTTTCTTGAATTTTTCTCACTTTGTGAAAACAACACTGAAGAATCGATTTGTGAGATACAAGAATTACTATAGAAAATTGTTATTGATAGAAATTAATAAAATATTTGTAATACGTTTATCGTACTTTGTAGTGAGGTGTATTGTGATTAGTGAATTTATAAAATTAATGGAGAATATTAGTGAAATGAAAGTGGTTTCGGAATGCCTTGGTGTATGTGAATTTTCGTAATGCGTTGATTGACCCTCAAGTCCCTTTCCCCACAAGTCATTGTAGCGAGACCCATCAGCATGTGTTTCGCTTCACACTGACTACGATACTCGTGTTTGAGAAGTGTGCTAAACCAACGGCTCATAGGCCACATGCCGTCGGAGACGAGTATTGTGGTGGTTCATAAGTGAGTCTTAAGAATCGTTATCGTCAGTGAAGCTTGAGAAGTAGCTGAAGCAAACTATATCTGCTCCTGGGAAAAAGGGTTTATTACTGAGTGCTAGTGAACCAATGCCCTTTACAGATGGCAGTGATTCAAAAACGTACATGTTAAAGCAGTTGGGGTTATTTTGGTGTTTGTCAAAAATACCGCTAATTTGAAACAGCAGTTTTGATTTCTTCACTTGCGTATTTCCACGTCAACGGCGATGCTTCTGCCTTCGTCCTCCGTGATTGTTAAAAACATGAGTTCTGTCAACAAAAAAATACAACATTTTACTGGAAAATTTAGATACAGCGTAAATTTGACGTGTTTAGCTCACGCAACTACTACTAAAAGCAGGCGCGGCTCCTCATTAAAGGCTGTAAGGCGGAGCCTCCCCTATAAAAATCACCGCCCAAAAGAAATTTACAAATATATTTGTAAATGAATTTATTTATTAATAATGGATTTGAGTCATATTATATAAGAATCATATTAAACATTTTCTTTGTCGGTTCGTTAAAGGCCGTCCTTAACGCATTTGAAGCTGTTGACAGGGAAGAGAGAAGAAGGCTCCCACTTCGTTCCGTCATAAGGCCTGTGTAAAACGAGGAGGCGTGACGTCATGCATTCACTGCACGGGCATATGGCAGCACCGAAGGCTGCAGGCTGGCAGCCTTCAAGCGTGGGCACAGCGTGGGGCCTGGCGCCTGAAGGGAGTCTCACCAGATAGCATTACTATGCAGCTCAGTGAGTTTCAACTAGTTGTTCAAAATCGTGGTAGAGGCGCTTCTCCCTTACGTATGTATCGGAAGAAATAGTGCTTAGAAATACAATACTATTTGAAAGCTAAGTCCTCATGGAATATCTAGATAAAACTGTGTCAAAGAACAGGTCCCCCTGCTGTCCCTATAAATGAAAACCTAGTACTGTCCTCCGAATTGAAGGATATCCCCCCCCCCCAAGCAATTAAACATTTGCAGCCTTCCTCATTTAGAAAACCACGAGCCGCGACTGACTAAAAGTGTCTTACTTAAACGAAAATATGGAAACTCGCCTTCATTTACCCGTTGGATTATAAATAATTTGTTGCATTCTCTACCTCTAAAGTTGCATTTTACAAAAGTTCATTGTGTAACATTGTAACAAGTAGGGGATTTAAGCACGCTACGTTCCTTGAAGTTCTTGCGATTTAGCTCAGCGTGATCGCTTTGCATGACGCGACCCCGGGTTCGAATCCCCGCGTTTTCCTGGCAATGTCCCAGTAAATGTTGCTGTTTGACGATGAGAAAGATCACTTCCCTGGTTGAGAAAACCGGAATATGACGTAGGGATGGCTATGTGCTGACCACACGTACACCGTAACCTATGGCCGCAAGGCCGGGACTCGGCTGGTAGGCCCAGGCTTCGCTCAGAGGCTATTGCGCCAATGTACATACAAACATACATATATACACACACACACACATATATATATATATAGATATATCGACCAAGTTGAGAATGATGTTTACAGGAGCGTGCCACCGTCTTTGTTTACAGCCGAAACGACAGAGACGGAGATATAACGATACTCAATTCAAAATTAAAATGGGACCGTGTATTACGAAAAAAGCGGGATTTATTTCGTTGCAAATCTAGTATTTTCCCAATTAATATTTTAACTATATTTGGACATGTCTGCAACTCATATTGAAGGAAATAAAACTATACTTTTCTCTGTAAAACGATTCAAAATTTTGAAACTAATTCTTTCGATGAGTAGTAACATTCATATAAATCGTTTATTTGAACTTAAGTAGTTTCTCATGATATATACCAAATAATTTTTTATGTAAGAAGAAACTACCACCTTAATGAAGAATATTGTAGATATGTATGAGAGTAAAGTTAATGTTTTGGTACTTTATTGCATACCTAACACACCGCCTTAAAGCCTATGGAAAATAATGTTTACACTGTTAGTTCACGATGCGCCGCAATCGCATCCTTCATTCTTCGGTTGGTCGGGCTATATATATATATATATATATATATATATATATATACATACATACATACATACATACATACATACATACGTTACTTGACGTTCCGCTATACTCCGTCTATGATTGCTAACATCTCAACAGTGCATTCCACGTGTTTCATTCATCCACCAACTTTTGGCGTGTGTCAGCAAAATACTCGCGCGCCGGGCGGAGCGTGTCGTCCGGATGGGAACGCATGGCGCGCGTGAACACTGGGCGGCCTCGACATGCGCGCCACCGGAAATCGCTGTCTCCATCGCTCACAGCGGATCCAGCACGCGCCTCCCGCCATGCGTGGCGCTCACGGAAAATCGGAGCCTGGCAATGCGTAGCACGGTCAGCGAAGCTCAGCGCCCGCGCCAAACCTGACGCAACTCCGCTTCCCAACAGCCATCTAAAGCTAGCAGCGCCCAGAAACCAATCTCAACCAAACTATATCCAAAATTTTAGGCTAATTTTAGGCTAATTAAATGCTCTATTCCCGAATTTTAGGCTCCTCTGGATTTCCGAGAATCGTGGGCGCTGCTAGCTTTAGTCTAAAGCTAGCAGCGCCCACCCAGAATCTATCTCAAAATCAATTGTAAAATCAGAAACCCATCCCAAAATTTAATAATAATTTTAGGCTCTTGGAAAAAATTATCCCCGCCTTCAAATTCCAAAAATCAGGGCTGTACAAAGCGAAACAATTAACATTGGTTCTTACGGGTGAAATAACACCAAATCAAAAAACCTTAGGAAAAATCTGAAACCCCTCCCAAAAGTTAAGAATAATTTTAGGCTCTTGGAAAAGAATCAACCCCGCGTTCAAAATCTAAAATCAGGGATGTACAGCACGAAACAATTAGCATTGGTTCTTACGGGTGAAATAACACCAAAATCAAAAAACCTTAGGAAAAATCTGAAACCCCTCCCAAAAGTTAAGAATAATTTTAGGCTCTTGGAAAAAAATCAACCCCGCCTTCAAATTCTAAAAATCAGGGCTGTACAAAGCGAAACAATTAACATTGGTTCTTACGGGTGAAATAACACCAAAATCAAAAACCTTGGGAAAAATCTGAAACCCCTCCCAAAAGTTAAGAATAATTTTAGGCTCTTGGAAAGAATCAACCCGCGTTCAAATCTAAAAATCAGGATGTACAGCACGAAACAATTAGCATTGGTTCTTACGGGTGAAATAACACCAAAATCAAAAAACCTTAGGAAAAATCTGAAACCCCTCCCAAAAGTTAAGAATAATTTTAGGCTCTTGGAAAAAATCATCCCAGTCTTCAAATTCAAAAAATCAGGGCTGTACAAAGCGAAACAATTAACATTGGTTCTTACGGGTGAAATAACACCAAATCAAAAAACCGTAGGAAAAATCTGAAACCCCTCCCAAAAGTTAAGAATAATTTTAGGCTCTTGGAAAAAAATCATCCCAGCCTTCAAATTCAAAAAATCAGGGCTGTACAAAGCGAAACAATTATCATTGGTTCTTACGGGTGAAATAACATCAAAATCAAAAAACCGTAGGAAAAATCTGAAACCCCTCCCAAAAGTTAAGAATAATTTTAGGCTGTTGGAAAAAATCATCCCAGCCTTCAAATTCCAAAATCAGGGCTGTACAAAGCGAAACAATTAACATTGGTTCTTACGGGTGAAATAACACCAAAATCAAAAACCTTAGGAAAAATCTGAAACCCTTCCCAAAAGTTAAGAATAATATTAGTCTCTTTGAAAAAAATCGTCCCCGCCTTCAAATTCCAAAATCAGGGCTGTACAAAGGGAAACAATTAACATTGTTTCTTACTGGTGAATAGGGTATGTTGTATTCCTAACGGGAATTTCCATTTTTTGGGTAGGGAAGAGAGAAGGCCAGACTTTTTTGTGGGTTTTAATAGAATTCTCTATAATGTGTGGAATATGAAGTTCAATTTTCAGAAGCTAAGTCGTTGTAGTTCAGGTGTTATAAGAACTCAAATATTGAATATCGAAAAAAAAGTGGGTGTGTTTCGATTAATATTCTATTTTTTTCAGTCAGAACGGTGCTAGCCCAAAATTATTTGAGATTGGCATATTGATATGTAATGTATGAGCAATTGCTAATAAATTCCCCATTTGAATTAGTAAAGTAGTTCAGAGATTATTTTGTGAGAAATGAAAAATTAATCGAAAGGTATGTTGTAGTTCTCACGAGAATTTCCCATTTTTTGGAAAAGAAAGAGGGAAGCCCAAAATTATTTGTGGGTATAATACTATTCCCTATATTGTGTGGAATATGACGTTCAATTTTCGGAAACTAAGTCGTTGTAGTTCAGGTGTTATAAGAACTTAAATATTGAATATCGAAAAAAGTGGGTGTGTTTTGATTAATGTTCTATTTTTTCAGTCAGAACGGTGCTAGCCCAAAATTATTTGAGGTTAGCATATTAATAGGTAATAAATGGGCAATTGCTAAGAAATTTCTCATTTGAATTAGTAAAGTATTTCAGAGATTATTTTGGTGAGGAATGAAAAATTAATCGAAAGGTATGTTGTAGTTCTCACGAGAAGATTACATTTTTGGAAATGAAAGAGAGAAGCCCAAAATTATTTGTGAGTTTAACCATATTTCTTATTATGTGTTGTATGTCACGCGCCTTTCCAAGGAGCCAAATCCTTGTAGTTCAGGTTTTATAACAACGGAAATGTTAAATGTTGGAAAAGAATTAGGAAAGTTTTTAGTAATATTAATTTTTTCCAATGAGAACGGCTCTAGCCGAAAATTATTTGAAATTGTGATATTAATAGGTAATGTATGAGCAATCGTTAATAAATTTCTCATTTAAATTAGAAAAGTATTTCAGCAATTTTTTGTGAGGAATGAAAAAATTAGTAAAAAGGTATATTCTAGTTCTCACGAGAATTTTTCCATTTTTTTGGAAAAGAAAGAGAGAATTTCCAGGAGCCAAATCGTTGTAATTCAGCTGTTATAAGAACGCAAATGTTGAATATCGAAAAAAATTGGGTGTGTTTTGATGAATATTCCAAATTTTTCCAATAAGAACGGTGCATAGCCCAAAATTATTGAGATTGGCATCTTGATAGGTAATGCATGAACAATTGTGAATCAGTTCCTCATTTGAATTATTAAAGTATTTCAGAAATAATTTTGTGAGGAATGAAAATTATTTAAAAGTTATACTGTATTTCTCACGAGAATTTTCCACTTTTTGGAAAAGAAAGAGAAGCCCAAAATTATTTGTGGGTATAATCGTATTCCTTAATATGTATTGTATGTCACACGCCAATGCCATGAGCCATATCCTAGTACTTCCGGTTTTATAAGAACAGAAATGTCGAATATCGAAAAAAAAAAATATGGACTGGTTTTGACTAATATCCCCTTTTTTAATACGAACTAATATAGCCCAAAATTATTTGAGATTTGAATATTATTAGCTAATTTATGTGCAATTGTTAATAATTCTTTATTTGAATTGGTACAGAATTTTGGGGTTTACTTTTTCAGAAGTGGAAACGTGGTGAAATGTATATTGTAGTTCTCACGCGAATTTTTCTTTTCTTGGAGAAGAAACCGCGAAGTTCAAAATGATTCATGAGTATAGCCGTATTCTCTATCATGTGTTGTATATGGAACTTTATTGCCAGGAACGAAATCCTTGTAGTTCAGGTTTTATAAGATCGCAAATATTGGATAGCAAAAACAAAAGTTATTCTATTGATTATTATTCCTTTATTTTTCAATAAGAACGTTTCTAGCCCGAAATTATTTGAGATTAGCGAATTGAGAAGCAATGTATGTGCAAATGTAATAAATTCTCTTTTTGAATTAGTAAAGTATTTTGGAGTTTATTTTGTGAGGAATGAGAAATTGGTCAAGAAGTATATTGTAGTTTTCACGAGAATTTTCCCATTTTTGGTAAACAAAGAGAGGAGCCTAAAATTTTTTCTGAGTACAGCCGTAATCCTTATCATGTATTGTGAAAATGACATTATCAAACGCGAAATACCTGTAGTTAATGTAACACAAATATGAATATCGGAAAAAGTTGGGACTGTTTTGATTAATATTCCTTTCATTTTCAATAAGAACGAATCTAGTCCAAAATTATTTGAAGTTGACATATTGATGGCCAATGTATGAGCAATTCTAAATAAATTCCTCTTCTGAATTAGTACAGTATTATGGAGTTTATTTAGTGATAAACCAAAATATGATCAAAATTTATATAATAGTTTTTACACTAATTTTCCAATCTTTTTAAAACAAAGTGAGTAGTCCAAAATTATTAGAGAGTACAGCCGTATTCCCTATTATGTGTTGTATATGACATTAAATTGCCCGGAACGAAATCCTTGTAGTTTAGGTTTTATAACAACACAAATATTGAATTTTGCAGGAAAATAGGGTGTTTTGATTAATATTCAATTCTTTTCAAAAAGAATGCATCTACCCCAAAATGATATGCGTGTCGCGATTTTTTGCCACAATGTGCATGTTATTTTGCCACAATGTGCATGTTGAATTGATTGAAGCGAAATACCTGTAGTTTAGGTTTTGAAAAAAAAACACAAATATTTGAGATCGGTAAGTATTTCCGACAGTTTTTTTTACTTTGCTTTTCTTTTTCATGAAAAACATGGCAATGCCCAAATTATTTCAAGATCGCATCTTATTTGTTGGTATGTGTTCAATTGTTAGTAAATCCCATATTTACATTTGTTAGTTAAGTTTGTTTTCTTTTTTTTTTTTTTTTTGACGAATGAAAGATTGAGAAAAAATGTAGTTTGCCTTTTATACTAGGCATTATTCTTTTCCAATTTTTGGATTTCTCTATTATTGATTGTGATTTTAGAATTGTAGATGTATAGTTAAATAACTATTTTATCTTTTAATTCGTCGCTGCTTTTTGGAGAGAATTTTTCTTGTATGAAATATTTAATAAGTCCATATTGGATATTTACATAGGAATGAATTAAAGTAATTATTTCAAGGCTTGATATTGATCCTGTCCGAATAAATGGTAAAACTCTCAACAAATACATTTTTTTCTTTTTTAATGTTGGAAATACACGTGTACGGTATAATTCTCCCAGAATATATGTGAGGTTTCTCCGGATTTCCTAGTTTTGAGATAAGTGAGAATCTAGCTTCTCCATCCTCGTTTTTGGCTAAGTTGATTTCGGGGTGTTTTTTGATGACACTAAAGAACCCAAAATTATGGCCCAAGATTTTTGAGTTGAGTTGCTATGGGATGGTTTTAAATATTTGTTATCGTACGTAGGGGTGAGTTTCGAAATTTTGAAAAGGAACAAAAATTTCGCACGTTTACGACCACACAAATATTTTCGAATTTTCAGTACGGGGGTGTTCAATTAACAACCCACAATTTTTAACCTTAATTTCGGAGATTGTAGGGTACCAAAATAATGTTTCTGGTGTCACTGAAGAGCCAAAAATATCCCGAACTTATGGTGGGAGAAATTTTGAAATTTGAGAATTAGGAGTGGTTTTGATTTTTTGTTTTCGTATTTAGGGGTGTTTCGAAATTTGAAAAGTGGCCCCCAGAAGCCCAAAATTCACTTGTTTTGACCGTGCAAAAAAATTTGAATTTTAAGTAAGTGGGGGTGCTAGCTTTACCGGCCAAAATGAAATCGTAATTTCAAGGTGTTGGGAGGTAGCCCAAAATTTTAGAAGGGGGTGAAATTAGCCCAAAATTAGCCCAAAATTATGGCGCAAGCATTTTTGAGTTTTGAGGAAAGTGGGGGTGCTAGCTTTACCGACGTAGTGGCGCTGCTATTACAAGCACACCGTCCAGACCTGGTCCCTGCCGAATACCGCCGTGTGTGTAAATAAATAAAACTGTGCCCGGCGGGGGCCGCCTCGGCCGCGGGCATCGTCTGGCGTAGGCCAATCCGCACCTAAAAACTCCCGCGCACCACCCGGAGCCCCTCGATGCCCCTACACCCTGTCAAAGAAGATGGTGCAGTGATGGAGCAGTTAAAATGTAAATAGTGTAAATAGTAATCAGTGCACAACAAGGACGTGACAGTGACACCTGTGCTTAGTGTCAGGTCATTTCAGGATAAGAGAATTTCGAAGATAAAAGCAATAAGGACGCGACAAAGTCGCTTATGAAGTAATTGTAATTAGATGTAGGTTGTTGAAGTAATGATAGTGTAAATAAAACAAAACAGGTGCGTCAGTTACACAAGAGAGGAAAATCCTCAGACTATTATAAATAACGCAAGAGAGGTCAAAGCAATCTTGAACTCTCCAACCATCCAATATATACATGCTATGTAGTGCAAAACTACCACCATGTATAAAAATTGTTCTGTCGACAATAAACGCTACTTAAATACAGAGTAATATACGTAGTATAGGGAAAGTTATATAATGCTGCGGGGAAAATGGCGAATTTTCGCCAGCAAAAAATTAGTTGTCTGGTCGTGATGACGAAAAACTGGATAAATCAGTTGCTAAATTAAGAAAAAAAATCCCTTAACACGTGGTGTAGCCAGAACCCGTTTTTTGTTGGTCCTTGATTCCCAAAAACCAACTGAAAGGAAAAAACGTCCATCCGTCCGTCCGTCAACACTGCTAGCACCTAAACCGTACGTACGATTTCTTCCAAAATGGATATTCCCCGCACGATCTGGTTGAGTGAAAGCTTTGAGATTTGGAAAAAGATTCTATAAAATTTTGGGGTACTTTACATGAAGCTCCCCGGACGTTTTTAAACTTTTCTCAAAAACTGCTCCAAATTTTTCTTTAAATTTCTTGTAAGAACAGAGTAAAATGCACATATTATGGTGACATAGGTACGATGTTCACGGTAAAACTCTAAATTTTCGAAAATTGCCAAAATTTGAATTTTATTCAACGTCTTCCTCCAACTACAAAATTGCAGATGGAGATTTTTCCTTCAAAGTATTTTTTTCTCATAGTGAGTTCTTTCATAGTGAGTTGTGTTTATCGCACGTAAGAACCAATGTTAATTGTTTCGCTTGTACAGCCCTGAATTTTGGAATTTGAAGGCGGGGATAATTTTTTTCCAAGAGCCTAAAATTATTCTTAACTTTTGGGAGGGTTTCAGATTTTCCTAAGGTTTTTGATTTTGTGTTATTTCACCCGTAAGAACCAATGTTAATGTTTCGCTTTGTACAGCCCTGAATTTTGGAATTTGAAGGCGGGATGATTTTTTCCAAGAGCCTAAAATTATTCTTAACTTTTGGGAGGGGTTTCAGATTTTTCCTAAGGTTTTTGATTTTGGGTGTTATTTCACCCGTAAGAACCAATGTTAATTGTTTCGCTTTGTACAGCCCTGAATTTGGAATTTGAAGGCGGGATGATTTTTTTCCAAGAGCCTAAAATTATTCTTAACTTTTGGGAGGGGTTTCAGATTTTTTAAGGTTTTTTGATTTGGTGTTATTTCACCCGTAAGAAACAATGTTAATTGTTTCGCTTTGTACAGCCCTGAATTTTGGAATTGAAGGCGGGGATGATTTTTTTCCAAGAGCCTAAAATATTCTTAACTTTTGGGAGGGGTTTCAGATTTTTCCTAAGGTTTTTTGATTTTGGTGTTATTTCACCCGTAAGAACCAATGTTAATTGTTTCGCTTTGTACAGCCCTGATTTTTGGAATTTGAAGGCGGGGGTGATTTTTTTCCAAGAGCCTAAAATTATTCTTAACTTTTGGGAGGGGTTTCAGATTTTTCCTACGTTTTTTGATTTTGTGTTATTTCACCGTAAAGAACCAATGTTAATTGTTTCGCTTTGTACAGCCCTGAATTTGGAATTTGAAGCGGGGATGATTTTTTTCCAAGAGCCTAAAATTATTCTTAACTTTTGGGAGGGGTTTCAGATTTTTTAAGTTTTTTTGATTTTGGTGTTATTTCACCCGTAAGAACCAATGTTAATTGTTTCGCTTTGTACAGCCCTGATTTTGGAATTTGAAGGCGGGGATGATTTTTTCCAAGAGCCTAAAATTATTCTTAACTTTTGGGAGGGGTTTCAGATTTTTCCTAAGGTTTTTGATTTTGGTGTTATTTCACCCGTAAGAACCAATGTTAATTGTTTCGCTTTGTACAGCCCTGATTTTGGAATTTGAAGGCGGGGATGATTTTTTTCCAAGAGCCTAAAATTATTCTTAACTTTTGAGGGGTTTCAGATTTTTCCTAAGGTTTTTTGATTTTGGTGTTATTTCACCCGTAAGAAACCATGTAATTGTTTCGCTGCGTACATCCCTGATTTTTAGAATTTGAAGCGGGGTTGATTTTTTTCCAAGAGCCTAAAATTATTCTTAACTTTTGGGAGGGGTTCAGATTTTTCCTAAGGTTTTTTGATTTTGGTGTTATTTCACCCGTAAGAACCAATGTTAATTGTTTCGCTTTGTACAGCCCTGAATTTTGGAATTTGAAGGCGAGGATGATTTTTTTCCAGAGCCTAAATTATTCTTGACTTTTGGAGGGGTTTCAGATTTTCTTAAGGTTTTTGATTTTAATGTTATTTCACCGTAAGAAACAATGTTAATTGTTTCGCTTTGTACAGCCCTGAATTTGGAATTTGAAGGCGAAGGATGATTTTTTCCAAGAGCCTAAAATTATTTTTAACTTTTGGGAGGGGTTTCAGATTTTTCCTAGGTTTTTGATTTGGTGTTATTTCACCCGTAAGAACCAATGTTAATTGTTTCGCTTTGTACAGCCCTGATTTTTGAATTTGAAGGGGTGTTTTTTTCCAAGAGCCTAAAATTATTCTTAACTTTTGGGAGGGTTTCAGATTTTTCCTACGGTTTTTTGATTTTGGTGTTATTTCACCCGTAAGAACCAATGTTAATTGTTTCGCTTTGTACAGCCCTGAATTTGGAATTTGAAGGCGAGGATGATTTTATTCCAAGAGCCTAAAATTATTCTTAACTTTTGGGAGGGGTTTCAGATTTTTCCTAAGGTTTTTTTAATTTGGTGTTATTTCACGTAAGAACCAACTGTAAATTGTTTCGCTTTGTACAGCCCTGATTTTAGAATTTGAAGGCGGGGTTGATTCTTTCCAAGAGCCTAAAATTATTCTTAACTTTTGGGAGGGGTTTCAGATTTTCTCCTAAGGTTTTTGATTTTGGTGTTATTTCACCGTAAGAAACCAATTTAATGATTTCGCTTTGTACAGCCTCTGAATTTGAATTTGAAGGCGAGGATGATTTTTTTCCAAGAGCCTAAAATTATTCTTAACTTTTGGGAGGGGTTTCAGATTTTTCCAAGGTTTTTTGATTTTGGTGTTATTTCACCCGTAAGAACCAATGTTAATTGTTTCGCTTTGTACAGCCCTGAATTTTGAAATTTGAAGGCGAAGAGGATTTTTTCCAAGCAGCTAAAATTATGCTTAACTTGTTGGGCGGGTTTCAGATTTTTCCTAAGGTTTTTTGATTTGGTGGTGTTATTTCACCCGTAAGAACCAATGTTAATTGTTTCCCTTTGTACAGCCCTGAATTTTGGAATTAGAAGGCGGGGATGATTTTTTCCAAGAGCCGAAAAATTATTCTTAACTTTGGGAGGGGTTTCAGATTTTTCCTAAGGTTTTTTGATTTTGGTGTTATTTCACCCGTAAGAAACCAATGCCAATTGTTTCGCACTGTACATCCCTGATTTTTAGATTTGAAGGCGGAGTTGATTTTTTCCAAGAGCCTAAAATTATTCTTAACTTTTGGAGGGGGTCAGATTTTTCTTAAGGTTTTTTGATTTGGGTTTATTTCACCCGTAAGAACCAATGTTAATTGTTTCGCTTTGTACAGCCCTGAATTTTGGAATTTGAAGGGGAGGATGATTTTTTTCAAGAGCCTAAAATTATTCTTAACTTTTGGGAGGGTTTCAGATTTTTCTTAAGGTTTTTTGATTTTGGGTTATTTCACCCGTAAGAACCAATGTTAAGGTTTCGCTTTGTACAGCCCTGAATTTTGGAATTTGAAGGCGATGGATGATTTTTTTCCAAGAGGCCTAAAATTATTCTGATTTTGGGAGGGTTTCAGATTTCTCTTAAGGTTTTTTGATTTTAATGTTATTTACCCAAAACAATGTTAATGTTTCGCTTTGTAAAGCCCTGAATTTTGGAATCTTGAAGGCGAGGATGATTTTTTTCCAAGAGCCTAAAATTATTCTTGACCTTTTGGGAGGGGTTTCAGATTTTTCTTAAGGTTTTTGATTTTGGTGTTAGTTCACCTGTAAGAACCAATGTAAATTGTTTCGCTTTGTACAGCCCTGATTTTTGGATTGGAAGGCGGGTTGATTTTTTTCAAGAGCCTAAAAATTATTCTTAACTTTTGGGAGGGGTTTCAGATCTTGCTTGTCACTGAAGAGTGATTTATGTGTTCAACAACGGATGGAGTTATTTCACCGTAAGAATATATCCAATGTTAATTGTTTTCCCTTTGTACAGCCCTGAATTTT
>JAHLJT010004021.1:0-13032 GCA_031308135.1 Acheta domesticus | reverse complement strand
GTCTTCGTTTCCACCTCCTTTAATTTCTTCAGCTTTATTATCATTTGAACAAGCTACATAAAAATGACCACTCACTCACATTCACCCTCTCTTTCATTCATTCATCCTTGCTGCCCGTCTCTTGTATTGGTCTTCAGTTTGGTTGCTTCTTTCTTTCCCTCCGTCGAACCTGCCCATGGCCTCTGGGGTGGTTGTTGGGCGGGAGTGAGGCTCTCTCCCGCCCTCGAACCTTCTTGCCTGCGCTCCCGCTCCGCTCCCGCTCCCGCTCTCGCTCCGCCGCCCCGCACCAGGAAGCGCGCGGCGGGGGCGCCCGATGGCTCTGGCGGCGGCGGCGGCGGCGGCTGCGCCAGCGCCCGCGCGCGTCCTTCACCCTTGCCTCGTGCCGCCGCCGCCGCCGCCGCCGCCGCCACACGCCCTCGGCTGCGCGCTGCGCAGCGGCGAAGGCGTGGTTGGACTGCGAGGAGGAATGCGATTCAGGAGACGCCACCGCCTGCGCCGCTGCTGAAGCACTGCACAAGCTTCGGAGGCAGGCGACCTCACCCCCCTTCCCCCCACCCTCCGGTGGACTCTCTATCTGCAGGAGGAACTGCCGGCTCAACAGGGCGGTGGGATGCCCGCTTCTCCGCATCTCAATGTTGTGTTTGGTGTTTAGTCAAGGAACACACGGGATGGTTTAAAAATTGAAAAATTAATAATACTATTTTTATTATAATTAATTTTATTGTGGGCGGTTATAAATTTATTTCGTATTTTATGTAATACGAGTGACTATAAAACACTTTTATACAGACACTTTACATGTCATATTAAAATGATAAATAATGTTTTATATGCTAATTATAACTTTGTGTAATAATATCAATTTTTGAAACATTTTTTAACTTCAATAATGCTGCACACCTTACTGATATATTTGCATACACGTCAGCAAAACTGTACTTCTAGGTTGGGTCCGCTTCCGTTCAGGATAAGTGTTGTTTGTGAGCAAACGCTGTAGGTCATTCCTCGAATGGTTTGATCCAGAAATTCGTTGAAGATACTCATCAAGTGCGAAATAATGAGGTGGATGTATTGCACAAGCTCTGATACGTCACAGAATTGTGATTAGGGGGAGTGGACCAGACATACGGTCTTCCTTCTTTCCCCCTAAGCCACGCATGTGCTGATCCATAATTATTTCAAAAGTGGGTGATGTTGCCTTTGATGAACTAGAGCATACTTTAAAATCGAAGTAAATTTGATTGAAATGCATTTCTGTTGATCTCTTCAATGTTGTGAGTCATCAAATAAATTCAAATAATATTAATAAGTGAATCGCAAAGAAAGCATCAAGACTTTGGTATTCTAGTCTCGTTCTTTTTGCATTAACTCGAAAACACTTGTGTAATTCAAAACGGTACAATTTGAAAAAAATGCCATCTCTTCCGTTTTGATTTGCAAAATGCTGAATATGCTTTCCCCAAGAGAAAAGAAACTATTATATCATTATTTGTGGTAGTAATTAAGTCGAAGGAACTAGTCCATGAAATGGCTTTGCTAAATAGATAAAACTTCAAGCTAGGGTGAAGAAGAGGGGGAGGGGTATACTTTACTTAACAGCGCTGTTGAAAGTAAAGATTGTGTGCCTCGCGATGACGTCGCGATTGTTGTTGCGTTGCGAAATATCTGATTTAGGATTTCCCTTCGAATTTCATGTGAAGAAGAGCCTCCGACCTTCCGAGTTCATCCGAGAGGCCTTCTCCTAAATCCGTGCCTGGCTTGTGAGGAGACCGGGGTCCAGCTGTGCACTGAGGCAGGCGGAAGCGGAGCAGGAGCTTGCTTACAGTTCTGCACCTGAATCGCCTCCGCCGTGTCGGCCCTCGCGGCCTAACTGTGCTCCGCAGCCCCACTCAACTCAGTCGCGCGCCGGGCGTTGGCGACACGCGCAGGCCGGACGCGTTGCCAATCCAGAGGCTTTTTAACGCTGGGGCGTGGTCCGGCCGTGCGATCTGCTCTGCGATCCTGCGTTTCGCTACAATTGCCATCGTAAGCGTATACCGTGATTTCTCTAACTTTGCCACTCAAGGCACATCTTCGCGATGGAATATCACCGGCATTTCGCGTCTTTCTCGGTCTTTCCGGTAGAAGTCGCATGATCGCAAGCACTGCTTTATATGGTCGCGATCATGCGAAAACACCGCGGAACGACTGAGAAAGATGCGAAATACCGGACATATTCATTGCGAAGATTGGATTTGTCATGGTGTGATGCATAGTTCAAAAAATCGCAGTAAAGGAAAGGAAAAGACAATGAGGGATATGAGAAAACACGGAAAGAAAGTTCACAGTTAGATATAAATCCACTGTGCACATGATATCCAACTGAGTAGATGATAATATCCAACTGAACTCTTAAAAAAACACATATATGATCGCAAATCTGCATATACAGTGCGCATTTGCTGGATTTGGTACACAGTAATAAACTACTAATTTGCGCCATCTCCCACACCCACGCACACATTAATGACTTCTTGTTATATTGAACCATCTGGTGTGTGATGGGTAGGATTTGCCAGTAAGTGGTGATGATTCAAACGTTTTTACAGCATATTTTGTGTTACAGCATATTGGTTGTTCTTCGTGTCCTATTATCCTGAAACATTTCTACCATATGAAAATTACTGTTCTCGATTCATGTGACCCCTTGAATTAATGCTTGTTGGCCACACTGAAAAGTTCAGCTGAATGATGAAAGTTTGAGAGAACATACAAACAAATGTTCATTCAAAAAACACAAAATTCGTTTGTACCACTGTGCTTTTATTCGTCGACTGTGATATCCCAAACGCAAAGATGTGTTTCTTTGGTTCTTTAGTTCAATTGGTTGTTTTACATCATGAAAACTAATGAGGGTCGCACGTGTATACGTCATGCAAGTCAAGTCAGTGTTGTAACGCCCCACGTGGTGATTCAGTATCACGTTGAGATGAAAATGTTGAGTGAGTATCGTGATTCGACTACTGGGAGGCGGAATTAATTTTCCACTGGCGCGCGGAACCGTCGGCGTCCGGGTCGGGCAACTGCGCCGCGCAGAATTCTCCACGTGCCGCTCGCATAGAGAGCGCGAATCCGGTCGTGGCTTATACGGTCAGCTAGCGCACCTTAACTGCTACGAATGTACGCAATTGCGATAGGAAGTGAAGAGGTTTGCCTTACTCGAAACGTGTTCATAATTATTTGCAACCTGAACAATTTATTTTATTCATTTAACTCAATTATTTTATTTTTTTTTAGTTTTTGCCTTCAACCCACAGTATTGAAACTGCAAATGATATGTGGAGAGAAAAATCTACGGATAGCTTCTCTTTTGTAGATTGATAGAATTAAAAAATTAGAAAAGAAGGAAAAAGATCAGGAGAGAGGTTTGGTCTATAAAGGAGAACTGTTTATTAAATCAACGTTTACGACTGATTTCGGAGTCTCCTAGAACTAAAATATTAAAGATGAGAGATGTTTTCTCTTGATGAAATCTCGCGCTTAAAGATAGATTTGGTTGATGTCACGTACTATTTTTCGAAAATTTAAGTGCTTTTTGCGTAATTTTGCGTGAAAATTACGGGGAGAAAGTACGTACTGTTTGAGCACCACTAGTTCTTTGTTAATGCCAGCCATTACCATTACAACTGAGCATGTGTTCTCGACTTTCAATGCAGACATAATGAAATTTCTAAATGAACATGGTACAGTGAAATTCAAGTCCTGCAATTTCTTGTGGAATATTGAATAATATTATATTTTTGGCAAAAATGAACAGACATTTTTCATGAGAAGGTTAGTGTTGAATCACTAACTTAAAACATTACTTGCACATTCTGTTAGATATGATGAATACGATATTATTATTAACTTCAGCAGTAAGGAAGTCGCAGTACATGAGGAAACGTGTGCAGATATAATCTCGTGTGTTTAAGTATGAACAATTACCTTCAATAAATTTTATGAGGCAATAAGAATGGTATATGGGTGTGAATGCAATAAGTTCCAGATTACGAGTGAGGTCCGTTTTGGTATTTTGTGAATATTTGATACGAAATTAACATTTACATTTATGATACGACGTTTAATCACGTGGATTCATATAATGTCGGAAAAATTGTGTTCTCTTCTTTCAAAAGAGTGTGACTCGTTAGAGGTATATTCAGACATTTACGTATAATAATTCAGGGTTTTACACCACGTGTCCGATTAAATGCTGTAAAAGGTGGCACAGCATATGACTAGTAAAACCGAAGTCAAGGAAATGGCAAGGCCACTCAAGGAGTAACAAGATTTTATTCGAAGGGAGAGATGAATTATCTCCAAGATGGCAACCATTTTGTATATAGTTTCAGAGACTACAATATTTCTTATGACTATTCCACTCGTGAAATTAAAACCATAGCGTTTAACAATACATGCAAAAGCCCCAATCAGGGCGATGTATCTCAAAAAATTTATCGCTTTTTCTATCCGATTTTTCTTACCGCTTCTCCTACTGGCCAATCATAAACTATGTCTCATCTATCTTAGGAGGAGATATATATCGATCGCAATGTGGATGTCCAATAAACCCCGTATGTACTGTAACATAATCGCATTAATTTTAACATAGCTTTCAGTTATTTTCAAATTTGGCGCATTTTGGAACCCGTTTGGGACGTCATTTCACTCGTGGAATAGTCCTGTTAAATACCTCTCGTGCTTTGGAAATTCTCAGATAAATCCCCTCCTTGCTTCGAGAGTCGGAGATTTATCGATAATTTCCAAAAGCACCTATGATAATTGAATGTGCTGTCTGAACTCAAATTAGTGTGCGAGTTAGAGATAAAAGTTGAGGGAATATTTTCACTATCTTCTGTACCTTTCACCAAAACATAATTTATATCCGATCCTTATATTTACTTCTTACCGACTAGCCACCATTTCTTACAGGGATACTCTATTCATAATTTTGTGGATTTAATCTTATTGTGAGGTTTCAAATAAATTTTCTATAATTCAAAGTTATTTCTGATTATCGTTTTTTTTACCTAAACGGTCACGAGTTGTTTCGGCCCTGATATTTCCCATCGATTCGAACAATTCTACATCTCAGTGGCGAGTTTATGTTAGAGCCACATACTGAAAAGTATTTAAAATAATTACGGATTTTAAAAGTTTATTGATTGAACCTATTTGGCATCATAGGGCATAAAGAATTGACTTATCGCCGGGTGGTAAGGGTATATCTGCGAGACGTGAGCAGTACAGTAGAAAATTGAATAATCACGTTTATACATGAAGTTGACTTAAAATCGATTCATGACATCGTTCATGGGCTGCATGCAAACACTGACGTGATAGGTTTGAACTGTAATTTTATACAATTTTATGACAATAATTATTAACAGAAATCCTGTGAGTCTAATAATGCTTAAAGTTACATAAAGATGTCCCGTCGGCTGCGGGATTTTCCCCAACCAGGTATCTCCCACCACCCAACGCACCGAGGCACGCCCCAGCCGGGACAAGCTCTCGACCGGTATCCCGGCAGGTGGGTTACTGTAGTGCTGTAAGTGGGTGAATGTAAGCAAGGGGTGAAGTGAAGTTAGAACAAGGAAGAGGAAGGAAAGCGCGAGCCGTGCGTGGTCCGCTTGTCAGTTCCGGCATTCGCCTAGTGTTCATCGGAGAAACCAGGGGAAAACTACCGATCAGAGCAACCGGCGATAGAATTCTCCTGACAGCGACTGAATTCCACCTAGCTATTAGCCAGTGTCGAAATTCCTGCCACCGTTCTGTGCAGGACCTCCCGGTCAAAGGCACTGCTGTGACATCATTTGCCAATTCTCTCAGTGGAATGGTGCGGAGTATACCGCCTTTAAACCACAAAAATGCCCTCAACGGACAGTAAACACGGCGTACGGAGGTCATCCCAAAGGGCCCAGCTGAGCGCGCGGGCACTCCCGCAACCACGACCGCTCTCCGCCGGAATCCAGTGAGTCGGGCGAGCGGTTGGTTGTAGCGGTTAGCGGGCGGCGGCGGCCGCGGCGCGGCGCGGCACGGCGCGGCGTCGCCGGCCTCGCGCCTCTGTTGGTAAATACGCGCCTGGGGGCTCGGCGGGCTGGTGGCGAGCGCGCGGGCAGGGCGCGCCAGTGTGCGGGGCCGGCGGTGGCGGCGGCGGGAGCGACGTCAGCGCCGCGCCGCGGCCAATGAGACGGCGGTTGCGTTCACGCGCGGCGCCACGGCCAAGGGCGGCGACGCCGCCGTCGCTACGACGGAAGCCGCCGCCGCCGCCGCCACGGCGTCGGATCGCGCGGTAGGCCCCGACCCGGATTCCGCGGATCTCCGTTCGCCTGCTGCGCGGCCAGGCAGGCCTCCTTCCACGCGGGTGGGGAAGGGAGTTTCCCGTAGAATGTCAGATAGTGATCTTAATATGGGAATGTGTAAAATAAATAGCGTTTAATCAAATTGATTAAACATTACTCATGTTGATTATGGTGCTAGAATGGGGGTAGCACAATTGTTATTCAAGTGTTCGAGAGATATAAGTGAAATGAAAGAGATAGGGGAAATTTCTGGCAATCGCAACATCGAATTTCTCTTAAATTTTCTTATAGATCATAATTCGCTTACTAAAACTCTCCTAAACTCTTTCGTAAAGGCTGCCAAAACATTTATTTTGTTAATGTACCGACTACAGGATTTGTTATCAAATACCACGGTTATCGATTGTTCGTTTCTTGGAAACGTTTAAAAAAAATAGTTTAATTTCAGAGGCAGTATATTCGTTTGTTTTCGTACAATGAATATTAAAACTGTGAGTAGGAAGTAAACATTACGATCCACTACCTAATAAAGCCTCCGTAAGGGAGTAAACGTTTTTATTTTTGTTTTTAATCTTGATTCCAAACGGTTATCTACAAAATATAGGGCGATAAGTCTCTAACTATTCGCTCTATTGTTGTAAATGTGAAGATTGAGATAGTATTTGAACGCTTTGTCATGTCAGTGCTCCCAACGAATGCCAATGGAATTAAGAATGTATTGTTTATTTTAAATAAAATTTTTACAATCCACTTTATCGGTTTAAAAATGTATTTACTTTACTGAATGACAGCAATGGTTGAAGATACAATCTTCAAGATACGATACATTCAGAATCAATCATGGAATCACACACTATCTATATTTTCCGAAACTTCATTCTGAGGAGTAGGTTTACCTTCGCGAAACCGGAGTTTCATATACATTTCTCATTGTTTGTCTCCATGTCTTCAAAATGGTTGAAAACAAAGCAATCTACTTCTATTAAATCTTAACATATAACTGAAATGGATATTTCAATTTCGCTTTCAATATCTACACGTAATGATGATAATAGCAATGCTGTAAATTAGCAAGTTGGTGACATTTCGTTTTAAACGAACTCAAATTTTGTATGTGTATTTCCAGAAACGAAAATGGACATCCAGAGTCCTTCGAGGCAGTTGCTTTGACTGCCTTGACTGCTTTCAGACGTCCTTTCTCCACACCTCACACGCACATGACCTAGAGGGATATTGCCGTGAGAAGGACATGGTAAAGCTAAAATAAGACAATATCACGGAAGAGACTAAAAAGTTTGGACTTTCATCACATTCGTCTTAATAATCTGTAGGGATGGGTGGAAATCATTTAATTATTTTCCTTATGCCCTAGGTTTCAAGGTTATTTCTGTACTTGTGAATGGTTATTACGCCATCAATTTCATACGTTACTACAGAAACAATTTTTAGTACTATAGAAAAATACCCTAGAGTTTTCTCGATAATTGATATCTATTTCAAGAATTAGTTGTCGCTATTTCGAAGAGTTGAAATCAGATGATTTGTTCAATTGAGAAATTAATCAGGGCACGGTGTAAGATAAATAGATGTGTCAAACTAGCCGCCTTTGTTGCAAATTTTCTGAAGCCAGTTTGAGGCTAGTTCCTCGCTTGTCCGTACGGTGCGCACGATCGGTTTGGGTCACGGTGTAAGATACACATCTTAAGTTGTGGCATCTAAGATGGACATCTTAAACTGTGGCTATTACACAGTTCCTACATTTTCGTAACACATTTTCCTACCATTTTCGTAACTGGTTGCTCTAGACTTACCAATTCACCATGAAACGACAAATCACTGACTGGAAATTAGAAATCAACTGGTTTCAGAGCTGTCGAATGGATCACGACCAATCACGACCTTGCCCAAATGAGACCCAAAGATCGCAGCGCTTATATGCGAGAACAGTGAAAAACTAGCCTCACACAAGCTTCAGTTTTAGACTGGGAGTGAATAAACCTATATATCTTACATCTTGATCAGGGACTAAGTTACTATTTGTAACAGCAACTCGTGAAACATTTGCGTTTATGATTTTGTCGTCTACCGTACATTTAAGCATTGATAAAATTTTAATTGTAACTTTTTGAGGAATTTTAGTGTATGAACGTGTATGAAGGGTATTTATAAATCCTTCTTCCGTAGTTACATCAGTCAACGAAAATGGTCGGGTGCCGCACCTAAAAGCGATGTCTCTCTTCTTCAATCAGAATTTTTGGGGTCGGTACGACCTTGGAACGGCATGCTCTGACTGACCTCCGTAGTCAGGTTTTGGACAGTATATAGTGACTGTTCGGAAAATGTAAAAAACGTGAAACGTAGAACTTCGAGTATATTCAAAGACCTTGCGTTGAGAACCATTCACCCGTGGCCGGTGTTGTAATCGTGCGCGGTAGATTAGACGATTACGCTTTGGAGAACAAAAACGTCAGTTCGCCAATACGATGCAGTTGTATTGATATTCCTAATGATATTTTTTTTTTTATCGTAGAAGTGGTGATGTATGATGGGATGGTATTGTTGAGAGAATGTTCAGATGAAATAAAGATCGACATCTTCCTCGGCAAGAATTAATGACAGTCGGCTTGCGACGGTTTTGCGGTCATCAATCCGGGAAATTGTGCGCATCACTAATTACTGACCAATTAGACGTTATACCGTGACCTTTATTTAATTTATTTTAGCTGGCAATGAAGTTACATTGTTGGAAAAAAAAACCCTGTGAAGTGAGTTCGTTGTAGAACTGTGCATCTACATTATTTTACTTATTCTGTATTATGATGTCTCCCTGGAAAAGATGATGCTGTATTTCTTAGCGCTCGTGTTATGTAGTACTGAACGCGCTACTTTACATCAGACTGCAGACCCCAAAACATCTTTGCATTATCAACTCCCATCATCTTCTGTCTGTTCATATAGAAACAATGAGGTATAGCTTTTAAATACCATATAAGTATTATTTTTGCTGCATTACAGTAGGACCACTAACTCTTACTAATATACCATGATTCTTAAAACTATCAAAAAGGTAGACAAATGTTTCTCCTCTAGACATTCTTTGTGTAGATGTATGTGAAATGATGGCAGAATAAAGTGCCCGCCCCATAGCCACCGCGCTTCGCAAAAAACCTGTCATCAATGCAAGTGTTTGATATCATAAGGTAGGACAGTTGCGAAGCCTGGAGAGAGAAAGACCCGAGGTCCCGAACGGAGCGGTGGTGCCCGGCAAGACCCGGGGAGCCCCCAAAGCTACATCGGCCATGACGGCCGCGGTATCGCACGTGGTGCATATGGCGGCGGCGGCGGTGGCGGCGGTTCGCGGAAGCGGTTCTCCTCTCGCGCTGGCTGGCGGCGGCGGCGGTGGGTGGGGGCGGCGGCGGCGCAGGGGGCCACGTGCGCGAAGGTCGCGGGGCAAGGCGAGCGGGTGGCGGCGGCTGGCGGGACCGGTTCCTTCGCGCCGCGTCACGCGGAGGCGCCGCCGCCGCCAGAGCCAGGCGCCGCACCTGCGCCAACGCCCCCTCCCCCCCTCCCCCTCCCCCCGACACACTCACTGGCCGGCCGACCCACCGGCCTCTCCGCCCAGTCGGCCCAAATGATGCCGAAAGTGGGCAAGAGGATTTTGTACCAATTTTAATTTGCCTTGATAGTCGTAAAAGTAAATACGAAATTCATCATTTCATTTTTTCTCGTTACCTGCTGACCCACCTCTCCGCCGAGTCGGCCCAAATGATGCCGAAAGTTCGCAAAGAGGATTTTCTACCAATTCTAATTCGCCTTGCTACTCGGAAATGTAAACACAAAATCCATGATTTGATTTTTCTCGGTTGCCGGCCGAACAGCCTCTCCGCCCAGTCGTCCAAATAATGTCAGAAGTGCGCAAACAAGACTTTCTACCACTTTAATTTGCTACTTGTAAAAGTAAACATCAAATTCATATTTCATTCTTCTCGAATGCTCCAGCGACGTCGAGGTCGACGGTTAGTTTGCCTACACGTTCGGAAAATCATCGTCGTTACTAACTTCACAAATTGCAACTTAGTGCGTAACTGATCTTAGAAGTCAAACGCGTTAGTCGTTGACTATTGTAATGTTTCTATTAATTTTCAGTGGAGATTATGTATGTCACTTGTAGTCATATTTGCTGTTTACCCACAATATAGCATGCATCACATTTTTACCGCCTTTTCTAATATTATTTTATGTATTACAGTTTCTGAAGTATTGCATTTTTTATTTTTATTTTTTTTGTCCATGTGTCATCGTTCAGCGAGGTAAGAATCTTTTATTTGAAAAATATCGCAATGTAATTTTTGAAGAAAAGAGTTCCATATAAAAACTTTCACCATCTTGCTCGTCCAATTGTTACGTATCTACACTTGGCGAATTCTACCTACTAATTTATTATGTCTTGTTTAACTTTTTTTTTGCTTACTGCGTGTGATGCGGACCACTGTGCGTCGCCTTCTCCCCTCCCCTTCCCTCCCCCCCTCCCGTGGCCCCGTGTCGGTCGCGCCGCGCCGCGCCTCCAAACGCTCCGTCGTTAAGTTTCACGCGCGTTTCGGATGCCTTGAAAACTCAGCTGACCTCGCGTATACTAATGAAGTAACGCGATTGACAATGAAATGTGAACGAGGAGGTTAAGCTACTAGCTACGTTTATACTCGTTAATTTCTTAGTGAGAAGTGGTTGTACTCCATGGAATATATGCAATAGGCATTGCCCTGAAATGAATTTGGACGTATGCATCATGCAAATATTGTTCACGCCACCGTCATTTTCTTACGTTAATGGAATAGTAGGTAGTGGTTGATTAAAAAATGAATATTTATTACACTACTATTGTATATTGTCAATTTAACTTACTGTTCGTGTATATTAACGTCGTTGACTAAGTTGTTCCGTATTTACCCTGAAGTAATTTTATTGTATTTGTTCTACAGCATCTGGCCATCGTTGGATCATTGGTTGTCGAACTTCCTTTCTGTTCTCTGGTAAAGAACTGTTACAATTTACGTAGCACTCACTTATGCCTGGATCATATTTTACGAGTATAGTTTAATACTTTTTCATAAATAGAAATCAAGAAGTGTTCTGTTGAAACAAAACGACACATTTTTATATTATTGAATAAATGGACTCTAATTGTCAAGATGCTATGAAATTTCACACCGGAGGATGAAATATTTTTGCTCACCGACAGTTTAATTAACTCTTAAGGTTGTTGTGGTTGGTTTGTTATTGTAATTTCTTGCAATTTCTCTTCGCGCATAATGACACCATTTGCGTCTCTTACCGTAAGTACCACTTGTTAACCGTTCGTTTGAACAATGAGATCGTGATTCTCTACTCGAAAAGACAAAGAAGCAAACATGAGGAAGTCGTTGTATAAGAATCGTGCAGCACGTGTATTCGAACGCCACTTCGCGCAATGCTACGTTCAAACTTGGAAGATGTTTTGTGGCAGTCTTCACGTTGCCTCGAAAAAAATATCCTTCGCAGTTCAAGTACGTGGATTTGCTTATTTAATGTAACATTAAATAAGCAATTTCAGTTGTAATATAATTATTAAGGAAAAAATGACGTAATCCGATTTTAAAACTGTACATTCAAAGTGATACATAGAGTATTCAGATTTTTTGAGAAAATAGTAGTTTCTTTTCTTCTGCACCACTATGGATGTGCAACGAGAATTAATCAAAGGCTTAAAGAACAATAAAATCATGATTTTTGATGTATTTCGCCTTCAGCCGAAGTGTTACGAAGAGAGAAGCGAAGGCGGCCTGGGTATTGAGAAATAACATCTTCCCCGTATGTGTTCTCATTTATCAACGGTACTCCTCTTCTATGTCTCTCCTAGATTCTGCTATAAGTCTTCCATCGAAGAACATGAGTGTGAGACGAGCTCTGCCATTACTATGGTGAAAGGGAGCGACAGATGTCACACTTTCCATCTTTTAATCCTCTGAATGAAGAACCTACAGAGTACATTTTTTCGTATCCTTTTTCAGTCAGACGATTTTGTTCTGCTGTCTCTGCGAGCTTAAATCAAAAGAAAGTAAAGTCCCTGCTTATAAACATGGTTGTGACGTGGAGTTGAGGCGCGAAGCCTCGTCAGCGCTCTAGCGGCGAAGGCCCCGAACGAGCAGCCCTGTTATCGGCCGCTCTGCCTCCGCGCGGATTCATCCGAGGGCCCCGTCCCCACCGCAAACGCCGCTGTGCGCCTGGGAGTCAGGCAGATTTACACTAACGGAGGAGGGTACTTCCCAGCAATGCGGCGTCTCATGGACCACCACATGACTCGCGTTGCTCCTGACAGGGTTGAATATTAAAAACTCGAGGAGATACACTTACACTCTAACAGTAAACTTTATGTATTTGTCTGGATAAATGCTTTATGGCAATTCGCGCTAAAATAAAGCTTACAGAATTTTGTCGTGTGAGCGTGGTTGTTGGCAATATGGCCAGGGAACATCCAGCTTTGGGCGGATCTAAAGGAAGTTGTGATCAGGAGTATTTTAATGACTGGACTTTACTCTGAGAGAAAAAGTGTACCATGAGTACTAAAGACAATTGAAGGAACGCGGGTAATAAAGAGAACAGCAAGGTAAACGAAAACAACAAATATTTAGCATAAGATCGATTTCGACCCTTCCTTTATCCCTTTCAA
>JAHLJT010004018.1:0-15054 GCA_031308135.1 Acheta domesticus | reverse complement strand
CGTGATGACATGGATGGGAGGGAGTATGTGGCGGGAGAAAGACGAACTCTTGGTTACTATTAACGCGGTTTATTGTAAGCCCTGGTTTTCAGGTACATGTTAACATCCTAACAGAGGCTACGCAGTCCAGCACTCAGTCGGTCGTTGCCATGAGGTGGGGGAGAGGTGGTAGGCAGCGGCAGCGGCAGCGCGGCGGCGGCAATGGCGGTAACAAAGGCAGATAGGCTGGCGGTGGGTCGCTTGGCTCAGCCTGGCGTCGATTCCCGACTGGTCAACCCGAAGGCAACCGTGGAGTCGGGACGCCGGCGATCAGTACCATGCTCACGAAGAGCGGTAAACAAGCGACATCTCGGCGGCCTTACGCCGCCTTTATATACTGCCGGGTCAGTCCATCCCTGCGGCAGCGGGGGTGGCATTGCCCTCGGTTGGGTCACTCACAGGGAGGCGGGGGACGGGCGGTCAGCCCGCACATCTGGTAGCCATGCCGGCTCGACCCGGCGAAGTGAAAGCGGAAGCGTCTACGGCAGCGTCGCTTCACCACATCACCCCGCCCGTAAACAGCCGCGGGGGGGGGGGGATTTCGGAGTTCGGAGACCCGACTGAGTACTGTACTATTCAATAAAAATTACATGCAATACACATGAACAAATATGGCATATGTTAGGCTCTTAAACACCGAGATAACAAAACATGATCAAAACGGTACCACAAAAGACATAAAACACACAATAATGAAAAGGCATGGCACATTAAAAAACACTTGACAAGAAGGCATAGTTCACAGATATGTACAACAAGCACTTAAAGAAGGACAAAAATATGTAGCATCAAGAGATAGAAGATGAAACAGACACATAAAGAGGCATATCACTTGAGTGAATAAAAGAAACGAATCTACACATGACATAAAACAATATTCTTTGGCTTTTTTGCAGATTTTGCATCAGTTCATGAGTCTATTAGTCTTTTTTGGCTTTACCTACTATTTTATTCACATTTTGCGCCACTATCTTCTTGTACTTATAATTCACTGTCACTTTTCATACATAATCACTGTTGCACTTAAGTTTTCAGCACTACATATTTTCTTGTACGTTCGCAACACAAAACTAATAACCATATATGGCTTCAACACATACACAAGGAGGCCTTTGCTTTCCCCTTAGCGCCAGGTCCTCGATTATTGCCTTGGTAAGCCATATGGATTAGGCGAAGGTTCTATTACCTGCGGTGGTTCTGTCCATTGCGTTGTCGTTTGCGGCTTCGGCGGTGTTTGGCGGTCGGTCAGCCATCATCCGCCAGTCGTACACGCGCGCCTCCGGCTGCGAAACGCAGACAGTGCGCATACGCCGTGCAAAGGGCGTATGAGGGCAGGTCCATCTCGCACAAGGCGGCCATCTCATCTGCAGGCGCGTTCGTGTTGCCCGACACTTGTGCCTGCGTGCCCCACAGGCGAGGGCCTGCGCTCGAACCCAGGAGTGCCCGGCACCAGCAACGGAAAGTTCATCTCGCATATTGCGGCCAGCATCTCGCCCGCCAGCACGTTCGCGTCGCTCGTCACCAATGGCAGCAAGTCACGTAGGCAACATTTGCGCTCGAACCGAGAAGTGTCCACGGCGCCATCAGGGCGCCACCGCGGGGCCTTCTCGCGCCTTCCACACACCAGCAAGTGGGAAGGATCCAATTCGGTGCCCACCGGCCGCAGATTCTGCGGAGGCGAGTAGGCCAGGAGGCTCGTGATGAGCGCTGGCCTCACAGTATTTTGGGGCCAGCCACTCGGTCATGCCTCGCTGCTCCTCCGCCGCAACGCCGGCCTCCGGCTCCAGCAGCGACAACAATCGCGCCAATTCGCCACTTTGGAAAGTAGTAGGAAGGTTTGGGTACCAACTAGGATCTGAGACACTGGACTGAGATGCCGCTGCATAAGGCACAATTGAAGCAAATCCTTCTTTTGAGTCAGAAGTTACACTATGCAAAATACTGGATTCGTCAACACGTTCTAATATATCAATTTCTTTCTCTTTGAATCCCGAAATTTTGGAATTGGTAAGCAGCGCTACGCGAGGATCAGTTTTTGTAATATTGGTATTAACTGTTCTACAAGGGGCAACTACGGGGGAATCATCAACTGCATTAGACACCTCTATTAAATTTATAAAAATATTGGAAACCTCCTCATTAGGCGTACAGGCACATTTACCCCTCTGTCCCCGCCCACATTCATTCTTCTAACCTGAAACACATGAGCTTCCCCTTCGGGCGTACAAGCGCGTTTTCTCCGCTGTCCCGCCCGCGTTCATCTTACTAGCTCGAAAAACGTGAGTTTCTCCTTCGGGCGTACAAGCGCGTGTCTCCGCTGTCCCGCCCGCGTTCAACTTACTAGCTCGAAAAACGTGAGTTTCCCCTTCGGGCGTACAAGCGCGTGTCTCCGCTGTCCCGCCCGCGTTCAACTTACTAGCTCGAAAAACGTGAGTTTCCTCTTCGGGCGTACAAGCGCGTGTCTCCGCTGTCCCGCCCGCGTTCATCTTACTTGCTCGAAAAAACGTGAGTTTCCGCTTCGGGCGTACAAGCGCGTATCTCCGCTGTCCCGCCCGCGTTCATCTTACTCGCTCGAAAAACGTGAGTTTCCTCTCCGGGCGTACAAGCGCGTGTCTCCGCTGTCCCGCCCGCGTTCATCTTACTCGCTCGAAAAACGTGAGTTTCCTTCTTCGGGCGTACAAGCGCGTGTCTCCGCTGTCCCGCCCGCGTTCATCTTACTCGCTCGAAAAACGTGAGTTTCCTCTTCGGGCGTACAAGCGCGTGTCTCCGCTGTCCCGCCCGCGTTCATCTTACTCGCTCGAAAAACGTGAGTTTCCTCTCCGGGCGTACAAGCGCGTGTCTCCGCTGTCCCGCCCGCGTTCATCTTACTCGCTCGAAAAACGTGAGTTTCCTCTCCGGGCGTACAAGCGCGTGTCTCCGCTGTCCCGCCCGCGTTTATCTTACTAGCGCGAAAAACGTGAGTTTCCTCTCCGGGCGTACAAGCGCGTATCTCCGCTGTCCCGCCCGCGTTCATCTTACTAGCGCGAAAAACGTGAGTTTCCTCTTCGAGGCGTACAAGCGCGTATCTCCGCTGTCCCGCCCGCGTTCATCTTACTAGTTTGAGAAACGTGAGTTTCCTCTTCGGCGTACAAGCGCGTATCTCCGCTGTCCCGCCCGCACACATCTCACTCGCGTTCATCTCGCCTATTTCGCTCTCTGTCAACGCCCCTAGCAGATCCAAATAACCCGTGTCCCGATGTCCTGCATCTATGTCTACTACTTTTGCCACATATTGATGTTCGCATCGGCTCGTCTACAAAAGAAATCAAATCGCCACACGGCAGTTTCCTAATTTCATTTTGTTCCGTCCGAGGAGCGAGAGTCGTCACGTGCCCCTCGCAAACCTGCATTGTCTTGTTTCGTAACGAAATACTACTTCCAAACTTCACCATGAAATCTAAGCCAAGTATCCCTGCATAGTTGGTAGTTCCTAATTCTACGACGAGCGTGTCATGCTCGTATGTTGCTTGATCGATCACAAATGGCACATTGCACTGACCTAGTATCTGAAGATTGTGTCCAGAAGCGCTTTAATTGCCGAACGGTAATTTGAAATGGGAAGTTGACCGAAAGGAAAAATTTTAGAATCGCATAAAGTAACCGCAGCTCCTGTTTCGACCAGAAATTGGTGCTGACGTCCTAAAATACCTACACTAATTGTCATGCCGTCTGCCGGGGTAACGGCTAATACTTCATCCCCGACCTCGTGGTCGGGATTTATCAGTTTCCCGAATTAACGTCCCGTTTTTGACAGTCTACCGTACAGTGGCCGGACTCTTTACATTTACTACATATTATCGATGGGCATTTCCGTATGTTATGGTCTGCCTGCCCGCAATTAAAACACTTTCGTTTCTTGTCCGGACAATCTCGCGAAAAATGGCCTGGTTTTCCGCAATGATAGCACACTCTCGCTGCGAGTGACTGTCGAGGAGGTGGCGGTGGTTGCTGTGCGAATCCCGGGCTCCGACCTCGGGGTGGATGCTGAATGGCAGAAGAACTCTGAACCTGCACCGACCGGCAATGCCGATGAGTAATCTCGGTTGCCCTCTCTTATTTTACCATAAGAGGGAAAGGCGGAACTCTGCACCGGCACAGACGGTTGTGGCGGTATTGCCTGTTGCGAATACCCGTACGGCGAGTTGGGCGCATAGAAAGAATTTTGTACCGCCGACTGCGGCATTGTTGCCCACTGTGCGTACCCTTGCAGGAGGTCCGCTGCCAAGAGAGTTCAGCGAGTTGACTGTTCGTGTCGCAGACGCATAATTCCTAGCAATCGCTTCTTCTTGTTTTGCAACGCTACGTGCTTCTAGCATCGTTTTTGGATTACGCACTGAAACGAACCGACCTATATCCTCTCTCAGACCTGCTAGAAACTGCGCTAATAATCTTTCCTTGAACATCGCCTTGGTTGCAGCTGCTTCGGGATTACTGTAGCAGCTTCGTAGCTGTCGTTCTAAGTGTCGCGAGCCTGCTGGCGAACTCACTTATCGATTCCAAGTGCTTTGATTACAGTCGTTAAACATTTTCTCTAAAGTTGGCCGTGATAATTTCGGGGAAAATCTATCTTTCATATACTTGCAAAAAATCCGAGTAGGACGCCACTACGTATGCATTGTTCTCCGCAAATTCCGATGCAACACCAGCTAGACGTAAGCGGGCTACGCCTAGTGTTTGGGCCTCACTCCAGTTGCTAAAATTGCTAACTATTCGAAGACGCTCTAAAAAGGTTTCAAATGCGGGTACCGTCCTCACCCGTGAACATTGGAACAAGACAGATTTGACCGCTGATACGTTAGCTTGTACCGAGAAGATTTGTGATGTGGGGGTTCTGTCGCCTTCAATTGTAAATACGGGAGATACAAAATCCATGAGATTCGTGCCAAGTACTCCAGTTTCCCAGGGCAAGGGGAACTGCTGATTGCCTCGTTGCGACATGCTGCTGTTTAATCAATCCTGCGCGAAAAATTTGAATACAAAGTGAAGAAAAAAAAATTTGGATGGCCGTTACTTTACCCTAGTTCGCTTTCTCTCGCATTGCTACTGATGGCCTACTCGTGGTGGGGTTCGAACCCGTGCTCCCTTTCGGGGCCCAGATTACCATCCCACGCTCCCTCCCTTTCGGTTCGAGCTCAAAAACCCCGCACCTGACGCCAATATGTCGTGATGACATATATGTCGTCAGGACCCCACACCTGACGCCAATATGTCGTGATGACATATATGTCGTCAGGACCCCACACCTGACGCCAATATGTCGTGATGACATGGATGGGAGGGAGTATGTGGCGGGAGAAAGACGAACTCTTGGTTGACTATTAACGGCGGTTTATTGTAAGCCCTGGTTTCAAGTACAATGTTACATCCTAACAGAGGCTACGCAGTCCAGCACTCAGTCGGTCGTTGCCATGAGGGTGGGGGAGAGGTGGTAGGCAGCGGCAGCGGCAGCGGCGGCGGCGGCAATGGCGGTAACAAAGGCAGATAGGCTGGCGGTGGGTCGCTTGGCTCAGCCTGGCGTCGATTCCCGACTTTGGTCAACCCGAAGGCACCGTGGAGTCGGGACCCGGCGATCAGTACCATGCTCACGAAGAGCGGGTAAACAAGCGACATCTCGGCGGCCGTACGCCGCCTTTATATACTGCCGGGTCAAGTCCATCCCTGCGGCAGCGGGGGTGGCATTGCCCTCGGTTGGGTCACTCACAGGGAGGCGGGGGACGGGCGGTCAGCCCGCACATCTGGTAGCCATGCCGGCTCGACCCGGGCGAAGTGAAAGCGGAGCGTCCTACGGCAGCGTCGCTTCACCACAGCGAGTTGCATCAGTGCAACCTGGATGGCATGGAGCAAAATGGAAATTCAGTCACAGAATAAATTTCCACCACCTGAAGTGTTACCAGCGTAAATTGAACAGGGAAAAAGAGTACAGGTATACGAGGGTGAATGATCGTGATATAAATTACATTCCGCTTCCACCAGTCCGGAAGAATGCTGATTATTTATTTATTTATTATTAAGCCAAAAATATTGATAAGCAAATTAAAGTGACCTAAGGAGTACCACTAGTGTTCAAGAAATTTGCGAGACCAACGCTACAGCAAGTACACCTTTGGAAACATATTTTGCATCGAAAATGCTTTTGCCCGAAAGGTTGATGGACATCCCTGCCTGCCAACTAATGAGGTTTTCCAAAACTATAGATCAAATTATTAAGATTAAATCTATTTTATTGGAGAGCATATAAAATATTTAAATGTCCATTGAAAGGTAAATAATGATAGTATAGAGGTAAAATACTTCCGTGATTCCTGTCCATACAACTCAATTGACATTGAGTTTTGTATTCGTAATATTGTTTTCATATTTCGTTAATATAAAATTTGTTGTATGAAGAGTGATAGAACAGTGAATGGAAGACTCAGTATCAAAGTGTTGTTCCAGAACTCGGAGAGTAACCGTTTCGATTCCCAGCGTGCGTGGAGATTTGTATCTATAATACATTGACATAAATCCGCTAAAACGTAACATTCTATATTTGTATTGTCAATGTTATCCATAAATCAGCCAAATTTGCTTGCAAAACTTGCGAAGGTTGCAAAATGAGCAAGGCGAATATTTGAATTCTATTTTATGACACCAGATTGACGGAAATGTGGCCAAAGAGTATATAACCAAATTATTGATGTGTATAAAACATTATACTCTAATTTAATTTCAGAATTAATTAGTTGTCTATCGTTATGGTATAATACACAATCGATTGTTACCTTCGGATCAGTGGATGGAAAAAATAATAAATATTATGCCCTGATATAGAGTAAATGGTTTGAATCGTTGTAATTTACAATTCCATCCTGCAAAGCCGCAATCAGGTTGTACCCAACGAGCTAGATTACGTTTGCTTTATCTTGTTGACTGCTCTGGTGGTTGACCCTTGAGAAAAAGAAAGTGTATTGCTATGTAATTGTTGAATTAACAAATGAGACTCGACTGTGAAATGTATAGAAAATTTCTCTTTTCTTTACAAATCGATTTTTGATAATAGATCGATTCTTTGGGCAAAATTACTTATTCTTTCTTTAATCCACAAATTAAGATACACTTGAAGTTGTAATGAACAAATCTTAGAGATGATTTCTGTATATGAAGTATTTTCATATAACGTTTTTTTATTTGGTATTACTGACTTTTTGAAACATTATTAGACCAATACTCGAAGAAGACTTAAAACAATTGCTGAAATGACGCAATGTTTTAATGCGAAGTTGGGATGCAACCATTAGGTAAGAACTGTCTGTATAAAGTTGGACATTTAAAACATAATATAAGATAAAATAGTATCCTGCCGATCCGGATAGCTGAGATCGCTAAAGCAGTAGTGCCGGGGCGATCTCAGAGAGAAGGATCGCGGATTCGAGTCCGCATCGGGCTGGGGAGTATTTGCGAATGTCTATAAGTTTGTGGCGTCCATTTACCCTTCATTATCATCATCAATCCATATTCCATACCCTCAGGAACTAGCAATCTAGGGGATAAAGATTGGATTCAGCGTAGAATGCTGAACCCTCAAAAGGAGTGTCTTACACTTGCCATGGAATAAATGCTACTGAACCTCGGTAAGTGCAGTGTATGCCGGCGTGGTTCTAACTTGTCAATTCGAGACCAAAAAAATTATTCCAGACATTTAACCATCTGAGGTTGCTGTTAATACTTTCCTCGTAAAATATTCGCAACCTCAGTTAACTTAGGTTAATTGAAAATTTTAAAGAGATAAACATTTTAATATATATTTGTCACAAACAAATCTAAAATGTTAACTCTAGATAAAGTAGTTTAGATTCAGCATGCAGAACATTATTAGGTGTTTTCTATATTCCATTATTACACTCAACTTTATACTATGTAGGTAATTGTTCTGTAATTGGTTTATTTCACGAAATGTTCCCTAACATTCACGAAAAAACTAATATTCAGATCTTGATATAAATAACGCATGTAGAAGAGACACAGATTAGTAATTTGCCTCACTCTTCACACCAAATACTTCGTAAGTAGATGACAATTTTTTAGATTGGCTACATTTCATTCGGAACTCTTTGATAGTCTTTGCTTCGTTACCTATTGGCGACACCGACTCTACTGCTTTGGAAGTGTGATAATGCTACCAGAACCAAACAGGCATGGTGATGAACCGCAGTAGCACGAAGACTGAAGTTAATAACCCTTCTCACCTGTTGAAAATTACGTGTGTTCCGATATGGAAACAACGCGTAAGGTGAACGTCTGTTAACTCACGCACATATGGCCCCGGTACAGCGGGTCTGCGATGGCTAATTATAACAAAGGTAAATAGTAAATGTTTATATAAACTTTACAGTTGTTGTGGAATATATTAACAAACGGTTCTGTAGATAACAATACCAATAATATGAGGGAATGTATGCAATAAATATTGCTATATATGCAATAAATATTGGTATATATGCAATAAATATTGTTATGTATGCGAAGAGTTATAGTTTTAAACTATAATTGGTTTTCAAATTATTAAAAATTAAATTATGATGTGACAGTGGTAGTAATATCCTTTTTTGTAAAAAGCAATGGTTTTCGTGGTTCAGTGAACATACGCTTTTTGTTACGATATTCAAGAAAGTTCCTTAAAATATTTTTTATTTTCACAAATTTTTTTTTATCGCGAATTAGATAAGAAAATGTACTGAGAGTTACAATATATCTAAGTTCTCGTCTGAAACCTCCCTAACTCTAAATACTTCTTAATTATCGCACAATTTTGAATCACTAGATTCCTCGCGAATCACAAGAGAAAATCAAATGTACGAAAATAGAGTTTTGAGCAATGTCGGTAGTTCAAAAATAAAGGGTAATATTAAAGAAATTGTACAGTTGTATTAAACGTTATTGTATTGTCACTATGTTTCCAATAATACTTACCCAGGCATGCGTAATAGGAAAATATTCCCTTTCAGGAAGTCTTGGCTATAGGTGAGTCTTCGTGGCATCTTCCTTTTTGCACCTTTGTATCCAACAAAAGGTGTCATAAACACATGAGCAAGGGAAACCCCTTATGCATTTAGCGAATGTTTACGATGCGAGAAGCAGATGATTCATGTATTGCCTTGGTCAGTAACATAACCACCAACTTCCTTATCTTCTCTGTTTACCGCCCTCCATGTGACTCGGATAAAGTTCAATGCATGGTTAATGTCATGGGTTCACAAGAATAACTTGTCATGTCCACATTTCAGAAAAATATTTTATGTGCAACCAATAAATACATTTGCTATTCAGGCTAGTTCACTACACGAAGTGAATGTGTATTTTGAGCTTTGCGAAGGGGTATTTTGACCTCTCATTGTTCTTATAAAAATAATTAACTAATGTGTAAATGCTGTTAAGGCTAAATGTACCGACACTAGTTCAATTTGTCGCCACCACGTGGCAGCACCAAGTTTAGTGAATTTTACTTTACCGATTACGTCTGAACAAATGGTCCGATTTTCGATCTGTAAACGGCATTTGACTCCTGTTTATAATAGAATTTACGCTACGAAGCCCTTTTTCCAAAAAAAACTAGCAGAAACTCGATTTTTAAAATTTTTCTCGTACTTCCGGGAACAATTTCAAAAATGTGGGCTTATAGCGCGATGGCGACACGCTTCCAGAATCCAACGCCGTGTCAAACATGCAAATCGGATAAATAGGAGCGACGGTAAGTGAAATTTCGAAAAAACACCTCACCCCACTCCCCCTTCCCTTTCCCCTTCCACGCCGACGGGACATCCGCCCCTTGTGGGCCGGGCGGCGCGGCGAAGTCGGCACGGGCGAGCCGGCGCGGCGACGGGCTCTTGGCTGAACTTTCGGGGGCAGCAAGCCAGACACTCTGTCACTTCGTTGATGCTTCCGTCACTTCGCATCCCAAGATATTTTTAACCCAAATAAGAAACTAGTGATGCTGTAATAGGGGCAAACTGTCTCGTATCATCTTTAATAGTAGTATAAAACTATTATCTTATTCACATATTCCATCTTCCTTCGAATACCATCATAAGAATGTCTGAGGTATCACTCAAAACACCGATCCCGCTTTGGTGCTGATTAAAAAAAAAATGAACTAATTGCGTAAATATCACCCATATTCCGTCTCCTCACATCGTATTTTAGATATATTTTACTTCTAAGATCTTCCATTACCATTTCACTACCGGAAAGAACAAGCAGAGATAACGCAAGAGCTCTTTTATCCTACGACTCGATTTATCATTTCAAAACGGCGTTTGTCACCTTGATAGAATTCACCTGGTTAATTCCCTCTTCCAAGTAAAACAGCCGAATCGAATTTTTAAAACGTTTTCGTACTTTAGGACAAATTGCACATACTTTCTCATAGTAAAGTATTCTAATTTCTTTGGTCTGGGTCAGTTTTACCATCTTTCCCCATCTTCTGACATCTTGCTGCCATCTATCGCCGCCCAAAATACATTTTTTGAACTTTTCTCATTTTTCAGCTTCTTAATGGTAGATACGAAATATTACTTTTTAGGATATTAAAGAAGAGTAAAACTTCGTCCTATATAGGAATTTTCATTGATAAATTTGGAACCGCTCTTAAGAAAATGGCGTTTAAGCGTAAATGCGAAAATGGAAGCATCGGAATTTTCACAAGAATCTTTCGAGTTTTCGAACAACTTCATTTGGTGACATTTAAAGCACTTCTACTCACAAATGTAATAATGTATAAAATTTCTGGAAATGTGAACATTAATGGCGTGAGAGACACTTAAAAAATACATTTATTTATTTTTTGAAAAATCAAAAAAATACAGCCAAATTCATTTTATGTCAACTCAAAGAATGCAAGTAGCATTCGTACGAAAAGTTTGAAGAAGCAATTTGAGAAAATGGCGTTTGAGCATTTGTGAAAATTCGGAAGTTTCAGTTCATTTTCACAGAAAACATCTGAGTTGTCGAGGAACTTTTAAGACAATGTAAAGCACATGTACTCGTAAATGTAATAGTAGGGAGTTTTTGCACCCTCGAACGTTACGTACTATCGATCTTCTGCTCATTCGCAGTGCAAGTTTCGCATCACTTTGGTGCATCTGCGCATGCGCAAAAGATCGGTAGTACTTAACGTTCGAGGTGGCAAAAGCTCCCTAATGTGAACTAATTGCCGTTAATGAAAATATTTACGAAATGAAAGGCTAGTCAAAGAATTACATTTTTGTAATTTTTGAAAAAAAAACAAAGGAATAGAGCAATATGGCGTTTATGTCATCTCAGAGTACATCAGGTACTATCCTTTCCAAAAGTTTCAGGAAAAAAGTTGAAGTCGATTTTGAGAAAATCTTGTTCTTGTAATTTTTAAAAATTGCACAAATTGCACTCAATATTGCGCGAAAACTACTAAAAATTTCAAAAAAATGTGCATGACCTTATTGAAAGAACTAAGTATGGAGAACAAATATAATTTTAAGAGAAAATCTCTATCTTCAATTTTGTAGTTGTAGGAAGACGCCGAAAAAAAATTCGAACTTTTGCAATTTTCCCAAAATCAGTCAGCAATGTAAATAAGAGCTATGCCACCTTTAGTGTATTTTACTTTATTCTTACAATTAATTTAAGGAAAGCATTTGGAGTAATTTTTGATTGTTAGTGATTTCGGGCGCGTCAACTACTGTGGTCATTAGTCCCGTAAGTGCAATGCACATGCATTATTTCATCGTGAGGTGGAAGAGATGTTGCCCGCTATGCCGATGGCGAGATCCGGCGCCGACCTTCCGTCCACTAGCGGGGCTTCCCAAACAGGTATCTGCCACCAGCGGGGCACCACCCCAGCCGGGACAAGCTCTAAATCACCGACCGATTTACCTGTCGGCTTGCCGGGTTCTTTCTTAACAAGGTATCTCCCACCAGCAGTGCACGGCCCACAGCCGGGACAAATTCCAATCCTCCCATTGGTCTCCCAGCATATATGGTAGTGTTGTGCAAGTTAGTGTGTGTGTGTGTGAATGAAGATAGGACAAGGAAGAGGAAGGAAATATCGTGCGCGGTACGTTTGTTAGGGTATTGCTCCGGCATTCGTTTGATGTTGATAGGAGAAACCACGGAAAACTTCCAATCAGAGCAGCCGGTCGCTAGAATTTTCCTCCAGACATCGGTTGAATTCTACGTCTAACTGACAAGCTAGTGTTGAAAATTCTGCCACAATCGGGACTTGATCCTAGCACCTCTCGGTCAGAGGCATTGCAGTGACATCAGTTGATGCACTGAGCCACCTATCCTGGTTGACATTTTTGAGAAAATGTTGAAAATGTCCCTGGGGCTTAATATAAAGTATCTCCAAAAATTAATGAATGTTTTTAAAAATCGCAGAACTTCGACTCAGACCAGATTCAGTTGAGCAAAAATTCTACACATAGTTTAGGCGCTAGTGGTGTTCACATACGCCCAGACAGGCAGACACAGACAGATGGACGGACGAACGGACGTTAAAAAGTCAAACACACATACACCCTTTCGGTATCAGGGGACCCCAAAACGAGTACTTCCGTTATAATCTCGAAATAGATTTTCCGCAGCATTACATAACTTTGTGTAACTAACACGAGAAAGTAACTAGTGGTGCTACAGAATGGCACAGATTTTCCCGGTATTAGTTTTCAAATTTCCTATAGTCTCAGCCAGCTATTCGGACTTTGTCGTAGTAAATTTACTCTTTTTTTGCATGTGCTAGATTTATGGCCTTGCCCCATCTTGCCACCAGCCATTTAAAGCACCCAACATATTTTTAGGTTTTTCAATTTTTCGGTTTTCCTATGGTAGATTCAAAATATTGCTTTTAGAAATTAAAGAAGACTGAAATCTTGTCCTTACAACATTTTCATTCATAAACTTGAAACCGTTTTTTAAGAAAAGGGTGTTTAAGCATCTGTGTCAATGCGAAATATGAAGCCCTCACAGGATCTTTGAGTTTTTTTAAAAAATTTATTTTAAGATATTTTAAAGCTCTTCCATTCACAAATGCCATATAATGTTTATGAATCGCTGCAAATGTGCATACAAGCATGCGAAATATTTAAAAAATACATTTGTGTAAATTTTGAAGAAAAACAAAACAAAGAATACAACAAAACCTTTTTTGTTTCCTTAGACAGTGCATTTCGCACTATAAGTACAAAACTTTGAACGAAAATTTGGAACCTTTTTCAGAAAAAATTGCCGTTTGAGCGTTTTCTGAAAATGCGAATTTCGAGTTCATTTCAAAAAAATTGTTTAGTTTTCGAAAAACTTTAAATGATATATTTAAAGCACGTGTGCCTCATAAATCTAATAATGTGAAACAAATCGCCGATAATGTAAAATAAACGACGTGACAGGCTATTCAAAAGTTTCATTTGTGTTTATTTTCGCAAAACAAAGAATAGAGCAAAATAGCGTTTATGTCATCTCTTAAAGTACATTTCGCAATATCCCTACCAATAGTTTAAAAGGAAAAAATGGAGCCGATTTTGAAAAAACCTTGCTTTGTTTATCGTTTAAAGTTGCATATATTGCCCACAAGATTGCCGCCAAAACTACAAAATTGTATTTAAAAAAATTCGATGACCTTAAGGAAAGACTACTTAGGTACCACAAATGTTCTTAGATAAGGCAAAGTCTCTATATCGTCAATGGTAATTGTAGGAAAACGCCCGAAAAAATTCAATCTTTGCAATTTTCGAAAATTCAAGTTATCAGTGCAATCGGACCTAAGCCATAGTGTATTTTATCCATTTTTACGATAATAATAAGAAAAAATTTGGAGTCCATATTTGAGCAATTACTTTAAAATATCCGGGGGGATTTCGGGTAATGTATCTCCAAAAAGTAATGCACGTTTTTGAAAATTGCAGAGCTTCGACTGACAGTATGATCGTACAGCAGTTTGTTGTTTCCAGTTTTGGAACATTTGTACGCAGTGGTAAACGCTACATGTTTGTGCACATACACCAGAGAGACTGACGGACGTTGTTTTCCGTCAATCAATTTATTCGTAATTAAGGACCCACACAAACAGGATTCTGGCTACACCACGATTACGGGAAGTAATTTGCTATACAACAACAGGATTTATCCACATTTTCATTACCCAGACTCGGGCTTCGAGAGTTTCCTGCGCACTATATACTTCTCTTCCGTCTGCAGATTGAGAAGAGAGATAAAGTAAGATATGTTCACAATTTGAATTCCATTAATAAAATATTAATTAATATCGAATTTAAAAGAACTACCTACTTTTTCCTGCCTACTGTTTTTTTTATTTCTCTCTATCACAATGAAACAAAGAGATGCACGGATAAAACTCAGAGACGAACAGAATCCTTTTGAACACTCTGTTCGAAATCTTTATGTGCAGCACATATGAATGTTCAGCAATTCTAATTATAATTAGACAAAATACGCTCATTGCTAAAGAATAACACCCATTTAAATAAAAACTATTTTTCAAATTAATTAAATCTATTTTCGAAATATTTCAAGAAAATTTTTGTAGATTTTGTGAAATTCTTATAATTATGAATCTCAATATACTGTTAATCAGATATTAATGAGCAAGCAAAAATAATGTAAAATACGTAATTCGTAATAAAATTTGTACGAAATTAAAATATTTTGTTAGGATTTGCCAGGTCGCCAAGATTACAAATAGAGGAACACTAGACAAACATATTGTAATCAATTAGCTCCGGACTTTATGCCATGCGATCGCACGAGTACCGCGAAACGAGAATTTTGAGCGTTACTGAGAGATCATTTTTTTTACATGACTAGATGCAAGTCTATTTATCCGATTTCAGGTATGATTTATGGCGTTTAGATTCAGGTGTGCATCTTCTCACCACGCGCTATTTTAACCACTTTTTTCAATATGGTCCGCAGTATAAAAACATTTTAAAATTCGATTCGCTGTTTTTTCTT
>JAHLJT010004017.1:0-11435 GCA_031308135.1 Acheta domesticus | reverse complement strand
CACAAAAAAGACCAAAATTTGAACTTCATATTTTTAATAATTTTTAATTTTTTTTCTATTTGTGTATATGGATCAAATAAGTTAACACGTGCATTTTTATTTTTTTTCTAACTTATTATTTTCGGAAATATTGTATAATGAAATTTGCTAAAAATGACGCGACCATCACTAACTTAAAAATATCATATACTTGAATCCACTAATTATAGAAATTCCGTTCATAATTCCATTCGAAACTTAAAAACATGTTTAATTTTTAAGATTTTGCAAAATATTTAATTTCCTGAATTTTCATTTTTTTTAAAAAAATGAAATTTTGAAAATTAAATATTTTTGTAAACTCGATGAGCCAAAAATTAAAAAAAAATTATAAAGGCACTAGAGTATTAGTGATATCTCAGGAAAAATCAAAGTGGAATCTCAGTAACTTTAATAATATATTAATATTTTACGAAAGAGCAGTACAATAGATTGCTGCAATAGATGCGTTTCTTGCGTTACTGGCCGTCGATTTCTTGAATGAAGCAGTAATGTAATACTCTTGAGGTGGTAAAACTTCACGATTGAATTTATAAATAACTATTTATGTATATTGATATATTATAAATAATTAAATGAGGATTCTTGAACTCATGTTTTGATTGACATTTTGAAATTTTCTGCGTCCCTCACAACTAACTTTAAATACAAGTATTATCTTACCATAGAATTCCTGAACTTTCGTTGCCCAATGCACAGTTCTTAATGCCTTACCGAATTTACTTCAGGTCTGCGACAAACATTTCATTTGATGTTGAAAAAATTTCATTGATGTTGAAAAAATTTACTCATGTCCCCTTGACAAGTGGTTGATTGTATTTCACGACAAGGTCAGGAGGGCACCTATCCCTAGAAAGCAAAGCCGGACTCAGCAGCTAAAATTCGTTTCGCCCACACGAGGGAAAAGCAGTAGTAGAATTTCATTCTGCTGTCGCCCATCCCTTCTGAGAGAAAGAGGTGAACATGTGAGTTGCTATTGTTTCTTGAAACCCTAATCAAGGCAGACGGCCATCTTTTTATTTTTCGTCGGCAGTTGTATCAAAGGCTGATCGAACACAATTCGTCAGTGCAGGGGCAGGAAACACGCGCCCGCATACTTACAATAGATTTGTTTATCTGTTACGTGTTGAAGTGACCACTTTTTTCTTGTTGTATTTTGATTAGAAAATTGAAACAAGAAATACGCCTATATTTTTTTTTCAAATTTTTACCTGAGAGAAATTCATTAAAAATATTCATTTTTTTAATTCCAGTTTTTAATGAAATATTATTTTTTGAGAAAGTAATTACAGAGGAATAAAAACACATATCACAATATTAAACGAAAACAAACCAGGAAAATTTTATGTTAAATACATTTGGAGCATCAATCAATCATATTTGCAAAGTCCGCCGTAAAATTCCAAATTTAATATAGGCATAACTACAAAAGATAATCACCATTCGACCTCGTGGATTCCTTAGGGACAACATCGTTCTCGCCTGCGTGTCCGCACCGAAGTCTGTGATAAGAGTTTTGAAGTGTAAAGTGTAAAGTGTCAAGGTATCTATTTATACGGAAAATCTACTGTACTAACTACAAGAATACAGTCAAGCCGCCTGCGTGTGCAGCTGGCTGGACTTATTATGCCAAATGGTGACTACAACAGCAACATAACCAAAGAATCTACCAACATGACGAACAACCAAGAAGGTAAGAAGTCATATGCTAGTGTAGCTACAAGAGATGTATTCCCCAACAAGGATCAAGCTATAGTAATAGAATCAAAAGAAGGACTTACTATAAAAAGACTATTTAAATAAGCTAGCCACAATTGTTGACTCTACGAATATAAGGTTTATATCAAGGATTTATAACAACAGAGTATGTGTTTTCTTAAGCAGTAAGGAAATTGCTGACTATATAACTGATAATCATAGTAATATTAATATCCAAAACCATATCTTAACAGTCAGGCCCTAATAAGTAACAAAAAGAGAATTATCATCTCAAATGTCTGTCCTATCATACCTCACGATGTAATTGAAAGAGAGCTAATCAAGAGAAACATACAAAATCACTCTAACATTTCTTTCATCAAAGCAGGAGTTACAGAACCTGGTTTCTCACACATTATGAGTTTTAGGAGGCAGATTTTTATTGATCCAGAGGACATTAACAAGTACCAGATTCAATGACCATATTTTTATGACAATACAACATATAGGATTTACTTTACAAGTGACACCATGGCATGCTTCAATTGTAAACAAGCTGGTCATCTTGCCAACCAGTGCCCTACCAAGATCTCCACTTTAAATGCTCACTATGTTAACCAAGAATTAAAAGAAAGTCATGAACAGGAGTCAGTGATAACACAAGAACTGTCACAAAACACACTGAACCAAAAAGAACATAGTATGGTTAATAACAAGAACTTACCAATTATCAATAAAGGAACTTTAACATCTGAATCTCCCTCTCAAGCTGATGATGATAACTGCACACCCAAAACTACTAATAATGACACTTCAAAACAATGTCAAGAACAGGAGGCAATGATAACACAAGAAGTGCCACAACACAACTTGAACCAGATAGATGAGCAGTATGGTTAATAGCAGTAACTTACCAATTGTGAATAAAAGATCTTTAACAAGTGAATCTTCCTCTCAACCTGATACTGATAATTGCACATCCAAAACTACTAATAATGACATCCCAAAACAACCAATCAAGAAAAAGAAAAAAACTAAAAATGATAAAAGTGAAAGACACAAGAAGACATTCAAATCAAATCTATTGATGAACTAATTAAGCCTATCCAGAAGATCATTGATGAAAAACCTGAACAATTTCCACTCAATTACATACAATTTAAAAATTTCCTTGAAAACTCCTTTGGAGCTAAAAACCCTATTATTATAGCTAAAGACTATCCCTGTGACACTCAGTCTATTATCCAGATGATGACTAATACATATCCTCTCCTAACAGAAAGATCCATTAAAAACAGGTTCACCAGAATTATAAACAAACTAAAAATCAGTAACCCACTTAATGAAGACTCAGGAAGTGATACTTCTACTTCTGTTTAAATTTAATAAATAGAAATATATTTGATGAATATTCTACAGTGGAATACTAATGGTTTTCACCCTCGATATGAAAGAATACAGATTTTGTGTGAGAAATACAAACCTGAAATAGTATGTGATGCAGGAAACCAACTTCAAAGGAAATAAATCTGGTAAATTAAAAGGATTCAAGTGCTACAATAGAAATAGATCAACTTCTTCTATTGCAAAGTGGAGGTGTTGCTATTTTTGTTAAAAATTATATAAAAGCAAACCACTTTTATATCAGATTCCGATATTGAGGCAATAGCAATACAAATACAAGTTCCCTTTTCCATATGTATATGCAACATATATATATATATATATAATATATATAATATAGTATATATATAACCCAACAGCTATCAATTTTGAAGAATGAAGTGAAGGATATCATAAAACAATTACCCTAAGCCCTTTATTCTATTAGGTGATGTTAATTGCCAGAGTACCCTCTGGGGATCGTATAAAACCGACTCAAGAGGCATCAATATGGAAGATATTATTGAAGAATCTGATTTGGTAGTACTAAATAACGGGCACCTACACACTTCCAATATTAATAATGGACAGCTTAGTGCAATTGACCTCACACTCAGCTCCACAACAGCCTAGGCCTCATAAATGCCAATTGGTATGCACTGGATGAGCCTCACGACAGTGACCACTTTCCCATTTTCACGATGACAGCGATTCTTCATGTATCTCGAATCCGCTGCAAGAGAATATTAAGTGGAAACTACTCCAAAGCCAACTGGCTTAACTATCAGGAACAAATTAAAATGAAAACATCTCAAATGGATATGTTTCAAGAACACGACATTGACCCTTAATAATCAAATCGTTTACTGATGTCATAACAAAACAGCAGCTAATGACTCACTAGAAATTATCAAACCCACAAAAAGAAGAAACGTGGTACCATGTGGAACGAAAAATGTAAAAATGGCTTCTTAAACAGTCCAAACATGCGTTCAAACCGGTACAAGAAACACCCAACAAATGAAATAAAATCGAATATTAAAAAACTAAGAGCTCTTACAAGAAGATAATTAATAGAAAGCAAAGCACAACTCCTGGATAAGTTATGTATCCTCTACTCAATGTGAATAATAACATTGAAAGATTCTTGAAAAAAATTAGTTCCATACAAGGTAACAAAAGATTTAATCAATACATTTACTGCTGTCCGAAAATGCCCAAGTATTAATGAACCCGCTGATATCGCAAATGAGCTCGCAACAAATTTGCCAGCAACTTCTAGCTCTCAAAATTACTCTCAAGCCTTCCAAACTTACAAAAGTGAACAAGAAAGAGAACAGCTGATGGTGAACACAGAAGCGTGTCACATTCAAGAGCACCTTAACTTACCTATTTCAATGAAAGAACTTGTCACAACACTAGACGCCTCAAAAATTCTTCTCCGACCAGACAAACATTCAAATATCCTGTCTTAAAAAATCTACCCACAGGAAGGGAAAGATATATACTAAAAATATACAACTATATATGGATAGAAAAGACATTCCCAAAAGTGTGGAAAGCGGCTATTGTGATCCCCATTCCTAAGCCCGGAAAAGACCCAACATCTAAGTGGTAACTTACAGGCCCATATCATTGACTTGCAATATGTGCAAGATTTTTGAAAAAAATTGTTAATCGTCGGCTCAGATGGTATCTCGATTATCAAGAATAATATCTAGCAATCAGTGTGGATTTGCGTGACCAGGACACTCAACGACCTCCCACCTGGTAAGCATAGATAACCTATATTCAAGAAGCTTTGCAACAAACAACATGTGTTAGCTGTCAACTTGGACATACTCGAAAAGGCATACGATATGGTATGGATGCATCGAGTCCTACAGAAGTTGAGCGAAATTGGAGTTCGAGGACAACATGTTTCAGGTTATCAAACATTTCACGGAAGATCGAGTTCATGCAAGTGAGAGCAAATGGAACATTATCTATCGAAGAAAAGAATAGAGAACGGTGTACCTCAGGATCCATCATAAGTGTTACACTTTCCTACTAGCAATAAATGACGCGGACGAAAAAATCAAACCACCCACTATCATTAGGAAATACGCCGATGGATATTACTATGCTTGTAAAGGAAGAAATATTAACTCAAGCCAAGAAATATGCAAATCGCATAAATAGTATTATGAATGGTCACTCAAATCAGGGTTTAAATTTGCAACCTCAGAAAAACGGAGTGTATTATATTTCAAAGAAGAAAATTAAACAACTTACCTACGCTTAAAATTGGTAATCAGATCCTGAGCTTTGTCACCAGTACCAAAATATTAGGAATGCACTTCGACACTAAACTGACCTGGAAGTTGCACATATTGAACACTATTAACGAATGTAAAAGGAGAATCAACATACTTAAATGCCTGGCACACAACAACTGGGGAGCAGATAGACAATTGCTATTATTAACATACAAAGCACTTGTGAGATCCAAAATAGACTACGGATCAATAATATACAGATCTGCTGGTAAAAGTGACCTCAAAAAACTGGATACAGTCCATAATCAAGGTCTCCGAATATGCACCGGATGTTTCCATACCAGTCCCATCGGAAGCATACTAATTGAAGCAAATGAACCCACATTATCTCATCGCAGAGAGGAACTAATAATCAAATATGCTTTAAAAGCAGCCACGTCCATCAATCCAATCATAGTACAGGACATATATCCTAAACAACAAGAGTACATAGAGCATTCGCGTTTTATACCTTTGTATGAAAACACTAGAAGAGTACTTAGAGAACTTAATTTCGATCACAGAAAAGTAGAAAAGAAGAGAAATTACAAAATCCCTCCTTGGATAATCTCGGATATCTCAGTAGACTTATCATCTGGCGCTCATCAAGGAAATGGAACATCTGAGATAAACTCTGCACCGACCAACAATTACGACATGTTTTATCCTGTTTATGCCAAAGCAATTAAAACTACACATGGAACAGAAGCAACAGTGGTAACGAAAGATGTATCGGTGAAACACCAACTTAACTACTATGCCAGCCATCTTACTGCCGAATTATGCGCCATCTTGACCGCCATGAAACTTATTAAAAATATTAACCACTCAAAGTTCATTTTATACTCAAATTCCCGCACTGCAATAAAAAGCATCAACAATAACGAAACTTCTAGTGAAATGATTATTACAATTCAAGAACTGTATCATGACATTACCACATTAGGTAAAGAAGTAATATTGGTATGGAATATGAATCAAGATACAGAAATGCAGACGGAAACTGACAGAGTAGTTAGTGGAAGTACAACTGATATCCCAAACACTGTACTGGCAATTTCGAATACACTCCAAGATCTAGTGAAACATATTGGAAAAATATTAGAAGAAAAATGGTTCTCCATATGGACTACGCTTAAAAGAAGCGACCTTCATAAAAACATAACCAATTTTCAAAGTCTGAAACATAATAAAAAGCTCAACAGAAAGGAACAAGTGGCCATAACGAGAACACGAACAGGTCACTGTAAGCTAAGCCATCTATATCTGATTGACGGATCCAATCCTCCATCATGTGACCTGTGCAATACGGCTTGGTCCCTGTCTCACATAGTCAATCATTGCCCTACTTTCCAACATATCAGGCAGAGATATCTTCACGACACAAGTTTGGAATGTATACTTGAATCTGAGAAGTATCAAGAAAGAATTTTACAATTCTATAAGGAGAGTGGAATTTTCAGCCAAATTTGAACTTTGTTTTGATTTTTTTTTGCATGTCTCATTAAGTATTATTGTTACTACTCTTTCGTTTTTTGCAATCCTGTAAACAATTATTGTGAATTACTGTATATTGTACTGAATTTGTAAACCTCAATTAATCATGTATGAATTACTGTTATAATGTATTTTTTCTGAGTCGCTAATGACCCAGTTGTCGATGCGACGTTAAATAAACAAACAAACAAACAAAAATAATCAATTATACAGGTAAATAAAAAATCACGTGCTTCTTGTTTTGATGTCCAGAATGAATGCATATTCGTGTCATTTACTTTTTAAAAATTGCAATACATAAAAACAGTCGGTAAATTCTTGTGCGATTTGACGTGGAATGGCTCGTATTTCAATTCGTTTCCCTCTCACCCATAAGAACATAGATGACCCCGCAAGTCACCCACGATGTTACCCACAAAAACATGTATGACACAATGTCATACATTTTAGGGGTAGATTGAACATCTAAAACATTAATAACTATTGAAACCCTGATCAGGCAGACGGTCATTCTTTTTTTTATTTCTTCAGCACGTGCATCAAAGACTGACCGAACACAATTCGTTAGTGCATGGGCAGAGGCAGAGGGCACCCTCAAACTTACAATTAATTTTTCAGAACTGTATGTGAAGTGCTCACTTTTTTTCTTATTGTATTTCATAGAAAATGAAACAAGAAATACGCCTATATTTTTTCCAAATTTTTATCTAATCGAGTATATAGAAATTTTACTTTTTTTGAAAAAAAAACATTTTTTAAATGAAAAAATATTTTTTGAAAAATGTATTTTCAGAGGAATAAATGCACATTTCAAAGTATTAATGAAACAAATCAGAAAATTTTTATAGTCAGTACATTCGGAGCAACAATTGATCTTATTTTGTAAAGTACCTGTAAATCCAAAATTTAATATAGGCATAACTACACAAATAAGCAATTTTCAAGCAAATAAAAAAAATACATGTCTCCTTTTTGATGTCCAGATTTAAAAAAAAAAAAAATATCGTAATTTTAAAAAAACGTCGTGTCAACCTCTTGTGCGATTTGACGTGGAATGGCTCATACGTGCGTAGGAAAATGTTAAACATCACTTCAATAGTTCAATTTTAAATAGTACTGTTTAATTCCGTCCTTGAACTAATAATAATGACTGGTCTTGTCGTGTGCAATAATCATTTCAATGAACAGTGTACATAGTGAAAAACTTCATTTATTGTGCAATACACTGGCAGTGAACGTATATTTTTCACATCGCTCATTCGCTATCATGACAATCGACAGTGTTTGTGGAATTATTCAATTCTCTCGTATGATGCACATTTGTGAGCTCTCTCGCGCCACCCGCTTCCATCAAAACCATGCGCTTGACCCCAGCCGCTATCAGACCCGGAATGCGGCACCGTTCTGCTCAGCAGATATTACGTCATCCACTCGGGTGTTCTTGGGTCATCGACGTAACAATTGTATTTTCTTTGCACCTTTTACAATCTAATCTCTCTGTGATTCTTGTAATTGTTGTAATCTTTGCTTGTTCCATTTTCATGAATGACAACCTCAAGATGGCTTAAAAATAATTTAACTATGGAACTTCATGATTAATTTTTATTACATCATCAGTGTATTTTTTCACTCCCTAATTCATTAATTTATGCTTTCACATAGCATACAACTTGACATTTTTGCTTGTATTTAATTTATGATTTAATTATACATTTAAAACCCATATGACTGTTTTTTCTAAATAACGGTAAAAATTACTGAATATATCCTATATCAAGAAAACTAGGTCATGCCTGCCCACACGCGCAGGCGTTGGTCCTCCATAAGGGTGAGTTTGAAAGGTGAGTTCCAGAGGAATGCCGGATGATCGGTATGAAGATGAAGTGCCTAAGATTCCAATCCGCTGCTTACATACCGGCTCCAACACTAGTCATAATCGTCAATAAAACTCTTGTTTCATCTACAAATTTATTATATATTTGCTAATGACAACATTCCATTTTCTTACCAAGGCCGCACATGTAGGATAGGATTTCACTGAGATGCACTCGCCCACCGCCAGGATGAGCAAGGCCCATTGCCAGAGCCGCAGCATGGCTCATGAGTGCCTTGGCGTACACCGATTTTCGGAGACTCGGCAACAGCACGAACGCCGCCAAAAGTCGCTAGCAACGGCGCCTCTCACACCAAATACAGCACGAGATACAGATAGTTCTTCCAGTCCATAGGTTTCGGGCCAGGAACGTGTTGCTACAAAAATCAGACCACAGTTGCAGTGTATTTCATTTTCAAAAGTGAACTGAAGCAGTTCATATAACAAAGTGCCCGTGACTAAACTGCGCAAAGTAAAGTGTGAAGACGTAGGACATCACTGATTACTTTGTGGCGAAGGGCTGAAGGGACACCTGCTGAGTTAGCTGAGAGCCAGTGTTACAGCTATCTCCGCCGTGATTCTAACTGCAAGGTCTAGGCTCAGGGCACTCACTGATGTCACTGCAAGACCTCTGACCGGGAGGTTCTAGGGCTCGAATACCGACGGTGGCAGAATTTCGACACTAGCTAGAAAGTTAGGTCGAATTCAGTCGCCATCTGGAGGAGAATTCTAGCGGCCGGCTGATTCGCAATTTTCCGTGCTTACTCCGAACAACATCATATGAAACCCGCCGTACCCTAAAAAAACGGGTCACGGACCGTGCGCAATCTTTCCTTCCTCCTCCCTGTCATATCCTCTCCTCTTACTTAACACATTTACACTTGCATGCACTACACTATCAGATACTAGTCGAATCGTAGAGCTGTCCCGATTGAGGCGGTGCCACGCTGGTAGGAGATACCAATTGTGGTAAATCCCCGCAAGGGGACGTAGGTCGGCGCCGGAACTCACCAGCCAGCGGGGGAAGATTACCGCCACCCCCCCTGATAAAAACCTCATTACACTTACAGGCCAAATAAACATACCAGTTGACGCTCCGGGAATTATATCAATAAGTCAATCATGGAAGGTCCTAGGGTTCGAGTCCTGACAGTGACAGATTTTCGACACTAGCTACGCAGCTAAGTCAAATTCTGCCACTATCTGAAGAAAAAATCTATTGGCTCGCTGCGTTGATCGGTAATTTTCTATGTTTTAGCCGATCAAGACTACACGAAGACCGGAGGAGTACTCTAACAAACGGGCCACGAACTGCGCACGATCTTTTCATACTCACTCCTTTCTCAACACACATTACACACACACATACACACACACACGTACACACACACGTACACACACAGTACACACACACATACACACACACACACTTACATGCACTACACTACCACACACGTCGTTGATAGGTGTGTCCGGAGGCCCAGAGCTTCCACGGTTGACGAGTGCTTCTCGGTCGGGGAGATACCGAAGCGGCAATTTGCCCGCGAACAGACATGCGTGTAGATCGGCACCGGATCTCAAATCGGATCGGCACCGGATATCAAATGGAGGAGGTACATCTCCCAGCACAAAACACAGATGGACTAAAGACTATAGCAGTCGACGTGCCCAGAAACACTGTTTAATCAATGTAGGAGACGTGTAACACTTGTATATAGAAATATATTTGTTGTGAACTGTTTTCGTTGTTCTAACACAATGGAACACTGTAACTAAGGAACCTTTTGAACATCATGTACTTCAATGTAGATCACTCTCATAAGAATATACGAGTTACGTTAACAACTACCTGACTTTCAAAGGCAGGGCCAATACCTAACCTACCCAACATATGAAAATGTTTCTCAATTTGCTGATTTTTCTGAACAAAATACTGACCATTACAGTTTTGAAAATGTTATTGAAAATTATTGTATGTAGTAATAATGTTGTTCCGTGTTGCACTAACAACTAAAATCTAGATCGTTGTTGTTTTGTTCATTTGATTAAATGCTGAATGTTCGTAGAATACGAGATTGAACTATTTGTATTTTCACAAAACATTTGCATTTTGATAGAATTTTCCATAGTTTTTTCCAAACTGCTAAACCCCGGCCAACTAACCCCACATACGACTACATTCCTTGCACAAGGGCATGTGAAAATCGATTAAATCAAAATCTAAAATAAGTTCAAATTCTTCAATTCGCATACATTTGCAGTTTCATGTTTATTGCTCATGTAACTCATGTTGTATAATAGTTGTTTATAATTCCTGCAAGAAAGTCATCTTAAATATAGCAACATTTCTGTAGCATATTTGATGTTTTCAAAAGACTACTTTAAAAACTGCTATTATTGTTCTTTTATCTGTGCAGTCACAAGTCATCTGGAGAAAGTCTTATCCCATCAGTTCATTCAACATGACATCATAGGACGAAAAATGTGGTGTAATCAGCCTAAAGCGGTGAAGAAGCGCCGGGCTCTAAAGGGTTTGAAGGACTTCCGAGGCACTGGTATAAGAGAGCTCGTAAGCATTGCAGTTCCAGCCGTATTATTTGAAGCCAGTACCTACAATTATGACTGACATGCTACAATTTTTGACACAA
>JAHLJT010004015.1:0-28928 GCA_031308135.1 Acheta domesticus | reverse complement strand
TATTTCAAGAAAACTGAGTTAAATACTTCTTTTACTAATGTAATCTTCCACTCATGAAGAGAGTTCCACTAATAAAACTGTATGCATAAACAGGTGCAGGCATCAGAGTTTTCTGGAAACCTTTCTAGACATTTCTTATACGTTCTGATATATCTATAAAGTTAAAATTTCTCAAGTTCGTGCACCCTTGTTGATTCCAGAGACATTCGTCACACACTTCCTCAAGAGAATTGTCTTTGTTGAATTTTACGTTTCTTAAGTGCGCTTCATGGATGTTCACTTTTGACAGGTAGTTTGGTATAAAGCAGTTGGTGTAAGTGTAGTCATAGGAACTTTGCATTACGAGTTTTACACCTATAAAATCCTGCATAGAACTAAATTTCAAGTATAATATTTCAATCCTATACACAAATTCATTTGTCATAACCATTTTGAAAGACCCTGAATCCACATTTAGAACCTGAATTTAGAAACAAAAACAATTTCTTAAAAAAATTAATTAATTTTCTAGATATTTTACAGGATTCTGGATGGTTCTCAGGAGAAAATTTTCACGAAGAGAATTCCCACGAAGAGAGTTCCTCTCATTAAACTGTGTGCTCAGATAGGTGCAGGCATCAGAGTTGTGTGTAGAGTTTTTTAGATAGTTCTTTTATGTGTTCTGATATTTCGATTAACGGTAAAACTTTGCAAGATCGTGCACCATTTTTCATTCAAGAAACATTCTTCACACACTTCCTCTAGTGAATTGTCTTTGTTGAATTTAACCTTTCTTATAGTGCTATCACATGTATTTTCACTTTTGACAGGTAGTTTGGCATAAAGCAGTTGGTGTAAATGTAGTCATAGGAAACTTTGCATTAAGAGTTTTACACCTATAAATGCCTGCATAGAACTAAATTTCAAGTAAAATATTCAAAACCTATACACAAATTCATTTGTCATAACCATTTTGAAAGATCCTGAATCCACTTTTAGAGCCTGAATTGAGAAAAAAAAAAAACAATTTCTTAAAAAATTAATTTTACTTTTCCAGAAATTTTACAGGTTTCTGGATTGTTCTCGGGAGAAAATTTTCAGTCGATACATAGTGTAAAAGCGCAAGTGAAGCTTAAATACGTTGCTAAAAGTCCGTTTACAATGATTGTTCGAAGAGAAGATTTCCAATACCAAAACATGTTTATTTATTAAGAAAACTTCTGCGATATCGAAAAAACGCATTATTAGCTGCTGAAACGGCTAAAAACACTATTTCAATATAACTGAGTTAAATACTTCTTATACCAAGCTGATCTTGCACTCACGAAGAGAGTTCCACTTATAAAACTGTATGCATAAACAGGTGCAGGCATCAGAGTTTCTGGAAAACTTTCTAGACATTTCTTATAGGTTATTATATATCTACAAAAGTTAAAATTTCTCAAATTCGTGCACCCTTGTTGATTCCAGAGTAATTCGTCACACACTTCTTTAAGAGAATGGTCTTTGTTGAATTTTACGTTTCTTATAGTGCGCTTCATGGATGTTCACTTTAGACAGGTAGTTTGGTATAAAGCATTTGGTGTAAGTGTAGTCTAAGGAAACTTTGCATTACGAGTTTTACACCTATAAAAGCCTGCATAAAACTAAATTTCAAGTATAATTTTTCAATCCTATACACAAATTCATTTGTCATAACCATTTTGAAAGACCCTGAATCCACTTTTAGAACCTGAATTTAGAAACAAAATCAATTTCTTAAATAAATTAAATTAATTTTTCCAGAAACTTTACAGGATTCTGGATAGTTCTCAGGAGAAAATTTTCACGAAGAGAATTGTCACGAAGAGAGTTCCTCTCATGAAACTGTGTGCATAGATAGGTGCAGGCATCAGAGTTGTGTGTAGAGTTTTTTAGATAGTTCTTATATGTGTTCTGATATTTCGATTAAAGGTAAAACTTTGCAAGATCGTGCACCATTTTTCATTCAAGAAACATTCTTCACACACTTCCTCTAGTGAATTGTCTTTGTTGAATTTAACCTTTCTTATAGTGCTATCACATGTATTTTCACTTTGACAGGTAGTTTGGCATAAAGCAGTTGGTGTAAATGTAGTCATAGGAAACTTTGCATTAAGAGTTTTACACCAATAAATGCCAGCATAGAACTAAATTTCAAGTAAAATATTCAAAACCTATACACAAATTCATTTGTCATAACCATTTTGAAAGATCCTGAATCCACTTTTAGAGCCTGAATTGAGAAAAAAAAAACTATTTCTTAAAAATATTAATTTTACTTTTCCAGCAATTTTACAGGTTTCTGGATTGTTCTCAGGAGAAAATTTTCAGTCAATACATGAGATAAAAGCGCAAGTGTAGCCTAAATACGTTGCTAAAAGACCGTTACAATGATTGTTCGAAGAGAAGATGTCTAATACCAAAACATTGTGCATTTATTAAGAAAACTTCTGAGATATCGAAAAACGCATTATTAGCTGCTGAAACGGCTAAAAACACTATATCATGAAAACTGAGTTAAATACTTCTTATACCAAGCTGATCTTGCACTCACAAAGAGAGTTCCACTTATAAAACTGTATGCATAAACAGGTGCAGGCATCAGAGATTTCTGGAAAACTTTCTAGACATTTCTTATAGGTTCTCATATATCTACAAAAGTTAAAACTTCTCAAATTCGTGCACCCTTGTTGATTCCAGAGAAATTCGTCACACACTTCCTCATGAGAATTATCTTTGTTGAAATTTACGTTTCTTATAGTGCTTTCACATGTATATTCACTACATGTATTTGACAGGTAGTTTGGCATAAAGCAGTTGGTGTAATTGTAGTCATAGGAAACTTTGCATTAAGAGTTTTACACCTATAAAAGCCTGCATAGAACTAAATTTCAAGTAAAATATTTCAATCCTATACACAAATTCATTTGTCATAACCATTTTGAAAGATCCTGAATCAACTTTTAGAGCCTGAATTGAGAAAAAAAAAAAACAATTTCTTAAAAAAATTAATTTTACTTTTCCAGAAATTTTACAGTTTTCTGGATTGTTCTCAGGAGAAAATTTTCAGTCAATACATAAGATAAAGCGCAAGTGAAGCCTAAATACGTTGCTAAAAGTCCGGGTACAATGATTGTTCGAAGAGAAGATTTCCTATACCAAAACATTGTGTATTTATTAAGAAAACTTCTGAGATATCGAAAAACGCATTATTAGCTGCTGTAACGGCTAAAAACACTATTTCAAGAAAACTGAGTTAAATACTTCTTATACCAAGCTGATCTTGCACTCACGAAGAGAGTTCCACTTATAAAACTGTATGCATAAACAGGTGCAGGCATCAGAGTTTTCTTGAAACCTTTCTAGACATTACTTATAGGTTCTGATATATCTACAAAAGTTAAGATTTTTCAAGTTCGTGCACCCTTGTTGATTCCAGAGACATTCGTCACACACTTCCTCAAGAGAATTTTCTTTGTTGAAATTTACGTTTCTTATAGTGCGCTTCATGGATGTTTCACTTTTGACAGGTGGTTTGGTATAAAGCAGTTGGTGTAAGTGTAGTCATAGGAAACTTTGCATTACGAGTTTTACACCTATAAATGCTTGCATAGAACTAAATTTCAAGTGAAATATTAAAAACCTATACACAAATTCATTTGTCATAACCATTTTGAAAGATCCTGAATCCACTTTTAGAGCCTGAATTGAGAAAAAAAAATATTCTTAAAAAAATTAATTTTACTTTTTCCAGAAATTTTACAGGTTTCTGGATTGTTCTCAGGAGAAAATTTTCAGTCAATACATAAGATAAAAGCGCAAGTGAAGCTTAAATACGTTGCTAAAAGTCCGTTTACAATGATTGTTCGAAGAGAAGATTTCCAATACCAAAACATTGCGCATTATTAAGAAAACGTCTGAGATATCGAAAAACGCATTATTAGCTGCTGAAACGGCTAAAAACACTATTTCAAGAAAACTGAGTTAAATACTTCTTATACCATGCTGATCTTGCACTCACGAAGAGAGTTCCACTTATAAACTGTATGCATAAACAGGTGCAGGCATCAGAGTTTTCTTGAAACCTTTCTAGACATTACTTATAGGTTCTGATATATCTACAAAAGTTAAGATTTTTCAAGTTCGTGCACCCTTGTTGATTCCAGAGACATTCGTCACACACTTCCTCAAGAGAATTGTCTTGTTGAAATTTACGTTTCTTATAGTGCGCTTCATGGATGTTCACTTTTGACAGGTAGTTTGGTATAAAGCAGTTGGTGTAAGTGTAGTCATAGGAAACTTTGCATTACGAGTTTTACACCTATAAAAGCCTGCATAAAACTAAATTTCAAGTATAATTTTTTAATCCTATACACAAATTCATTTGTCATAATTATTTTGAAAGACCCTGAATCCACTTTTAGAACCTGAATTTAGAAACAAAATCAATTTCATAATAAATTAAATTAATTTTTCCAGAAATTTTACAGGATTCTGGATGGTTCTCAGGAGAAAATTTTCACGAAGAGAATTCCCACGAAGGGAGTTCCTCTCATGAAACTGTGTGCATAGATATGTGCAGCCATCAGAGTTGTTTATAGAGTTTTTTAGATAGTTCTTTTATGTGTTCTGATATTCGATTAACGGTAAAACTTTGCAAGATCGTGCACCATTTTTCATTCAAGAAACATTCTTCACACACTTCCTCTAGTGAATTGTCTTTGTTGAATTTAACCTTTCTTATAGTGCTATCACATGTATTTTCACTTTTGACAGGTAGTTTGGCATAAAGCAGTTGGTGTAAATGTAGTCATAGGAAACTTTGCATTAAGAGATTTACACCTATAAAAGCCTGCATAGAACTAAATTTCAGGTAAAATATTTCAATCCTATACACAAATTCATTTGTCAAAACCATTTTGAAAGACCCTGAATCCACTTTTAGAACCTGAATTTAGAAACAAAATCAATTTCTTAAATAAATTAAATTATTTTTTCCAGAAATTTTACAGGATTCTGGATAGTTCTCAGGAGAAAATTTTCACGAAGAGAATTGTCACGAAGAGAGTTCCTTTCATGAAACTGTGTGCATAGATAGGTGCAGGCATCAGAGTTGTGTGTAGAGTTTTTTAGATAGTTCTTATATGAGTTTTGATATTTCGATTAACGGTAAAACTTTGCAAGATCGTGCACCATTTTTCATTCAAGAAACATTCTTCACACACTTCCTCTAGTGAATTCTCTTTGTTGAATTTAACCTTTCTTATAGTGCTATCACATGTATTTTCACTTTTCACAGGTAGTTTAACAGCAGTTGGTGTAAATGTAGTCATAGAAAACTTTGCATTAAGAGTTTTACACTTATAAAATCCTGCATAGAACTAAATTTCAAGTAAATTATTTCAATCCTATACACAAATTCATTTGTCATAACCATTTCGAAAGACCCTGAATCCACATTTAGAACCTGAATTTAGAAACAAAAACAATTTCTTAAAATAAATTAATTTATTTTTCTAGAAATTTTACAGGATTCTGGATGGTTCTCAGGAGAAAATTTTCACGAAGAGAATTCCCACGGAGAGAGTTCCTCTCATTAAACTGTGTGCTCAGATAGGTGCAGGCATCAGAGTTGTGTGTAGAGTTTTTTAGATAGTTCTTTTTTGTGTTCTGATATTTCGATTAACGGTAAAACTTTGCAAGATCGTGCCCCATATTTCATTCAAGTAACATTCTTCACACACTTCCTCTAGTGAATTGTGTTTGTTGAATTTAACCTTTCTTATAGTGCTATCAAATTTATTTTCACTTTTGACAGGTAGTTTGGCATAAAGCAGTTGGTGTAAATGTAGTCATAGGAAACTTTGTATTAAGAGTTTTACACCTATAAATGCCTGCATAGAACTAAATTTTCAAGTATAATATTTGAATCCTATACACAAATTCATTTGTCATACCCATTTTGAAAGACCCTGAATCCACTTTTAGAGCTTAAATTGAGAAAAAAAATTTCTTAAAAAAATTAATTTTACTTTTTCCAGAAATTTTACAGGTTTCTGGATTGTTCTCAGGAGAAAATTTTCAGTCAATACATAAGATAAAAGCGCAAGTGAAGCCTAAATACGTTTCTAAAGTCCGTTACAATGATTGTTCGAAGAGAAGATTTCCAATACCAAAACATTGTTTATTTATTAAGAAAACTTCTGCGATATCGAAAAACACATTATTAGCTGCACAAACGGCTAAAAACACTATTTCAAGAAAAACTGAGTTAAATACTTCTTGTACCAAGCTGATCTTGCACTCACGAAGAGAGTTCCACTTATAAAACTGTATGCATAAACAGGTGCAGGCATCAGAGTTTTCTTGAAACCTTTCTAGACATTACTTACAGGTTCTGATATATCTACAAAAGTTAGAATTTCTCAAGTTCGTGCACCCTTGTTGATTCCAGGGACATTCGTCACACACTTCCTCAAGAGAATTGTCTTTGTTGAAATTTACGTTTCTTATAGTGCTTTCACATGTATGTTCACTTTTGACAGGTAGTTTGGCATAAAGCAGTTGGTGTAATTGTAGTCATAGGAAACTTTGCATTAAGAGTTTTACACCTATAAAAGCCTGCATAGAACTAAATTTCAAGTAAAATATTTCAGTCCTATACACAAATTCATTTGTCAAACCATTTTGAAAGACCCTGAATCCACTTTTAGAAACTGAATTTAGAAACAAAATCAATTTCTTAAATAAATTAAATTAATTTTTCCAGAAATTTTACAGGATTCTAGATAGTTCTCAGGAGAAAATTTTCACGAAGAGAATTGTCACGAAGAGAGATCCTCTCATGAAACTGTGTGCATAGATAGGTGCAGGCATCAGAGTTGTGTGTAGAGTTTTTTAGATAGTTGTTATATGAGTTCTGATATTTCGATTAACGGTAAAACTTTGCAAGATCGTGCACCATTTTTCATTCAAGAAATATTCTTCACACACTTCCTCTAGTGAATTGTCTTTGTTGAATTTAACCTTTCTTATAGTGCCATCACATGTATTTTCACTTTTGACAGGTAGTTTGGCATAAAGCAGTTGGTGTAAATGTAGTCATAGGAAATTTTGCATTAAGAGTTTTACACCTATAAATGCCTGCTTAGAACTAAATTTCAAGTAAAATATTCAAAACCTATACACAAATTCATTTGTCATAACCATTTTGAAAGATCCTGAATCCACTTTTAGAGCTTGAATTGAGAAAAAAAAATTTCTTAAAAAAATTAATTTTTCTTTTCCAGAAATTTTACAGTTTTCTGGATTGTTCTCAGGAGAAAATTTTCAGTCGATACATAAAGTAAAAGTGCAAGTGAAGCTTAAATACGTTGCTAAAAGTCCGTTTACAATTATTGTTCGAAGAGAAGATTTCCAATACCAAAACATTGTTTATTTATTAAGAAAACCTTGCGATATCGAAAAACGCATTATTAGCTGCTGAAACGGCTAAAAACACTATTTCAAGAAAACTGAGTTAAATACTTCTTATACCAAGCTGATCTTGCACTCACGAAGAGAGTTCCACTTATAAAACTGTATGCATAAACAGGTGCAGGCATCAGAGTTTTCTGGAAAACTTTCTAGACATTTCTTATAGGTTCTTATATATCTACAAAAGTTAAAACTCCTCAAATTCATGCACCCTTGTTGATTCCATAGAAATTCGTCACACACTTCCTCATGAGAATTATCTTTGTTGAAATTTACGTTTCTTATAGTGCTTTCACATGTATGTTCACTTTTGACAGGTAGTTTGGCATAAAGCAGTTGGTGTAATTGTAGTCATAGGAAACTTTGCATTAAGAGTTTTACACCTATAAAAGCCTGCATAGAACTAAATTTCAAGTAAAATATTTCAATCCTAAACACAAATTCATTTGTCATATCTATTTTGAAAGATCCTGAATCCAAATTAAGATCCTGAATTTAGAAACAAAAACAACTTCTTAAAAAAATTAATTTAATTTTTCCAGAATTTTATAGTTTTCTGGAAAGTTCTCGGGAGAAAATTTTCAGCCATGACATTAGATATAAGCGCTAGGTAACACAATTTTTGAAAAAATTAAATTTAATTTTTTTAAATGTTTTATAGGTTTAAATGATTGCTCTCACAAGATAATATCCTACCATGACATTCGATAAATTATTTAGTGTAATTGAATAGTTGTGTATCAGAATGAAACGAACTCAATAAAACAACAGTTTATTTTACATCGCTTACAATACACGCTTACAATACACTTGGAAAAACCTGGCGGTTTTCAGCGGTTTACAAGTATCGTAATCGAATGGGCGATGTTGCTTCTGAAGGTGTTTCCCACTGTGGCGACAATGCTATCCGGCTAAGTGTGAATTCAGCAACCCTACCCGAAAATCCCTGCGTGGCGGCGTTATTAGAGTAGCCAGAGCAAACGGCGGCGTGGCCTCGGCGATATGTAGCTGCGTCTGTAAACGGCAAGGCCAGCCAGGCGGGATAAAAGTGCTGATCCGAAAGCTGGTGGCCGGGAACGAGCGCGTGCCCTTACTACACGCAGTAATGCGGCGTGGTCACGGAGCGGACCTGCCGAAACCACTCCGTACCAGAAACAAGCGAAGTCCAGCCTCATTTCACGACAGCGAACTAGAAACCAAGCAGAGTCTTCATTCAGCCTTCACCCAGAAACCGTAAACCAGGATCATATAGGGACACAGCCGGACGTAAAGAACATTGTACCGAGTTACCACAATATCTACGACGAAGATACTCGCTTGCTCTACCTTCCCTTGCCCGCCGCCCGCCACCTGTGCTTGCCCTTCTTTGTGCTGTGGTATTCCTCCGCCAAAATGTGACCGAGAACTAATTTTCCCGGGTGGCGCAGCCACATAAATGCGCACTGATGCGCGCTACATAGCGCGCCTTAATTATCACTCACGATGGGATACAGCACGTGTATGCTTGGGTAAGATTTTTTCTACTGTACGTGTTGGTACACTTTAATTCGAAAAGTGGTTTCACGCCGATGTTTAGTCCTGACAGGTAGTTTGTAACAACGCACTTGGTGTATGGGTAGACATTGGGTACTTTGTGTTAAGAATTTCATACCTACAAAGGACTACATAAAAAATATTTTCAAGTTAAAGTTTAAGACCCTTAAAATCAATTCATTTCTTATAAACATTCTGTCATATCCTAAACCCACATTCAGGGCCTGACATTAGAAATCAACACAATATTATTAAAATTATATTTTATTTTTCCAGAATTTTTAGAGGTTTCTGCGATTAATCTCAGAAGAAAATTTTCAGCAATTACATTAGATAAAATCGCTTGTGACGCCTAAATACTTTGCTAAAAGTCCGTTTACAAAGATTGTTCGAAGAGAAGATTTCCAATATCAAAACATTGTGCATTTTCTAAGACAACTACTGAGATATCGAAAAACGCATTATTACCTGCTGAAACGGCTAGAGACACTATTTCAAGAAAACTGAGTTAAATACATCTTCTACTAATGTGATCTTCCACTCATGAAGAGAGTTCCACTAATAAAACTGTATGCACAAACAGGTGCAGGCATCTGAGTTTTCTGGAAACCTTTCTAGACATTTCTTATACGTTCTGATATATCTATAAAAGTTAAAATTTCTCAAGGTCTTGTACCCTTGTTGATTCCAGAGACATTCGTCACACACTTTCTCAAGAGAATTGTCTCTGTTGAATTTTACGTTTCTTATAGTGCGCTTCATGGATGTTCACTTTTGACAGGTAGTTTGGTATAAAGCAGTTGGTGTAAGTGTAGTCATAGGAAACTTTGCAATACGAGTTTTACAACCATAAAAGCCTGCATAGATCTAAATTTCAAGTATAATATGTCAATCCTATACACAAATTCATTTGTCATAACCATTTTGAAAGACCCTGAATCCACTTTTAGAACCTGAATTCAGATACAAAAACAATTTCTTAATAAAATTAACTTATATTTCGAGAAATTTTACAGGATTCTGGATGGTTCTCAGGGGAAAATTTTCACGAAGAGAATACTCACGATGAGAGTTCCTCTCATGAAACTGTGTGCATAGATATGTGCAGGCATCAGAGTTGTGTATAGAGTTTCTTAGATAGTTCTTTTATGTGTTCTGACATTTCGAATAACGGTAAAACTTTGCAAGATCGTGCACAATTTTTCATTCAAGAAACGTTTTTCACACACTTCCTCTAGTGAATTGTCTTTGTTGAATTTAACCATTCTTATAGTGCTATCACATGTATTTTCACTTTTCACAGGTAGTTTGGCATAAAGCAGTTGGTGTAAATGTTGTCATAGAAAACTTTGCATTAAGAGTTTTACTCCTATAAAAGCCTTCATAGAACAAAATTTCATGTAAAATATTCAAAACCTATACACAAATTCATTTGTCAAAACCATTTTGAAAGATCCTGAATCCACCTTTAGAGCCTGAATTGAAAAAAAAAACAATTTTTTAAAAAAATTAATTTTACTTTTCCAGCAATTTTTCAGGTTTCTGGATTGTTCTCAGGAGAAAATTTTCAGTCAATACATAAGATAAAAGCGTTGGTGAAGGCTAAATACGTTGCTAAACGTCCGTTTACAATGATTGTTCGAAGAGAAGATTTCCAATACCAAAACATTGTGCATTCATTAAGAAAACTTCTGAGATATCGAAAAACGCATTATTAGCTGCTGAAACGGCTAAAAACACTATTTCAAGAAAACTGAGTTAAATACTTCTTATACCAATCTGATGTCGCACTCACGAAGAGAGTTCCACTTATAAAACTGTATGCATAAACAGGTGCAGGCATCAGAGTTTTCTGGAAACCTTTCTAGACATTTCTTATACGTTCTGATATGTCTATAAAAGTTAAAATTTCTCAAGTTCTTGTACCCTTGTTGATTCCAGAGACATTCGTCACACACTTCCTCAAGAGAATTGTCTCTGTTGAATTTTACGTTTCTTATAGTGCGCTTCATGGATGAAACTTTTGACAGGTAGTTTGGTATAAAGCAGTTGGTGTAAGTGTAGTCATAGGAAACTTTGCAATACGAGTTTTACACCTATAAAAGCCTGCATAGATCTAAATTTCAGGTATTATATGTCAATCCTATACACAAATTCATTTGTCATAACCATTTTGAAAGACCCTGAATCCACTTTTAGAACCTGAATTTAGAAACAAAAACAATTTCTTAAAAATATTAACTTATATTTCGAGAAATTTTACAGGATTCTGGATGGTTCTCAGGGGAAAATTTTCACGAAGAGAATACCCACGTTCCTCTCATGAAACTATGTGCATAGATATGTGCAGGCATCAGAGTTGTGTATAGAGTTTTTTAGATAGTTCTTTTATGTGTTCTGACATTTCGAATAACGGTAAAACTTTGCAAGATCGTGCACCATTTTTCATTCAAGAAACATTCTTCACCCACTTCCTCTAGTGAATTGTCTTTGTTGAATTTAACCTTTCTTATAGTGCCATCACATGCATTTTCACTTTTGACAGGTAGTTTGTCATAAAGCAGTTGGTGTAAATGTTGTCATAGAAAACTTTGCATTAAGAGTTTTACTCCTATAAAAGCCTTCATAGAACAAAATTTCAAGTAAAATATTCAAAACCTATACACAAATTCATTTGTCATAACCATTTTGAAAGATCCTGAATCCACCTTTAGAGCCTGAATTGAAAAAAAAACAATTTTTTAAAAAAATTAATTTTACTTTTCCAGAAATTTTACAGTTTTCTGGATTGTTCTCAGGAGAAAATTTTCAGTCGATACATAAAGTAAAAGTGCAAGTGAAGCTTAAATACGTTGCTTAAAGTCCGTTTACAATGATTGTTCGAAGAGAAGATTTCCAATACCAAAACATTGTGCATTTATTAAGAAAACGTCTGAGATATAGAAAAACGCATTATTAGCTCCTGAAACGGCTAAAAACACTATTTCAAGAATACTGAGTTAAATACTTCTTATACCAAGCTGATCTTGCACTCACGAAGAGAGTTCCACTTATAAAACTGTATGCATAAACAGGTGCAGGCATCAGAGTTTTCTGGAAAACTTTCTAGACATTTCCTATGGGTTCTTATATATCCACAAAAGTTAAAACTTCTCAAATTCGTGCACCCTTGTTGATTCGAGAGAAATTCTTCACACACTTCCTCAAGAGAATTATCTTTGTTGAAATTTACGTTTCTTATAGTGCTTTCACATGTATGTTCACTTTTGACAGGTAGTTTGGCATAAAGCAGTTGGTGTAAATGTAGTCATAGGAAACTTTGCATTAAGAGATTTACACCTATAAATGCCTGCATAGAACTAAATTTCAAGTAAAATATTTCAATCCTATACACAAATGCATTTGCCATTACCATTTTGAAAGACCCTGAATCCACTTTTAGAACCTGAATTTAGAAACATTATCAATTTCTTAAATAAATTAAATTAATTTTTCCAGAAATTTTACAGGATTCTTGATGGTTCTCAGGGGAAAATTTTCACGAAGAGAATACCCACGTTCCTCTCATGAAACTGTGTGCATTGATAGGTGCAGGCATCAGAGTTGTGTGTAGAGTTTTTTAGATAGTTCTTATATGTGATCTGATATTTCGTTTAACGGTAAAACTTTGCAAGATCGTTCACCATTTTTCATTCAAGAAACATTCTTCTCACACTTTCTCTAGTGAATTGTCTTTGTTGAATTTAACCATTCTTATAGTGCCATCACATGTATTTTTACATTTGACCGGTAATTTGGCATAAAGCAGTTGGTGTAAATGTAGTCATAGGAAACTTTGCATTAAGAGTTTTACACCTATAAATGCCTGCATAGAACTAAATTTCAAGTAAAATATTCAAAACCTATACACAAATTCATTTGTCATGACCATTTTGAAAGATCCTGAATCCACTTTTAGAGCCTGAATTGAGAAAAAAAAACAATTTCTTAAAAAAATTAATTTTACTTTCCAGAAATTTTACAGGTTTCTGGATTGTTCTCAGGAGAAAATTTTCAGTCAATACATAAAAGCGCAAGTGAAGCCTAAATACGTTGCTAAAAGTCCGTTTACAATGATTGTTCGAAGAGAAGATTTCCAATACCAAAACATTGTGCATTTATTAAGAAAACGTCTGAGATATCGAAAAACGCATTATTAGCTGCTGAAACGGCCAAAAACACTATTTAAGAAAACAGAGTTAAATACTTCTTATACCAAGCTGATCTTGCACTCACGAAGAGAGTTCCACTTATAAAACAGTATGCATAAACAGGTGCAGGCATCAGAGTTTTCTGGAAAACTTTCTAGACATTTCTTATAGGTTCTTATATATCTACAAAAGTTAAAACTCCTCAAATTCGTGCACCCTTGTTGATTCCAGAGAAATTCTTCACACACTTCCTCAAGAGAATTATCTTTGTTGATATTTACGTTTCTTATAGTGCTTTCACATGTATGTTCACTTTTGACAGGTAGTTTGGCATAAAGCAGTTGGTGTAAATGTAGTCATAGGAAACTTTCCATTAAGAGTTTTACACCTATAAATGCCTGCATAGAACTAAATTTCAAGTAAAATATTTCAATCCTATACACAAATTCATTTGCCATTACCATTTTGAAAGACCCTGAATCCACTTTTAGAACTTGAATTTAGAAACATAATCAATTTCTTAAATAAATTAAATTAATTTTTCCAGAAATTTTACAGGATTCTTGATGGTTCTCAGGAGAAAATTTTCACGAAGAGAATTGTCACGAAGAGAGTTCCTCTCATGAAACTGTGTGCATAGATAGGTGCAGGCATCAGAGTTGTGTGTAGAGTTTTTTAGATAGTTCTTATATGAGTTCTGATATTTCGATTAACAGTAAAACTTTGCAAGATCGTTCACCATTTTTCATTCAAGAAACATTCTTCACACACTTCCTCTATTGAATTGTCTTTGTTGAATTTAACCTTTCTTATAGTGCTATCACATGTATTTTCACTTTTGACAGGTAGTTCGGCATAGAGCAGCTGGTGTAAATGTAGTCATAGGAAACTTTGCATTAAGAGTTTTACACCTATAAATGCCTGCATAGAACTAAATTTCAAGTAAAATATTCAAAACCTATACACAAATTCATTTGTCATAACCATTTTGAAAGATCCTGAATCCACTTTTAGAGCCTGAATTGAAAACAAAAAACAATTTCTTAAAAAAATTAATTTTACTTTTCCAGAAATTTTACAGTTTTCTGGATTGTTCTCAGGAGAAAATTTTCAGTCGATACATAAAGTAAAAGTGCATGTGAAGCTTAATTACGTTGCTTAAAGTCCGTTTACAATTATTGTTCGAAGAGATTTCCAATACCAAAACATTGTGTATTTTTAAGAAAACGTCTGAGATATCGAAAAACGCATTATTAGCTGCTGAAACGGCTAAAAACACAATTTCAAGAAAACAGAGTTAAATACCACTTATACCAAGCTGATCTTGCACTCACGAAGAGAGTTCCACTTATAAAACTGTATGCATAAACAGGTGCAGGCATCAGAGTTTTCTGGAAAACTTTCTAGACATTTCTTATAGGTTCTTATATATCTACAAAAGTTAAAACTTCTCAAATTCGTGCACCCTTGTGCATTCCAGAGAAATTCGTCACACACTTCCTCATGAGTATAATCTTTGTTGAAATTTACGTTTCTTATAGTGCTTTCACATGTATGTTCACTTTCCACAGGTAGTTTGGCATAAAGCAGTTGGTGTAATTGTAGTCATAGGAAACTTTGCATTAAGAGTTTTACACCTATAAAAGCTTCATAGAACTAAATTTCAAGTAAAATATTTCAATCCTATACACAAATTCATTTGTCATAACCATTTTGAAAGACCCTAAATCCACTTTTAGAACCTGAATTTAGAAACAAAATCAATTTCTTAAATAAATTAAATTAATTTTTCCAGAAATTTTACAGGATTCTGGATAGTTCTCAGGAGAAAATTTTCACGAAGAGAATTGTCACGAAGAGAGTTCCTCTCATGAAACTGTGTGCATTGATAGGTGCAGGCATCAGAGTTGTGTGTAGAGTTTTTTAGATAGTTCTTATATGTGTTCTGATATTTCGATTTAACGGTAAAACTTTGCAAGATCGTTCACCATTTTTCATTCAAGAAACATTCTTCTCACACTTTCTCTAGTGAATTGTCTTTGTTGAATTTAACCATTTCTTATAGTGCCATCACATGTATTTTTACATTTGACCGGTTAGTTTGGCATAAAGCAGTTGGTGTAAATGTAGTCATAGGAAACATTGCATTAAGAGTTTACACCTATAAATGCCTGCATAGAACTAAATTTCAAGTAAAATATTCAAAACCTATACACAAATTCATTTGTCATGACCATTTTGAAAGATCCTGAATCCACTTTTAGAGCCTGAATTGAGAAAAAAAAACAATTTCTTAAAAAAATTAATTTTACTTTCCAGAAATTTTACAGGTTTCTGGATTGTTCTCAGGAGAAAATTTTCAGTCAATACATAAAATAAAAGCGCAAGTGAAGCCTAAATACGTTGCTAAAAGTCCGTTTACAATGATTGTTCGAAGAGGAAGGTTTCCAATACCAAAACATTGTGCATTTATTAAGAAAACGTCTGAGATATCGAAAAACGCATTATTAGCTGCTGAAACGGCCAAAAACACTATTTCAAGAAAACAGAGTTAAATACTTCTTATACCAAGCTGATCTTGCACTCACGAAGAGAGTTCCACTTATAAAACAGTATGCATAAACAGGTGCAGGCATCAGAGTTTTCTGGAAAACTTTCTAGACATTTCTTATAGGTTCTTATATATCTACAAAAGTTAAAACTCCTCAAATTCGTGCACCCTTGTTGATTCCAGAGAAATTCTTCACACACTTCCTCAAGAGAATTATCTTTGTTGATATTTACGTTTCTTATAGTGCTTTCACATGTATGTTCACTTTTGACAGGTAGTTTGGCATAAAGCAGTTGGTGTAAATGTAGTCATAGGAAACTTTGCATTAAGAGTTTTACACCTATAAATGCCTGCATAGAACTAAATTTCAAGTAAAATATATCAATCCTATACACAAATTCATTTGCCATTACCATTTTGAAAGACCCTGAATCCACTTTTAGAACCTTGAATTTAGAAACATAATCAATTTCTTAAATAAATTAAATTAATTTTTCCAGAAATTTTACAGGATTCTTGATGGTTCTCAGGAGAAATTTTCACGAAGAATTGTCACGAAGAGAGTTCCTCTCATGAAACTGTGTGCATTGATAGGTGCAGGCATCAGAGTTGTGTGTAGAGTTTTTTAGATAGTTCTTATATGTGTTCTGATATTTCGATTTAACGGTAAAACTTTGCAAGATCGTTCACCATTTTTCATTCAAGAAACATTCTTCACACACTTCCTCTAGTGAATTGTCTTTGTTGAATTTAACCTTTCTTATAGTGCTATCACATGTATTTTCACTTTTGACAGGTAGTTTGGCATAAAGCAGTTGGTGTAAATGTAGTCATAGGAAACTTTGCATTAAGAGTTTTACACCTATAAATGCCTGCATAGAACTAAATTTCAAGTAAAATATTCAAAACCTATACACAAATTCATTTGTCATGACCATTTTGAAAGATCCTGAATCCACTTTTAGAGCCTGAATTGAGAAAAAAAAACAATTTCTTAAAAAAATTAATTTTACTTTTCCAGAAATTTTACAGGTTTCTGGATTGTTCTCAGGAGAAAATTTTCAGTCAATACATAAGATAAAAGCGCAAGTGAAGCGTAAATACGTTGCTAAAAGTCCGTTTACAATGATTGTTCGAAGAGAAGATTTCCAATACCAAAACATTGTGCATTTATTAAGAAAACGTCTGAGATAGTCGAAAAACGCATTATTAGCTGCTGAAACAGCTAAAAACACTATTTCAAGAAAACTGAGTTAAATACTTCTTATACCAAGCTGATCTTGCACTCACGAAGAGAGTTCCACTTATAAAACTGTATGCATAAACAGGTGCAGGCATCAGAGTTTTCTGGAAAACTTTCTAGACATTTCTTATGGGTTCTTATATATCTAAATAAGTTAAAACTTCTCAAATTCGTGCACCCTTGTTGATTCCAGAGAAATTCGTCACACACTTCCTCAAGAGAATTATCTTTGTTGATATTTACGTTTCTTATAGTGCTTTCACATGTATGTTCACTTTTGACAGGTAGTTTGGCATAAAGCAGTTGGTGTAAATGTAGTCATAGGAAACTTTGCATTAAGAGTTTTACACCTATAAATGCCTGCATAGAACTAAATTTCAAGTAAAATATTTCAATCCTATACACAAATTCATTTGCCATTACCATTTTGAAAGACCCTGAATCCACTTTTAGAACCTGAATTTAGAAACATAATCAATTTCTTAAATAAATTAAATTAATTTTTCCTAGAAATTTTACAGGATTCTGGATGGTTCTCAGGAGAAAATTTTCACGAAGAGAATTGTCACGAAGAGAGTTCCTCTCATGAAACTGTGTGCATAGATAGGTGCAGGCATCAGAGTTGTGTGTAGAGTTTTTTAGATAGTTCTTATATGTAGTTCTGATATTTCGATTAACAGGTAAAAACATTGCAAGATCGTGCACCATTTTTCATTCAAGAAACATTCTTCACACACTTCCTCTAGTGAATTGTCTTTGTTGAATTTAACCTTTCTTATAGTGCTATCACATGTATTTTCACTTTTGACAGGTAGTTTGGCATAGAGCAGTTGGTGTAAATGTAGTCATAGGAAACTTTGCATTAAGAGTTTTACACCTATAAATGCCTGCATAGAACTAAATTTCAAGTAAAATATTCAAAACCTATACACAAATTCATTTGTCATAACCATTTTGAAAGATCCTGAATCCACTTTAGAGCCTGAATTGAGAAAAAAAAACAATTTCTTAAAAAAATTAATTTTACTTTTCCAGAAATTTTACAGTTTTCTGGATTGTTCTCAGGAGAAAATTTTCAGTCGATACATAAAGTAAAAGTGCAAGTGAAGCTTAAATACGTTGCTTAAAGTCCGTTTACAATGATTGTTCGAAGAGAAGATTTCCAATACCAAAACATTGTGCATTTATTAAGAAAACGTCTGAGATATAGAAAAACGCATTATTAGCTGCTGAAACGGCTAAAAACACTATTTCAAGAAAACTGAGTTAAATACTTCTTATACCAAGCTGATCTTGCACTCACGAAGAGAGTTCCACTTATAAAACTGTATGCATAAACAGGTGCAGGCATCAGAGTTTTCTGGAAAACTTTCTAGACATTTCCTATGGGTTCTTATATATCCACAAAAGTTAAAACTTCTCAAATTCGTGCACCCTTGTTGATTCGAGAGAAATTCTTCACACACTTCCTCAAGAGAATTATCTTTGTTGAAATTTACGTTTCTTATAGTGCTTTCACATGTATGTTCACTTTTGACAGGTAGTTAGGCATAAAGCAGTTGGTGTAATTGTAGTCATAGGAAACTTTGCATTAAGAGTTTTACACCTATAAAAGCCAGCATAGAACTAAATTTCAAGTATAATATTTCAATCCTATACACAAATTCATTTGTCATAACCATTTTGAAAGGCCCTGAATCCAATTTTAGAACCTTAATTTAGAAACATAATCAATTTCTTAAATAAATTAAATTAATTTTTCCAGAAATTTTACAGGATTCTTGATGGTTCTCAGGAGAAATTTTTCACGAAGAGAATTGTCACGAAGAGAGTTCCTCTCATGAAACTGTGTGCATTGATAGGTGCAGGCATCAGAGTTGTGTGTAGAGTTTTTTAGACAGTTGTTATATGAGTTCTGATATTTCGATTAACGGTAAAACTTTGCAAGTTCGTGCACCATTTTTCATTCAAGAAACATTCTTCACACACTTCCTCTAGTGAATTGTCTTTGTTGAATTTAACCTTTCTTATAGTGCCATCACATGTATTTTCACTTTTGACAGGTAGTTTGGCATAAAGCAGTTGGTGTAAATGTAGTCATAGGAAACTTTGCATTAAGAGTTTACACCTATAAATGCCTGCATAGAACTAAATTTCAAGTAAAATATTCAAAACCTATACACAAATTCATTTGTCATAACCATTTTGAAAGATCCTGAATCCAATTTTAGAGCCTGAATTGAGAAAAAAAAACAATTTCTTAAAAAAATTAATTTTACTTTTCCAGAAATTTTACAGGTTTCTGGATTGTTCTCAGGAGAAAATTTTCAGTCAATACATAAGATAAAAGCGCAAGTGAAGCCTAAATACGTTGCTAAAAGTCCGTTTACAATGATTGTTCGAAGAGAAGATTTCCAATACCAAAACATTGTGCATTTATTAAGAAAACGTCTGAGATATCGAAAAACGCATTATTAGCTGCTGAAACGGCTAAAAACACTATTTCAAGAAAACAGAGTTAAATACTTCTTATACGAAGCTGATCTTGCACTCACGAAGAGAGTTCCACTTATAAAACTGTATGCATAAACAGGTGCAGGCATCAGAGTTTTCTTGAAACCTTTCTAGACATTACTTAAAGGTTCTGATATATCTACAAAAGTTAAAATTTCTCCAGTTCGCGCACCCTTGTTGATTCCAGAGAAATTCGTCACACACTTCCTTGAGAGAATTATCTTTGTTGAATTTTATGTTTCTTATAGTGCTTTCACATGCTATGTTCACTTTTGACAGGTAGTTTGGCATAAAGCAGTTGGTGTAAATGTAGTCATAGGAAACTTTGCATTAAGAGTTTTACACCTATAAAAGCCTGCATAGAGCTAAATTTCAAGGAAAATATTTCAATCCTATACACAAATTTATTTGTCATAACTATTTAGAAAGATCCTGAATCCAATTTTAGATCCTGAATTTAGAAACAAAAACAACTTCTTAAAAAATTTAATTTAATTTTTCCAGAATTTTATAGTTTTCTGGAAAGTTCTCGGGAGAAAATTTTCAGTCATGACATTAGATATAAGCGCTAGGTAACACAATTTTTGAAAAAATTAAATTTAATTTTTTTAAATGTTTTATAGGTTTAAATTATTGCTGTCACAAGATAATATCCAACCATCACATTCGATAAATTATTTAGTGTAACTGAATAGTTGTGTATCAGAATGAAACGAACTCTATAAAACAACAGTTTATTTTACATCGCTTACAATACACGCTTACAATACACTTGGAAAAACCTGGCGGTTTTCAGCGGTTTACAAGTATCGTAATCGAATGGGCGATGTTGCTTCCGAAGGTGTTTCCCACGGTGGCGACAATGCTATCCGGCGAAGTGTGAATTCAGCAACCCTACCCGAAAATCCCTGCGTGGCGGCGTTATTAGAGTAGCCAGAGCAAACCGCGGCGTGGCCTCGGCGATATGTAGCTGCGTCTGTAAACCGCAAGGCCAGCCAGGCGGGATAAAAGTGCTGATCCGAAAGCTGGTGGCCGGGAACGAGCGCGTGCCCTTACTACACGCAGTAATGCGGCGTGGTCACGGAGCGGACCTGCCGAAACCACTCCGTACCAGAAACAAGCGAAGTCCAGCCTCATTTCACGACAGCGAACTAGAAACCAAGCAGAGTCTTCATTCAGCCTTCACCCAGAAACCGTAAACCAGGATCATATAGGGACACAGCCGGACGTAAAGAACATTGTACCGAGTTACCACAATATCTACGACGACGTTACTCGCTTGCTCTACCTTCCCTTGCCCGCTGCCCGCCACCTGTGCTTGCCTTTCTTTGTGCTGTGGTATTCCTCCGCCAAAATGTGACCGAGAACTAATTTTCCCGGGTGGCGCAGACACATAAATGCGCACTGATGCGCGCTACATAGCGCGCCTTAATTATCATTCACGATGGGATACAGCACGTGTATGTTTGGGTAAGATTTTTTCTACTGTACGTGTTGGTACACATTAATGCGAAAAGTGGTTTCACGCCGATGTTCAGTCCTGACAGGTAGTTTGTAACAACGCAGTTGGTGTATGGGTAGACATTGGGTACTTTGTGTTAAGAATTTCATACCTACAAAAGACTACATAAAAAATATTTTCAAGTTAAAGTTTAAGACCCTTAAAATCAATTCATTTCTTATAAACATTCTGTCATATCCTAAACCCACATTCAGGGCCTGACATTAGATTCAACACAATATTATTAAAATTATATTTTATTTTTCCAGAATTTTTAGAGGTTTCTGCGATTAATCTCAGAAGAAAATTTTCAGCAATTACATTAGACTAAAATCGCTTGTGACGCCTAAATACATTGCTAAAAGTCCGTTTACAAAGATTGTTCGAAGAGAAGATTTCCAATACCAAAACATTGTGCATTTATTAAGAAAACGTCTGAGATATCGAAAAACGAATTATTAGCTGCTGAAACGGCTAAAAACACTATTTCAAGAAAACTGAGTTAAATACATCTTTTACTAATGTGATCTTCCACTCATGAAGAGAGTTCCACTAATAAAACTGTATGCATAAACAGGTGGAGGCATCAGAGTTTTCTGGAAACCTTTCTAGACATTTCTTATACGTTCTGATATGTCTATAAAAGTAAAAATTTCTCAAGTTCTTGTACCCTTGTTGATTCCAGAGACATTCGTCACACACTTCCACAAGAGAATTGTCTCTGTTGAATTTTACGTTTCTTATAGTGCGCTTCATGGATGAAACTTTTGACAGGTAGTTTGGTATAAAGCAGTTGGTGTAAGTGTAGTCATAGGAAACTTTGCAATACGAGTTTTACACCTATAAAAGCCTGCATAGATCTAAATTTCAAGTATAATATGTCAATCCTATACACAAATTCATTTGTCATAACCATTTTGAAAGACCCTGAATCCACTTTTAGAACCTGAATTTAGAAACAAAAACAATTTCTTAAAATATTAACTTATATTTCGAGAAATTTTACAGGATTCTGGATGGTTCTCAGGGGGAAATTTTCACGAAGAGAATACCAACGTTCCTCTCATGAAACTGTGTGCAACGATATGTGCAGGCATCAGAGTTGTGTATAGAGTTTTTTAGATAGTTCTTTTATGTGTTCTGACATTTCGAATAACGGTAAAACTTTGCAAGATCGTGCACCATTTTTCATTCAAGAAACATTCTTCACCCACTTCCTCTAGTGAATTGTCTTTGTTGAATTTAACCTTTCTTATAGTGCCATCACATGTATTTTCACTTTTGACAGGTAGTTTGTCATAAAGCAGTTGGTGTAAATGTAGTCATAGGAAACTTTGCATTAAGAGTTTTACACCTATAAATGCCTGCATAGAACTAAATTTCAAGTAAAATATTCAAAACCTATACACAAATTCATTTGTCATAACCATTTTGAAAGATCCTGAATCCACTTTTAGAGCCTGAATTGAGAAAAAAAACAACAATTTCTTAAAAAATTAATTTTACTTTTCCAAAAATTTTACAGGTTTCTGGATTGTTCTCAGGAGAACATTTTCAGTCAATACTTAAGATAAAAGCGCAAGTGAAGCCTAAATACGTTGCTAAAAGTCCGTTTACAATGATTGTTCGAAGAGAAGATTTCCAATACCAAAACATTGTGCATTTATTGAGAAAACGTCTGAGATAGCGAAAAACGCATTATTAGCTGCTGAAACGGCTAAAAACACTATTTCAAGAAAACTGAGTTAAATACTTCTTATACCAAGCTGATCTTGCACTCACGAAGAGAGTTCCACTTATAAAACTGTATGCATAAACAGGTGCAGGCATCAGAGTTTTCTGGAAAACTTTCTAGACATTTCTTATGGGTTCTTATACGGGTTCTTATATGGGTAATTCTACAAAAGTTAAAACTTCTCAAATTCGTGCACCCTTGTTGATTCCAGAGAAATTCTTCACACACTTCCTCAAGAGAATTATCTTTGTTGAAATTTACGTTTCTTATAGTGCTTTCACATGTATGTTCACTTTTGACAGGTGGTTTGGCAAAAAGCAGTTGGTGTAAATGTAGTCATAGGAAACTTTGTATTAAGAGTTTTACACCTATACATGCCTGCATAGAACTAAATTTCAAGTAAAATATTTCAATCCTATACACAAATTCATTTGCCATTACCATTTTGAAAGACCCTGAATCCACTTTTAGAACCTGAATTTAGAAACATAATCAATTTCTTAAATAAATTAAATTAATTTTTCTAGAAATTTTACAGGATTCTTGATGGTTCTCAGGAGAAAATTTTCACGAAGAGAATTGTCACGAAGAGAGTTCCTCTCATGAAACTGTGTGCATAGATAGGTGCAGGAATCAGAGTTGTGTGGAGTTTTTTAGATAGTTCTTATATGAGTTCTGATATTTCGATTAACAGAAAAACATTGCAAGATCGTTCACCATTTTTCAATCAAGAAACATTCTTCACACACTTCCTCTATTGAATTGTCTTTGTTGAATTTAACCTTTCTTATAGTTCTATCACATGTATTTTCACTTTTGACTGGTAGTTTGGCATAGAGCAGTTGGTGTAAATGTAGTCATAGGAAACTTTGCATTAAGAGTTTTACACTTATAAATGCCTGCATAGAACTAAATTTCAAGTAAAATATTCAAAACCTATACACAAATTCATTTGTCATAACCATTTTGAAAGATCCTGAATCCACTTTTAGAGCCTGAATTGAAAAAAAAAAAAAAAAACAATTTCTTAAAAAAATTAATTTTACTTTTCCAGAAATTTTACAGTTTTCTGGATTGTTCTCAGGAGAAAATTTTCAGTCGATACATAAAGTAAAAGTGCAAGTGAAGCTTAAATTCGTTGCTTAAAGTCCGTTTACAATGATTGTTCGAAGAGAAGATTTCCAATACCAAAACATTGTGCATTTATTAAGAAAACGTCTGAGATATCGAAAAACGCATTATTAGCTGCTGAAACGGCTAAAAACACATGTATGTTCTTTCATGTGCTTTCACATGTATGTTCACTTTTGACAGGTAGTTTGGCATAAAGCATTTGGTGTAAATGTAGTCATAGGAAACTTTGCATTAAGAGTTTTACACCTATAAATGCCTGCATAGAACTAAATTTCAAGTAAAATATTCAAAACCTATACACAAATTCATTTGTCATAACCATTTTGAAAGATTCTGAATCCACTTTTAGAGCCTGAATTGAGAAAAAAAAAAACAATTTCTTAAAAAAATTAATTTTACTTTTCCAGAAATTTGACACTTTTCTGGATTGTTCTCAGGAGAAAATTTTCAGTCAATACGTAAAGTAAAAGCGCAAGTGAAGCTTAAATACGTTGCTAAAAGTCCGTTTACAATTATTGTTCGAAGAGAATATTTCCAATACCAAAACATTGTGCATTTATTAAGAAAACTTCTGCGATATCGAAAAACGCATTATTAGCTGCTGAAACGGCTAAAAACACTATTTCAAGAAAACTGAGTTAAATACTTCTTATACCAAGCTGATCTTGCACTCACGAAGAGAGTTCCACTTATAAAACTGTATGCATAAACAGGTGCAGGCATCAGAGTTTTCTGAAAAACTTTCTAGACATTTCTTATGAGTTCTTATATATCTACAAAAGTTAAAACTTCTCAAATTCGTGCACCCTTGTTGATTCCAGAGAAATTCTTCACACACTTCCTCAAGAGAATTATCTTTGTTGAAATTTACGTTTCTTATAGTGCTTTCACATGTATGTTCACTTTTGACAGGTAGTTTGGCATAAAGCAGTTGGTGTAAATTTAGTCATAGGAAACTTTGCATTAAGAGTTTTACACCTATAAATGCCTGCATAGAACTAAATTTCAAGTAAAATATTTCAATCCTATACACAAATTCATTTGTCCATTAACCATTTTGAAAGACCCTGAATCCACTTTTAGAACCTGAATTTAGAAACATAATCAATTTCTTAAATAAATTAAATTAATTTTTCCAGAAATTTTACAGGATTCTTGATGGTTCTCAGGAGAAAATTTTTCATGAAGAGAATTGTCACGAAGAGAGTTCCTCTCATGAAACTGTGCATTAGATAGGTGCAGGCATCAGAGTTGTGTGTAGAGTTTTTTAGACTAGTTGTTATATGAGTTCTGATATTTCGATTAACGGTAAAACTTTGCAAGATTCGTGCACCATTTTTCATTCAAGAAACATTCTTCACACACTTCCTCTAGTGAATTGTCTTTGTTGAATTTAACCTTTCTTATAGTGCCATCACATGTATTTTCACTTTTGACAGGTAGTTTGGCATAAAGCAGTTGGTGTAAATGTAGTCATAGGAAACTTTGCATTAAGAGTTTACACCTATAAATGCCTGCATAGAACTAAATTTCAAGTAAAATATTCAAAACCTATACACAAATTCATTTGTCATAACCATTTTGAAAGATCCTGAATCCAATTTTAGAGCCTGAATTGAGAAAAAAAAACAATTTCTTAAAAAAATTAATTTTACTTTTCCAGAAATTTTACAGGTTTCTGGATTGTTCTCAGGAGAAAATTTTCAGTCAATACATAAGATAAAAGCGCAAGTGAAGCCTAAATACGTTGCTAAAAGTCCGTTTACAATGATTGTTCGAAGAGAAGATTTCCAATACCAAAACATTGTGCATTTATTAAGAAAACGTCTGAGATATCGAAAAACGCATTATTAGCTGCTGAAACGGCTAAAAACACTATTTCAAGAAAACAGAGTTAAATACTTCTTATACGAAGCTGATCTTGCACTCACGAAGAGAGTTCCACTTATAAAACTGTATGCATAAACAGGTGCAGGCATCAGAGTTTTCTTGAAACCTTTCTAGACATTACTTAAAGGTTCTGATATATCTACAAAAGTTAAAATTTCTCCAGTTCGCGCACCCTTGTTGATTCCAGAGAAATTCGTCACACACTTCCTTAAGAGAATTATCTTTGTTGAATTTTATGTTTCTTATAGTGCTTTCACATGTATGTTCATTTTTGACAGGTAGTTTGGCATAAAGCAGTTGGTGTAAATGTAGTCATAGGAAACTTTGCATTAAGAGTTTTACACCTATAAAAGCCTGCATAGAACTAAATTTCAAGGAAAATATTTCAATCCTATACACAAATTTATTTGTCATAACTATTTTAGAAAGATCCTGAATCCAATTTTAGATCCTGAATTTAGAAACAAAAACAACTTCTTAAAAATTTAATTTAATTTTTCCAGAATTTTATAGTTTTCTGGAAAGTTCTCGGGAGAAAATTTTCAGTCATGACATTAGATATAAGCGCTAGGTAACACAATTTTTGAAAAAATTAAATTTAATTTTTTTAAATGTTTTATAGGTTTAAATTATTGCTGTCACAAGATAATATCCAACCATCACATTCGATAAATTATTTAGTGTAACTGAATAGTTGTGTATCAGAATGAAACGAACTCTATAAAACAACAGTTTATTTTACATCGCTTACAATACACGCTTACAATACACTTGGAAAAACCTGGCGGTTTTCAGCGGTTTACAAGTATCGTAATCGAATGGGCGATGTTGCTTCCGAAGGTGTTTCCCACGGTGGCGACAATGCTATCCGGCGAAGTGTGAATTCAGCAACCCTACCCGAAAATCCCTGCGTGGCGGCGTTATTAGAGTAGCCAGAGCAAACGGCGGCGTGGCCTCGGCGATATGTAGCTGCGTCTGTAAACCGCAAGGCCAGCCAGGCGGGATAAAAGTGCTGATCCGAAAGCTGGTGGCCGGGAACGAGCGCGTGCCCTTACTACACGCAGTAATGCGGCGTGGTAACGGAGCGGACCTGCCGAAACCACTCCGTACCAGAAACAAGCGAAGTCCAGCCTCATTTCACGACAGCGAACTAGAAACCAAGCAGAGTCTTCATTCAGCCTTCACCCAGAAACCGTAAACCAGGATCATATAGGGACACAGCCGGACGTAAAGAACATTGTACCGAGTTACCACAATATCTACGACGACGTTACTCGCTTGCTCTACCTTCCCTTGCCCGCTGCCCGCCACCTGTGCTTGCCTTTCTTTGTGCTGTGGTATTCCTCCGCCAAAATGTGACCGAGAACTAATTTTCCCGGGTGGCGCAGACACATAAATGCGCACTGATGCGCGCTACATAGCGCGCCTTAATTATCATTCACGATGGGATACAGCACGTGTATGCTTGGGTAAGATTTTTTCTACTGTACGTGTTGGTACACTTTAATTCGAAAAGTGGTTTCACGCCGATGTTCAGTCCTGACAGGTAGTTTGTAACAACGCAGTTGGTGTATGGGTAGACATTGGGTACTTTGTGTTAAGAATTTCATACCTACAAAAGACTACATAAAAAATATTTCAAGTTAAAGTTTAAGACCCTTAAAATCAATTCATTTCTTATAAACATTCTGTCATATCCTAAACCCACATTCAGGGCCTGACATTAGATATCAACACAATATTATTAAAATTATATTTTATTTTTCCAGAATTTTTAGAGGTTTCTGCGATTAATCTCAGAAGAAAATTTTCAGCAATTACATTAGATAAAATCGCTTGTGACGCCTAAATACATTGCTAAAAGTCCGTTTACAAAGATTGTTCGAAGAGAAGATTTCCAATACCAAAACATTGTGCATTTTCTAAGAAAACTACTGAGATATCGAAAAAACGCATTATTAGCTGCTGAAACGGCTAAAAACACTATTTCAAGAAAACTGAGTTAAATACATCTTTTACTAATGTGATCTTCCACTCATGAAGAGAGTTCCACTAATAAAACTGTATGCATAAACAGGTGGAGGCATCAGAGTTTTCTGGAAACCTTTCTAGACATTTCTTATACGTTCTGATATGTCTATAAAAGTTAAAATTTCTCAAGTTCTTGTACCCTTGTTGATTCCAGAGACATTCGTCACACACTTCCTCAAGAGAATTGTCTCTGTTGAATTTTACGTTTCTTATAGAGCGCTTCATGGATGAAACTTTTGACAGGTAGTTTGGTATAAAGCAGTTGGTGTAAGTGTAGTCATAGGAAACTTTGCAATACGAGTTTTACACCTATAAAAGCCTGCATAGATCTAAATTTCAAGTATAATATGTCAATCCTATACACAAATTCATTTGTCATAACCATTTTGAAAGACACTGAATCCACTTTTAGAACCTGAATTTAGAAACAAAACAATTTCTTAAAAATATTAACTTATATTTCGAGAAATTTTACAGAATTCTGGATGGTTCTCAGGGGAAAATTTTCACGAAGAGAAAACCCTCGTTCCTCTCATGAAACTGTGTGCATAGATATGTGCAGGCATCAGAGTTGTGTATAGAGTTTTTTAGATAGTTCTTTTATGTGTTCTGACATTCGAATAACGGTAAAACTTTGCAAGATCGTGCACCATTTTTCATTCAAGAAACATTCTTCACCCACTTCTTCTAGTGAATTGTCTTTGTTGAATTTAACCTTTCTTATAGTGCCATCACATGTATTTTCACTTTTGACAGGTAGTTTGTCATAAAGCAGTTGGTGTAAATGTAGTCATAGGAAACTTTGCATTAAGAGTTTTACACCTCTAAATGCCTGCATAGAACTAAATTTCAAGTAAAATATTCAAAACCTATACACAAATTCATTTGTCATAACCATTTTGAAAGATCCTGAATCCACTTTTAGAGCCTGATTTGACAAAAAAAAAACAATTTCTTAAAAAAAATTAATTTTACTTCTTCCAGAAATTTTACAGGTTTCTGGATTGTTCTCAGGAGAACATTTTCAGTCAATACTTAAGATAAAAGCGCAAGTGAAGCCTAAATACGTTGCTAAAAGTCCGTTTACAATGATTGTTCGAAGAGAAGATTTCCAATACCAAAACATTGTG
>JAHLJT010004012.1:0-21023 GCA_031308135.1 Acheta domesticus | reverse complement strand
GCTTTCTGTAACCAGAGGGCTACAATTTTTAGCCAGAATTAATCTGATTTAAATAAAATATTGAATTACATATAATTTATTACAAGATTAGATTGTATAATATTAGTCTACAATTTTAGCCAGAATTAATCTGATTTAAAATAAAAATATTGAATTACATATAATTTATTACAAGATAGATTGTATAATATGTAGTCTACAATTTTAGACAGAATTAATCTAATTTAAATAAAAATATTGAATTACATATAATTTATTACAAGATTGATTGTATAATATATAGTCTACAATTTTAGCCAGAATTAATCTAATTCTCGACATCTTCGTGCGTTGTACACCATCCAAATAATGTTTTTTCTTGCAATCCATACAATGTTCCCTCAACGGTGTGGGTCTTCCGTCGTCGTGTGTATGCTGTATACAAGGCTGATTGCGATAAATTACACATTGAGAACAATCTTTTCTTGACGGAGGCGTGTCAATATTCCAGTGTAGTGTACAGGGTTCACGAAAATATATACAAAATTCACAATCACGTTTCCTAGGAGGAAGTCCTCCGTTATCACATTGTGTACGAAATTTGGGTCTAATATGTTCCTTACATAATGTGAGGTCTTGAATACAATCAAGTTTTTGAATGTTTTCCGGTAGTCTATCGTAAACGCGGTGGACGTCTCGCGATACGAAATGACACAAAACCTCAACGGGTAGATGTGCGAGCGTTTTTGAGTCGAGCACAGATAAGGCAAATTTTGCTTCGCGTAACTTTTTAAGGGCGCAATTGACGTTTTCGAGCACCTCACATCTGATACACTGTTCATCTGTGGTAGTACCGTGAGAACATAGAGCAGTAATTTCCATATTCACTTTATTGTCACTTGAATAATCGAGAACCTTATGAGAACTACCGCGTATCTTTGGAATATGTAGAGAATTTATATATCTTTGGTGAATAAAGAAGGGGTTAGGCTCCCCTCTTTGGCGATATATAAAGGAGAAGGGGTCGGGCTCCCACTTAAAATACTCTCAATAATTCCCCTTTGAAAAAGTGATTCCCCAATATGTCCCTTTGAAAAGTGACTTGGAATATATAAAACCTGATTCGGAGTATAAAAAACCCGAAAGGAGAAGAGGTCAGGCTCCCATCTTTGACGATATATAAAGAAAGAGTCACGTTTGCACGTAAAATACTCTCAATAATTCCATTGAATACGCCCCTTTGAAAAAGTGACTCGGAATATATAACACCCGATTCGGAGTATATAAAACCCGTCTCAAAGTATTATAGAGCACAATAGGCTCAAAATGGAAGAAGACACAACTGCTCACGGCAATGCCCTGAACATGCTTAACACCAAATTGCATACGGTACGTTTTCTTCGGAAATGGAAACGGTGCGTTCTCCGTCAGTCTATCGATCACCACCGGGTTTAGTTAATCAACCAATGAGTTCAGGACTATTGATGAGTTCAGTCTATGATCTACTAATAACTTTGATACATAATACCAACCAAATGGAGATTAACTATCGTTATCGAGAGCAAAATGATGACAATGAAACGAAAGACCGAGTAAAATGGATCCAGGAATGATGAGACGGAAAGACGGAGTAAAATGGATCCAGGAAATGATGAAACGGAAAGACGGAGTAAAATGGATCCAGGAAATGCTGAAACGGAAGACGGAGCAGAATGGATCCAGAAATGATGAAACGGAAAGACGGAGTAAAATGGATCCAGGAAATGCTGAAACGGAAAGACGGAGTAAAATGATCCAGGAAATGATGAACGGAAAGACGGAGCAGAATGGATCCAGGAAATGATGAAACGGAAAGAAATGCTGAAACGGAAAGACGGAGTAAAATGGATCCAGGAAATGATGAAAACGGAAAGACGGAGTAGAATGGATCCAGGAAATGATGAAACGGAAAGACGGAGTAGAATGGATCCAGGAAATGATGAAACGGAAAGACGGAGTAGAATGGATCCAGGAAATGATGAAACGGAAAGACGGAGTAGAATGGATCCAGGAAATGATGAAACGGAAAGACGAAGGAATTTACTCTATAATATACTGATAGATATGATGAATGTTTGCAAAAAAATGGAAGCATACTATCATGATCGAGAAGATGAAACAAAAAGACAAAGACAGAAAAGACGAAGACAGATGACTTCAATCTATCAAGTACAGATGAATATAATATGTTTGTGTAACCAAATGGAAGAGAATTATCGTAGTCGAGAACATCCCTTTCGAGATCAACAAGTCTTCATAATGAAACCAATCTATCAACTATTGATAAATATAATAAATTATATCAGTAGTATGGAGATGAATTATCAAGAACAAAGTAAAGAAGATGAAATAATAAGATGTATGGAAAGATGGATACGTATGGGTCCATATTATCAACTATTGCTATATATGATAAAATTTAACACCCGTGTAGAGGCGAATAATCTAGAAAAATGTAGACGGTGGAAACAGATGGGTCCATATTATCAACTACTGATCAGAACAATAAGTCTTATAAACAATATCAATGGAAATGAAGAAAATGAGGTAAATGAAGAAAATAATGATAAATAAGTTTTTGTTTTTATCCAGTATTTTAATAAAGTTTCTACCATTACCATTAATTTTTTTTACCTGATCATTTTTTTACCTGATTTCTGTGTTATATTTTTTTTTTGTTCTCAACTATCATTACCATTGAATTTCATAATTTTTGTTATTTGTTCTCAACTATCATTACCATTCATTCTTTCCTATCTGATCATTATTTCTGTGTATTATAAGAATAAAGAGTCTTTAGTTTAAAAAAATATCGTTATCACATCATTGATCCTATAAAGAAACTCTTTTTAACAATTTATCCCTACCCCCCAATTGCTTTTATCTCTACCCCCCCCCCTCCACTGTTCCATGATTCGGAATGTATAAAATCTGTTTCAAAGTATCATAGAGCAGCGTATTCGGCTCGAGAATGGAGGATAACGCAACTGTTCGCGGTAATGCCGCGAGCATTCCTTATACTGAAGTACACATGACCGGTGAGTGTAATATCTGCTTTAAAAACGAAGAAGACCCACCGACGTTGATGACACGTACGATATGTAACCATTTATTTTGCTCGACATGTTTACAAATTTGGTTACAGCGTACAGATACGTGTGCTGTGTGTCGCTATAAACTACCTGCATTCGTACATAGAGAAGAACAAAATGGTATAGAAGAAGGAAATGGAGGAGACAGTATTGAAGAAGGAAATGGACGAGACAATGAAGAAGAAGGAAATGGACGAGACAATGGACGAGACAATGAAGAAGAAGGAAATGGACGAGAAAATGAAGAAGGAAATGAAGAAGAAGGAAATGGACGAGACAATGAAGAAGGAAATGGACGAGACAATGAAGAAGAAGGAAATGGACGAGACAATGAAGAAGGAAATGGACGAGACAATGAAGAAGGAAATGGACGAGACAATGAAGAAGGAAATGGACGAGACAATGAAGAAGAAGGAAATGGACGAGACAATGAAGAAGGAAATGGACGAGAAAATGAAGAAGGAAATGGACGAGAAAATGAAGAAGGAAATGGATTTCTATTAATAATAAAACGAGACCCAAGTGAAGACCGTGACATATTTCTAGAAAAGTATTCGAATTATTTACAGGTTTACTTGATGTTACATACAATATGTAACCATTTCGCTTACAGTTAAAACGCAAAGATACATGTCACAGACAATCGTAAAAACCAAATGTTGTAGAAGAAGAAAAGACAGACAGATTTCTAGAATTATTCCCCTTATTTATGGGTTTATCCAATACTGAAGTAATTTTTTTTAAAAAAAGAAATCAATTTGTCAATTATATAATAAAATATCAATTTGTTTGTTATATAATAAAATATCAATTTAATTGAAGAAATTTTTGTTTTTTTATTTCTGAAGGATGTTTTGGAGATGAGAGATTCGAATTTTATTTACAACATTTATTTTTCCATTTTATAATATAGGTTACTTTATCCAACATCATTTTATCCAACATAAAATTCACTTTACAAATTCTTCTAAATCATGTTGTCTATTGATGTGGTCTAACAATGATCTACCACCTGGATGTTTACGACGACCTGTAATTTCTGTCTTTCTTCTAGAGATTGCACTCGGTTGAACAGCAATTATAGTTCCTTTTCTTTTTTAGAAAAGAGATTGGAAGAAAAAGCACTACAACACATTCTCCTTCATTTTTCATCACATCATTGATCCTATAAAGAAACTCTTTTTAACAATTTATCCCTACCCCCCAATTGCTTTTATCTCTACCCCCCCCCCCCTCCACTGTTCCATGATTCGGAATGTATAAAATCTGTTTCAAAGTATCATAGAGCAGCGTATTCGGCTCGAGAATGGAGGATAACGCAACTGTTCGCGGTAATGCCGCGAGCATTCCTTATACTGAAGTACACATGACCGGTGAGTGTAATATCTGCTTTAAAAACGAAGAAGACCCACCGACGTTGATGACACGTACGATATGTAACCATTTATTTTGCTCGACATGTTTACAAATTTGGTTACAGCGTACAGATACGTGTGCTGTGTGTCGCTATAAACTACCTGCATTCGTACGAAACAATGAAGAAGAAAGTGACGAAGAAAGTGACGAAGAAAGTGACGAAGAAGAAAGTGACGAAGGAAATGGAGGATTTCTAGATTCATACGTACGTGAAGGACGTGGATATATTTCTAGAATCATACCTACGTGAAGAACGTGATAGATTTCTAGAAATATCATCGTGGATGGCACATGCGTGACATATTTTAGAAATATCAACGTGGATGGCGCATACAATATGTAACCATTTCGCTTACAGTTAAAACGCAAAGAGAAGAAGGAAAGACAGACAGATATCTAGTAATTTTTTTAAAAAAAAAATCAATTTATCAATTATATAATAAAATATTTTTTATCAATTTTGTTTGTTATGTTATATCAATTATATAATAAAATAATTTAAATTGAAGATCAATTTTGTTTTTTTATTTCTGAAGGATGTTTTGGAGATGGATGTTTTGGAGATGAAAGATTCAAATTTTATTTACAACATTTATTTTTCCATTTTATAATATAGGTTACAACAATTTACATTCACTTTCATGAGCAATGAATTTTTTCTATCATTTTATCCAACATAAATTTACTATTCTAAATCATGTGGTCTAACAATGAATTTTATTTACAAAGGTTACAATAATTTACATAATAAACAATTTACAAAATTTATTAAAATTATTTTTTTTATTTTTTTATATGACCTCCTCCCAGACGAATGTTTCTCTTGACACATTCTTCTAAATCATGTGGAGCTGGTTGCCTATTGATGTGGCCTAACAATGGTCTACCACCTGGGTGTTTACGACGACCTGCTATTTCCGTCTTTCGTCTAGAGATTGCACTCGGTTGAACAGCAATTATCGTTCCTTTTCTTTTTTTAGAAAAGGCATATTTTCCAAACATCATTAGATTGGAAGAAAAAGCACTACACGTTTTTATCATATCAAGTTGGCATTCCATACTCCGTAGACTCGGTAACACCACATCTGGTGAAATGTTAAGAAAATGTAACATTTTTTCAGCTATTCGTTTTATAACACATTCTCCTTCGTTTTTCATCGTTTCCAACTGCAATAAAGTACTTTCAGTGGACGTGCCGGCAATATCATTACAAGTTGTGTTGTCTTCTTGTGACAACGGGGATGATATGTAACTGTGAAGCGGTATCAGCCATTCCGAATGAGACATAATCCCCGTGGCTAAGCGATAGTAAACGTGTTGTCGGGTGGTTCTACTACCATTACCTCCACCACCGCCCTTTTTACACTGGACCCAAAACTGATGTTTACAAAAGGCTCCTGTAGCACCGACGGCACACGTACAGGTATCGTTGTAAACGTTGACCGTGTACGTGTTTCCCGTGTCTCCCTGCACGAGATACTCGCCGCTGCTGTCTCGACAAGACGAAATTTGCGTCTGTAGACATTTCAAAGAGGGTCGCCTGTACGCGCGTTGTCTTCCTCCTCTCTTCACATTCCTCCTCCCATGAGCGGCATCCAAAAACTTCTGTACATAATACTTGTCTAATCGGGCGAGTATAAAATAGACGAGTTGCACGATGTTGAACGCCTTTATCCTCTCCAAAATTTTGTCCTTTAAAGTTCGAATGGATGCCTCTAAAAAATTGTTTGTATGGATTCCACGTACTAGAGCGTGTGTTTCGTTTCTGTGATACAAAGCCCATTCATGATTTCTCTTCCACAGTTCGTTCATATAATTAAGAAAATTGGATATCGACGAGCGATTTTATTACGTTTCAACAAGCAAAAGAGTTTATTGCACTCCATTTTCGATGAACTGTATAAGACATTTTTAAAGAGTTTATACAACGTTTGTCTGTGATCCTTTAAGATGCCATGGTCGTTTAACATGAGCCACCGCCACACAAAATGCAACACATGAAAAATACACAAAAATTGTACGGTAGATGGCCATACGACTTTCAGAGCATGTTTTTCTCCTCTACTATCGTCCGTAATAAAGTTTGCGGACCCGTGTGCGGACCTCTACCGTAAAAACAAGAGTTTCCCATCAACGTCTTTAGCATTTCAAAACCGGCTATTATAATGGGAAGAGATTCGGAAGATGTAATCACAAATGCCCAGTGGTACACCTCCCATTTCCGTATGTGTCATAAACTGAAACACTCTGTGACCTTCTCGGTCAAGATTACCCGTCGAATCTACAAATACTAATTCACCTGCTTCTCGTAATAGAGAATGCGCCCTTCTCATAAAGGGTGTACAAATCGCCACGAGCAAATAATTTTTTGCCTTGCGTCATTTCTATACATTTTTTCCTCGCCCTCACGGTTTAAAATCTGCAATAATTTTTTTGCTCAAAAATTGTATAGAGTCTGCATACGTTTGCCGGACCATACTGCCTATTGAATTCCTTCATAAATAGTCCTATAACAAAATTGGTAATCCGGACAATATAACGATCTGCAAGTAATTTATCAAACATTTCCGGATTCTCTTCCTCCAGCGATCGCTTGACGCGTGTCAGAGCCGATACTGGCGAATAGCCCTTGTCATATAGAAATTTGAGTCTCTCCTTGGTCTCATCCGATACCGGGCGAAAACGAAGTACGTCCGGCGTAATTACCTACTGGATGGTTATGAGTATAGTTCAAATCTATTACACAAGGCATTTCTGGATCCGGTTTATTTTTCAATGATTTTCCTTGCCATCGTTTGTGGACTGCTCTGATAGTTACAGTCATTTTAGAACGGACAATTTGTATTTTTCACATTCGGTTGTGTTTCTGAATTAACCTTTTTTGATCTTTGTATTATGATGACATTTATAATAACATTTCCAAATAACGAGTGTTTTTGTAGTTTGACGAGTCGTTTGAAACTGTGTAGGTCGTTTTCGTATGTTTCTTGAAAACATTTTAGCCATGTTTTTGCTTCTTCTTTTGTTTTCACGTTGAGCGTGAACTTAAGACGTAAGTTTTGATTTTCTTTTTCTACTTCTAGTATCTGGTATTTATACACATCGTTGTTCTTCGGTAAGATGTTCTAAAACAAACGAAAAAATTCTATAAAAACATGACAGGTTTGAGTCACAAACGTCAAGATTATTTTTATATATACCTCTAAATCAATATCCTGTTCAATAGATGTAATTTGTGATAAATTAATAGAAGAAGAATTTTCCTGTAAATAAATTTATTATTAAAAAAATTATTATAAACTGAAGTATTAATATTTCATTAAAAAAAATAGATATACTAACGATACTTTCGCTGTATTAGATACACCAGCATCATTGTTGGCCATGGTATTATTCTATAAAAACATCAAAAGTATTAAAAAATAAGCTCTAAAAATCAACTAATATTTGAATTAAAAAACCAGAAACTGAATAAAATACTTACTTGTATAAAAAAAAATATTTTTCTCTTCACTCACGTTTCTTCTCAAAATTCACTATAAAAAAATCTCACTACGAATGCTCACTTCTCCGCTCACTTTTCCGCTCACTTCTCTGCTCGAAACTCACTATGAAAATATCCCACTTCTCCGCCTCACTTCTCCGCTCGAAACTCACTATGAAACAATCCCACTACGAATGCTCACTTCTCCGCTCACTTTTCCGCTCACATCTCCGCTCGAAACTCACTATGAAACAATCCCACTTCTCCGCTCACTTCTCCGCTCGAAACTCACTATGAAACAATCCCACTTCTCCGCTCACTTCTTTCGCTCGAAACTCACTATGAAACAATCCCACTACGAATGCTCACTTCTCCAATGTCATCACGAAATGAACATTGATTGGATAGACTAATCAACCAATCAGATTACGTTATGTCATGACTAACCAATCAGGTAATTTTCTAGAGTAATATACCTACCTGGGAATATAACGAATAATCTCATTGGTTAGAAAAAAAATTATATATGCTTTAGCTGTTTGTTAAAAAAATTTTCGCGCCCCGTAAGCGTTGTGCATGTTTTGTCACCAGAACTGGCGGTCTTCTTCCCCCGTGATATGGTGAGATGCGGCGCCGACGAGGTGTTGAATAGCTGTTTTTTTCATCCAGATGTTTTCCCCCAGCGGAACACCACTCCAACCGGGACATGTTCTAAGTTCCCGACTGGCCTCTTAACGTGTATGGTAGAGTAGCGTGGTGCGTGTGTACGTGTGTGCGTGCGTGCGTGCGTGTGCGTGCGTGTGTGTGCGTGCGTGTGTGTGTGCGTGTGTGCGTGCGCGTGTGCGTGTGTGTGTGCGCGCGCGTGCGTGTGTGTGCGTGTGCGCGCGCGTGTGTGCGCGCGCGTGTGTGCGTGTGTGCGTGCGTGTGTGCGTGTATGCGCGTGTGGGTGCGTGTGTGCGCGTGTGTGCGTGTGCGTGTGCGTATGCGTGTACGCGTGTAAGAGAAGTGAATTGGACAAGGAAAAGGAAAGAAAGTTTGCGCGAAATCCGTGGCCCGTTTGAGAGGGTACTGCTCCGAAACTCAAGTGGTATTGATCGAAAAACACACGGAAACCTATCAATCAGAGCAGCCGACTGCTAGAATTGTCCTCCAGAAAACGGTTGAATTCGACATACTGCGTCGAAAATCCAACCACAGTCGGAACCCCGAACCCTTGGATCTCTCATTCAAAGGCCCTGCAGTGACCTCATTTGATGCTCCGAACCAACTCAGCCGATCGTCTTCAACTTCTTTTGGATTTGACGAGTCATAGAAATTTTGCATGAAATTAGATGAAGTCGTAGAGTTATCATAAATCATTACATCAACGATTCATAATACACTATTATATAGTCACAGATTTAACGTGATGAATGATTGCTTTAAAACACCTTTGAGTGAAGTGACCTATTATATGAAAAATTGAACATCGGACCGCTCATAAATCCTCTAAAATATACAGGCATTAGAATACTTTTCATAGAACTGTATTACAAGATTCCTTCCTTTAGAACTAAAATTTACACCTTGAAACATTAATCTAAGTTCTCCATTAGATGCAGCGCTGCTACTATTGAGTAGTGGACACGTCAGCGTTCACCGTGGTATTCTTCCCAAATAAACCTCCTTGAGGAGAGAAGCGTCTGGATGGATCCAATATACAGTCAATTAATAACGAGGTTAAGCGAAGCCTATCGCCTTTCGGGCGTTGACAGTTGAGCCTTGATAGGCGACTCGTTCTCTCTGGCTTGATGCGCGCCAGGCAACTCGGCAGCAGCGCTGGGTTCAGCCGGGGTGTGGGGGTGGAGTGGGGAGCGGTGACTTGCAGCCGAGATGACTAGACAACTTCGGTTCTTCTGAAATCCGTACCGCTCTCAGACGTAATCTGGAAGCCCATAACAAAATGTAGCACGGCGGGGCTCTCGCCACCCACGCACTTCATTCTCGGATCACGAAGAAGTCGATAGGAACACGTTAGTTTTCATTTCGAACTGTGATTCCAAATGTGTGTTTTGTTTTGTCGTCGTTGAACTTTGTTTTAATTTGAAATAATTTCGATTGCTTTGAGTATATTATCCGCCCAGAATTTTAATCTGAACAAACTGGTCATAAAGTATGCTTATCTTTTAATTATCATGTATTTACAAACAACTTATTCTCATAAAACGCAGGATAAATTTCTACGAACATGTACATATTTTTTCTATTACTGTTCTTTATGCGTTTTGCAGATGTAATCTATAATATTATTTTGGATTACTGCAAATTAAAGTGTAATGTTAAAATCTCGGTAGTTACATGCTGCACTGCCCCTGAATTTCATGGGATAAGCAAGTTGATTTATTTGAAAAATAATGTGAATGAGTTACGCAAATATTGAAATACTTTTTACGCTTCTCTGGTTCCTGTGAACTATGTTAACAAATATTAGATATCGTATCAACGCAAAACTTATCTTGCTTGCAATTTAATAAGCTTAAAACTTGAGATATGGAAGTAGAATGTGGTCTATTTTGATATAAATTTTGTGTAAGTAGCATTAAAAAGAGAACGAAGACGGTAATCTGTATCTAGCAATGTAACTTACAACCTAACTAATATTTAGAAAGATGTTCCCCCTATCAAGGCAAAACATTGAGATTAAGTCTACAATAGAAAATATGTTCGATAGTTCCTCATACACTCTACGGTTTTACGTATTTGATGCGTAATTATGAGAGACATGAAAAAAAATCAAATCAAACGATTGGCTTGCGTATATTTCGTCAAGCGACCTTGACAAAAGTTGAAAATCGTGATTTTGGTGATACGTAACTGTTATAATTTCAATAAAACTTCATTTGTTAATAATCATATTTTTAGATGGTCAGATATTTTCCGTCCTGCTTAGAGCAAATAAGAAAAGAAGATGAACATTTCGTCTTACATTCCTTCACACACACACCGGAGAAACGATTCGTACTCCCTGCCAATAAACTGCCAAGTTGCTTTAGGACAAGGGAGTCGATGTGGCGGCGAAACGTGTGGCTTGGCAGAGGGCGAGAGCGGAGAGGGAACGGCGACTGAAAAGAGCTTCAAGTTCATCACGACACAGACAGCATCTAAAGCAGCCCGCAGCTGGCCGCCGCCTCCTTTCAAGGATTTTCAGCGCTCATCACGGAGTAGGCGGCGCGCCTCCCCTCGCCCCAAGAAATTTCTTTCTTTCCTTTGGCTCTTCTCCCCCACTGGGCGGGCGCGCTTGTATTTTTTATTTGTTTCTCGGCGAGGGAAGAAACTTTAAATTGTGTCTTCCGATGTATATTCAATTTTCTGGAAATTAGTGGTTGTTTTTCTTCGGTGTTTGTTGTTCTAAGATGATTTTCCCGGGTAGAGGAGCATGCCAGCGGAGAGCACGTCCTGCCGTCAACTTGCTGTGTTGAGGCGGTCTTTCGTGTTCCTGATCGTGTTATAAATCATTTTATATCCTGGCTGTGCGTTATTGAATTTTGATGTATTGCCTTATGCGTTTAAAAACCAATATTTTGTTCATAATGTTGTTTCTTTACAATATTTTTACCTCTCTAGTACTTCCAACGTTAATAGTTTTCAGTTTTCAAATTTTGCCAATCCTTGTCGATTTTCCTAGGTTTCATTTGTTAATAAAAAACGTTTTTATTACATTCCTTCAAATTACTTCACACATTTCAGTACAAATTGTTGCTTCTTGCCCAATAACAATTATTTCGAAAAAAACTTACCTTTGAGTAAATATAGTATATCACTCTACTTATATAGATTTTAATAGTATTTCAGAAGTTACACGGCCAATTAAAATGTTAAGTAATGTGTGGCAATATTTTGTATTGTACTGTGCGTCGGTATTTTGAAGTTAATTCGTTAGAATTAAATTTATTTTTTCAAATTATTCTCATCACATCACTGTATCCAATAGATTTCATTTGAATGTTGTCAACGTTCAATAAACTACCCACTTCCTTACAGGCGATTGATTTGGAAGGTGACACTTTTAATCAAGAAGATTTCTGAGAGAGCTCCCGACTGATATGGACCCCACCCTTCACTTGCCTGTTGTCCTCCGTCGCACTCGCCCCATCTTCGGTCGCCCTCCTTCCACTCGGGTTGCCTCGCGTTCTCACCTCCCGCCCTCGCGTCCTCTCGCGCTCTTTCGCCCTCGCAGTCTCGCAGCCGCGTGGCGCGCGCCAGCGGCAGCAGCCCGTTTGCCAGGCGCGTTGTCATCGCCCCTCCATATTTACGGTGCGGAGGAATAAATGGAAAAACTTCGCGGCGCCGCTACCCCCCTCCCTTCCCCCCTGCCCGCGCAGCGGCGGCGGCGGGGGAAGAAATCTCCCGGAATGAAACGAGGCGAAACGCTGATTTCTCGAGGAGGGCGCTCGGGGAGCGGTACGGCGTCGAGACGGCGGCGGCGGGTGGCTGCAGTGTTGGCGGCGGCTCATTCGTCATTATTGAGGTTTTATCAGCCGTGATGGCTTTCCATTTCCGCCGCGGGGAGCGGAGCGGTGGCAGCAGGGTGAAGGGCTGAGCGGGGGGTGGGAGGGGGAGATGCAGATTCCGCTTCGCGTCGCCCCCGCGCCGCCTCCGCCGCCCGAACAGACTCAAATCTCTACGACATCTAGAGCCGTTTTCCGCGTCCCCGTTCCTATATTTCTGCCGGGAGAGATACAGAACGTACGTGTGCGGCATGGCGGAGGGCGACCCGAGCAGGGCGAGAGCGAGGGGCGGCGGCGGGGGTGGGGGCGGGGCGGGGAGCGGGATGGGCGCGACGCCAGCGGCGGTTTGCAGGCGCCGTTCAGGGTGCGTATGGCGCCGGATGGCTACGAACGTTCAAGCGGCGGAAGGAGGACTCTCAACCGTAGATGCAATCGTGGGGACCACTTTAGATCTCGCGTCTAGAGAACAGCAAGTAATTCTCTATTGTTCTTCGTTTCATGTACCGTTATTTGTGCATTTACTGAGTTTTGTAGATGCAGAAAACTTTTTGAGGTAAGAGCCTAATCCGTTTTGAACTTTTTTTCTTCATATTACAATTTGCACAGAAAACATTCAGGTTAATCTAATTCGTGTTGGAAGTTTCAGCCTCTATTGCTCACACATGCGTCTTTCATATTCTTCTAACTCTCAATTTCTCTTTAAAGTTTGTGTCAATGTTTGCGATACACACACACACACACATCACTAAGTAATCGAAAGTATCCGGACACGTGGCTGAAAATGACTTACCAGTTCGTGGCACCCCCCATCGGTAATGCTGGAATTCAATAGGGTGTTGGCCCACCCTTAGCCTTGATGACAGCTTCCGTTATGGCAGGCATACTTTCAACTAGGTGCTGGAAGGTTTCTTGGGGAATGGCAGCCCATTCTTGAGGGAGTGCTGCACTGAGGAGAGAGATCGATGTAGGTCGGTGAGATCCTGGCATGAAGTCGGCGTTCCAAAAACATCCCAAAGGTGTTCGATAGAATTCAAATCAGGACTCTGTGCAGGCCAGTCCATTACAGGGATGTTATTTTAGTGTAATCACTCCGTCACAGGCCGTGCAGTATGAACACGTGCTCGATCGTGTTGAAAGACGCAATCGACATCCCCGAATTGCACTTCAACAGGGAAGCAAGAAGGTGTTTAAAACATCAACGTAGACCTGTGCCGTGATAGTACCCCGCAAAACAACAAGCGGTGCAAGCCCCTTCATGAAAAACACGACACACCATAACACCACTGCCTCCGTGTCCAGAGACTTTTGATCACATAGTGTATATTTTATATATTATATATTTATGTGTGTGCGCGCGCGAACATTACTTTTGAATCCAGACGTACTTTTTTGATTTCGATCCTTTACTTTGAACAATTTATGTGTTTTTATAATTTACGATTTCATAAAACAAACATATATTTCATTTAAAATTTAAATTATAAATCAAGAAATTAATTTCATTACTGCCAAGAGATACCATATCAGGGTCTTCAATAATCTTTTTTATATAAAATGTAATAAATTTGTGTGATCAACGATGCTTCTTGATCTAATTGAGACTTTAAATCTTAATCTTGAGATTTCGGAATAAATTTATAATGTATTTTCAGAATCTCCCGAGCAAAGAAACTATGTAATTGAAAGATACGAAATCCAATTGCTACATTTTCACACTCCAGAAACTGATCGATTATTTCAAGTAGCAAACGATAGTGTTGAGTTTTACGACTTTTCTGATCCCGATTTGTCTAGAAAATACACTTTCATTTTCAAGAACGTTCTCGGGAATAACAAGAACACTTATTTTTATTTCATGTGTTAGTAACAGAACAATATTAAACAGAACATTTGGTTCCCTTCATATCATATACTGACCTCTCTTACCTACAGCCACATATGGCTTCCTTCACCTCGTTATTTCTTCTGGAGATGGCGACTTCCAGTTCGTTATTAGAACTCAAAACACGATCCTAATAAGAACGTAAATCTCAATTATCCGCAGACGTGTTCTTATGAGAGTATCTCCCGTCTGGCCACTAGAATGACGCATGCACTCCAAACCGCTTCCTCATATCGCATCACAGCTTCTTCCACTTTTTCTCTCCGACATCTCCACTCTATGAAATTAAATGTAACTGTCACCATCGCTATTGTCCTGTTCCCTTTCCTCACAACGCTTTTTCAACTCGTATTATCGGGAGAGGTGACTCAGGGCTTCAACTGATGTCACTGCTTTACCTCTAATCGAGAGTTCTAAGTTCGAGTCCCGGCGGTGGCAGGATTTTCGACACTAGCTAGATGGCCAGGTCGAATTCAGTCGCTGTCTGGAGGAGAAATCTAGCGGCCGGTTGCTCTGATTGCTAAGTTTCCGCGGGTTTCTCCGATCACCACATGGCGAATGCGGGAGCAGTACCCTAACAAACGGGATACAGACCGCGCACGATCTTTCCATCCTCTTTCTTGTTCTATCATCACCCCTTACTTACACTCGTATATACTATATATATATATATATATATATATATATATACAGGCACTCCTCTGCCAAACATGCCGGGAGACCAATCAGAAGATTAGAGCTTGTCCCGGCTGGAGAGGAGCCCCGCTGGTGGCAGATACATGTTGTGGAAAATCCCGCTAACCGACGGGAAGGTCGGAGCCGGATCTCACCCTCCAAGCACCGCCCGATCGCCGCCGTCTCCCAAGGAAAACATGCACTTCAATTACAGGACTAATTTCCTTAGAAGTCGAAGCGTCCGAAATCAGAAATCAATCAATAAATCCATCTTATTGCTGCTTCCGCTGCCTTCGTAGTTCTTACTGCTACCGCGAACCCTCTCGGCCTCGGCGATCTTCACCGCACTCACCTCTATATCAACGCACTCTATTTCTACCCACCTTCGTAACTTCTACACTCCTCCCCCCTCGGTTTTTTCTACCCATCTACCTCTCTCCCACACATGTTTCATAAATGCCGTTCTTCCGTTTGCCCAGTTGAGCGCCAGCTAGTAATAAACAACTCCCCCATCACCTGGACTCCACCTTCACAACCCATAAAATATTTGGGACTTTACCTCGACACAAAATTAACATGGAAATCCCATATTGATATCAAAGTTAACTAAGCAAGAAATAAATTATTCCAACTCCGGCCACTAATCAACAAACACAAATCCCTCTCATTCACAAACTCTACAATATTATATAAAACTATGATAAGGCCACTAATGCTCTACGCATAGCTCAGTATGGACAAACGCAAGCCCCCACAAATGTGAATAAATTCCAAATAATTCAAAACAAATTCATCAGATTAATCACAAATGCCCCGTGGTTCGTAAGTAATAAACAACTTCATTCCGAACTAAACATAAATATAATAATAAACCAAATAGCCCATATATCGCACCAATTCTACCAAAACCTAGCAGACATACCAGCAGCATCCCACTTCAAATTAGCAAAAAATCCCGCCCACACCCCAATAAAAAATAGATTCCCATTTGAGGCCTTTCTCAAAATCTTAGCCACCTTGACACTTAACCTCGAGGTTCTCCCCTAGAGTATCCTCTCCAATGTTTAGGATAAGTTAGCTTAGATAATTTAACTACTATAAGTCAAAACAAAACATCTGTAAAGTGATTACACTGAACGATGTATTTCGTCTAGATAAATAAATGTGTTATATAAAAAAAAAGTGTTATGAGCGCCAGCTGACCTGTCGTCCGCCAGCGCCGCATCCGCCTTATCCCCGCCGCCGCGGCGGTGCGGCCCCTGCTAGTGGCATCCGCGTGCAGCGCACGCGTTCATATCTCGAGCCCTGCCACCGGCGCGGCGCGGCACGGCGTGGCGCGGCGCGGAGGGCCGCTCTTTTTGCAGGGAGCCTTCGCATGCAGCGCGCGCCGCGCCCGTAACGGGCAGCGGTCCCGTTGCCCGCGCACCCGCCCACCCGGGTGACGGACTATGACGAGGACACACGGCGGAGGCATGCCGCCACCTCGCTTGCGTCCCGTCTCAGTCACATTCGTTTAGCTCACGTGTTCGATATTTAAATGTTATTCTTTAAGTGAATGCAGAAAACAGTAATATTTAACTTTGAGAGTTAAAAATAATAACGGTACCAGATAACAATTTGAATTTTTTTTCTTATGTCCATGGAAAAAAAAACTGTTCATATGGGAATAGTATGTTACTGGACATTGTAGTAAATTCAATAATACTTGTGTATTCACAGTTATAAATATATATTTAGACAATAAGATTAGAAAAATGTGATTGATACAATATTTAAGAAGCTAACTTTTTTTCTTCTCATTTAGTTGTCACGCGACATATATTGATACTCATACAAGGCAACAAGATATTGCGATAAACGCGATATTTTTAACAGAGAGTGAGACAATCTGCCTTGAACTACGGTGCGATGCGAATCAGTCCTTGCAGTGTTCATAGGGCGAGTGTAAAGGAAACGTATACTAACCGTATTTGCATTCCAAAACAGTCATCCTCCTGCAACGACCTCAAGTAAATTGGCCCTGTGGGGTCACCTTCACTAGTGTCCTTGTTAGGGTAAACTATTTTCTGACATTTTGTGTATCTGAAGAGTTACGTCAACCGTACGGAAAAATCTCTATTGGAAATGTCTTCTGATTAAGAATCCACTGACCGTTCCAGCACACAAAGAAAGCCAAGTTATAATCAACGAACAGAATGAAACTCCTGCCAGTAACTACAGTATTGGAGCTCAGAAAGGTATGTTTCCATCCAAAGAACAAGCGATAGTAATCGATTCAATTGACGGCGTCTCTATTAAAGATTATATCCACGAAATTGCTAAACTGACAGTTCCTAGGAATACTCGATTTGCTTCAATAATATCCAAAAACTGTATTTGCTTTTTACTGGAAACTAAGGAAATAGTTTAAACAACTTACAGACAACAAATATTCTATAATTCATCACTAACTATTCGTTCATTAACCCGGCACTGGGACGTTGGATGACATCTTTGAAGCGGTATATTAAGTGAACGAAATTAGATCTTAACTTATCCATCAGTCTACCTTCAAACTGAATCTTCCTGAACAGATGAAGAACCATTAGTTTGAGTTATCACAAAAACGAGTTGTTCTATTCCCGCTCAAAGTGTTGATGGTTCCTTAGATCCAACGTTCCCGTTTACGAGACTTTTTTTACATGGCCGGCTCATCTAAGACTTATTTTAATGCATTAAATTCGAAATATATAATTAATAAACAAGCGTTTAGAAAAGATGATTGTTTACCAGGTGATGATGTTGCTGATTCATCATTTTAACTATAACTAAACCCTGATGAAAATTTATCCCTGTTGGTAAACAATTTCCCAGCCCCAAATGCCCCACAAAAAGAAATATTAGCTCTAGAAAAAAAGATAAATAACACCCTCTTTCTATATTGTCAACATCAATATCTGAACCGTCCAATGAACTAGAAATAATTAAAACAAATGAAATGGAATACAGTCACAGATTGCCAAAATGAAAGATAAAGGTAGAAAATGTCTACCTTTTTCATTCAACTAAAACTAATTATGATTATTCTCATTAAAGTTACAATTTCACATAGCTTAAACAAATAGAACATCTGGTTAGAATAACGAAATGGAAAATAAGCTGTATATGAATTGAAATGGCTATCAAATAATCAGGAATATGATGTTTATGGCAAGTTATTTTTCCTGTCATATCAAGCTGATTACTAAGTATCTGTACATTATACCATCGTATTATTATTAAATATTTATGTAATAAGGAAGTTTATATATCTGTACCATTTTGTATCACTTGTACTTGCAGCATGCTTTTTGTTTTTTATACCTCTTTGTACTATTTGACAACTTTAATATTGTTAATCTTTTGTACTAATTATGTGGTGCTCATGACCTAAAAGTTAATGCGACCTTAATTAATAAAAAAGTGAGGATTAGCTGTAGGGTGTACGCACTTATTTCTAAATCTGGTTAATTAAAGGCGTTTCTTGCTAATATTGACAATAAGAAAACTTGCATGCAAAATCCTTACAATGATGTGTTTGCAATTTTAATTTAATTGTGTTGTAATAATTATACTTGCCTAGTAGATTCACTCTATGACAAATACGTTTTTATGTTTATCCGATACCTTTTTTGTCTCACACCGCCCATGGTGTCTTAATTCTCAGACGATCTAGGCCTAAAACACAGCTGTTCCGTTACATTGTCCAGAATGTTAATTAAAGCATGTGTTGTGATGTATAGTGACAACATCAAAATCCAAAAAATTGTCAGAAAAGTGGTTATTTTATACTACGAAGCTAGGAGAAAACTAACTTTTTTTATTTTTGGAAACAAATTTTTTTCAAAAAACAATGTTAGAAAGTTATCTGATTGGAGCGATCAAGGCAAGATAGCATTTAAAAATGATGTTTGGAAAAAATTGCTTTGGATGTTTCAATTGTTGAATGATTTGATGTTGAATTCATGCCAAGTGTCGTTCATTCTTCAACAATTCCTCAATAATTATGGCATAATTTTTTCACGACATTAATTACGAATCACGATTCACATATTAAGTTGAAAACAATTGTAGGATATATACAACAACATGCTATTTTCCTTAGACCTTAAGTCATCATTGTAAGACTTTACATGAGTGAAACACACAGTGGAGTGAGTTCAATTGCCGATATCTCATTAACAGTTTATACGCGCCTCTATTTAATTATGCGATAGTTCTGAAAAAGAAAAGATTGAAATGGACTTTAAGATGGAAGAACATTTACTTCCAAAACGTTGTAACACTGCAAAAAAATGTAAATTCTACATTAACTTGGAAGTTATTGTTTATTCACAATTCATCCTGATTGTCCTTTATTAAAAGGAAATCTCACATAAAATAAAAATTATTCAGAATTTTAATTCGAGAGTAACTGTGAGAGGATGATATCGATATTTGAGACACTTGCTAATGATTGAAAACAAGTTGTTAAATTGTATGCCACTGTTACGTATTATATCTTTAACGGCGGAGATTCCTCGAAGATTATTTTCAACCAAAGTTGATGGATGAAGGCCACGATAGGACGGTAACCTCTCATCCGTGAAAATTGCCGATCGAAGTTTTCCGATCAACCTGCAATGTCATTTCAACTAAACAACTTTGAGGTACAAACGTTGGAAACCATGATTCTTGAAATTGTCAACGGCGGCTGTTTTGCACTTAAAACTAGTAATCGAAAGTCACGCAGCATGAACTCTTACAATGAGCTTCTATTCCCCCACCCAGCCGTTCACAGAGAAGGGGATCTCGCAAAGAACTTCAATCCAATCACAATACTTGGACTTTATTTGTAGCGGATGCACATGGCTGGAGAGGTACGAGGACCGATTCACGTGCCGCTGTCTGTCGGTGGATTTCTTCGGTTTACAGTACTTCGGTTGAACTGTGGACCGGTTCTTCCCTTATGGCGAGGGTGCCTTCCTTCGCCGTTCAAACTCTTTCGTCACCCTTTTACAGTGACATGCTTTACTACTTTTCTTGTCCTGTATACTTTCAATGTCTGTTCTTCCATCTAAGAATAGCCTCTTAGATCACCTAGGTCTAGTCTGTCGTTGAGCATACTGTTGGAATATTTCACAGATCTTGTTCCTGCTGTGGTTCTAACTGTTTCACATTTTTATATTGCGTGACGAGTTGTTTTTTCTCTTACGTCTTCATCGTATGTACCTCTGCTTATCCTGAACCGTTATAGCTGTCATTCTTGGAACGAGGAAGTATGTATGAAAAATGCATTTGTTTTCCCTTCCTTATACTGATGTGAGAAAAGAAGTGGTTTATTTTGTTTCGAATTTTTGTATCTTATGAGAAGAAGTTTTAAGATTGAGGGGTCAATGCAATGAAAGTGTAAATAAATTTGTTAATGTATAGCAATCAAATGAATAGGGGTTCCAGCTGCCACTATGGTCAAAGACTACACACTACAGAACAAAATTGCATCCATTACACCCTGATAAAGAAGAAAATATGTAGATTATGTAAAAGATGATGAAAAGAAGACCGATTGATTGCGGATTTCGTCGCGCGTCAATTGCCAAGGTCATTAGTCCCGTATGTGTAGTGTTTTTTCCTCGTGCGGTGGCAGTGATCTCCCGCTGGACGGCATGATCCGGCACCGACCTACCTGTCAGCTAGCGATGCTTTCCCAGCCAGGTATCTCCCATCCGTGGGGCACCGCCCAGCTGGGACAAGCTCTAAGGTACCGTGTGGTCTCCCGGCAGGTGTGGTAGTGTCGAGAAGAAAATCACGTAGTGGGAGCATAAAAACAGAAAATATTATTTTGACTTCTGTGAAATACGAGAAGAAATATTCCTAAACTACTTTGAAGAACGCCTGTATTTTGGTTAAAAATGCTTACAGCAGACATCTAAGACAACACAACCATTTTGATAGTCTTGATATTTATTAGT
>JAHLJT010004010.1:0-47387 GCA_031308135.1 Acheta domesticus | reverse complement strand
CGAAATCAATGACCGCAAGTTAAATGTAAGGCCTTTAATTAATAACATGTACGTGTCAATTTCCAACGTTTGTCCGGTGATTTCTCATGATGAAATTTTAAATGTGCTTCATTCCAAACAAATTAAGAACACTACCAACATCACATTCATCAGAGCTGGTATCTCAGAACTGAGCCTATCCCACATTATGAGCTTCCGAAGACAAGTCTTCATTGATCCAGATGATGTCAAAAATTTACCAGAGTCAACATTACTATATTATCAAGACACTACTTAGAGAATTTACTTATCTATAGACAATATAACTTGTTTTCAATGCAAACAAGAAGGACACATTGCCAATCAATGTCCTTCCAAGCCTTTGAATGATGAAAAAGAACATAACCCCCACCGACGTTCTGTCAAAGAATTCAAAAAACTTTAACAATTTCTCAAAACTTTTGGATTGCTGTTATAACACAAAATGAAAAGTACACTGACTAGATGAGGCTACATAACTGATACAGTAAGAAAATGTAATTAGTATAAACATTGCAGAATGTATTGAAGCCTACGAGGCACACATGCCTAGAGTTTTCAAACCAGACTACTCTCATAGTACAACAGCTCCTCCTATTTATACATCTGTCTAGTAGAGGGTCTCAATGCACACAGAAAAATGCCCTTCGCTGGCGGCAATGCTTCACGGCAAAGTTTTTGAGCACTCCCGTGTCGAGCGATAAGCTGCCCGCTACACTCCCCGATGCTTCCTCGCCGCGCACTCTCCGCCGGCCACGCCTTCTCTCCACTGCCCCGAGATGTCACCGGGCGAGTGGAAGGGGTGGCCGGCCGGGCGAGTGGACGGTGGGGAGAGAGGGGCGGCGACGGTGGTGGTGGTGGCAGCAGCGGCGTCGGCCCCGGTGGCGTCGGCGGCGGTGACGTCGACGTGACGTCGTCATTGGCGTCGGCGGCGGCGGCGTGGGTGAAGCCGCTTGGCGGAAGAGGACGCTCCAGGCGTAGAGGCGCGGGGAACAATTATTAATTAATTTCTTAATTAATTATTGTTTAAGTGGGACGCGCGAATTTTTATGTTCGCGCCCCATAACACACTGGTGCAGCATGGAACTCCCATAATTTGGTGGGAAGACCACAAAGAGTGCCCAGCTGGGCGCAAGTCACTGCAACTTCATCCGCGCCTAGAAAATGTGCTAACACGTACCAAACATCACACCTGATAACGAAGAAATTCAGAAGCAACCAACCCAATTTCAAACACAAAACCACTTATCTCCTCCAATGGACAGTACAAATTTTCCTAATTTAAATAAAGAAGTATTCCTTCTGAATCTTCATCACTACAAGAAACATTAAATAACAACATGCATACTACTGCTGAAGTGTCCCAAAAGCAACCCAGGAAAAAAGTGGAAGAACAAAATGAAGAACTCAATGACCAAGACACCATACCATCTAAATCTGTGGAGGAACTTATTGCCCCATAAAAGATATGATTGAATCTAATCCAAATAAATTCCCCTTGACATATAATCAATTTAAATAATTTCTAGGAAATTCATTTTGATCTCCAGATCCCATATTAATAGTAAAAGATTACTCAAATGTGTGACCGTACACAGAAGGTATACGTCCACAACGCCGGCACAGAAGACCTAGCGCAATCGTAGTCAGACGAGACGCGTCGCGGTCGATACAGAAATCGATGCCGACTACTGCCTGGACGGAGCGAGCGAACACTTCTCTGCTAGTCGCCGAGCCGTTAGGAGGAAGCGAACGGAGAACGCAGCCGCTGCACTACGTAACACGAAGTGATCACACTTCTACACAAAAAAATACTACGCCAGCTCAATAGAGGTAAGCGATGTTTGTGATATATTGTGATAAAATACTCTATTAATCTAAAATGAGAAGAGAGTGCGTGGCGAAGGAAATAAGAATGTAATTGCGATGATATTATATCACGTAATGGCACCACGTGGCTACTAGTATGAGTAGTACGCATGGAGGGAAGAATAACAAGTTTTATCAACTTTTCAGCTTTTTATATTTTCTGCTAACAACGATCCTGCGACTGAGGAGCAGAATTAGTAAAGCGAGCCAAGGCTGAACCAAACCAAGCCAACAGTTGTGAGGAGTACGACGTGAGGCGCCGCGACTCACCAGCTGGATGCAAGGTCACGCTGCTGCCAGCATAGCCAGGAAAGTCGAACGAATTTTGTTCATAAATTTTGTATATAAATCTTTTGCCAACTCCCAACTAAATCTGCGGTGAGTTAGGTTACCTTTTGGATCACTTCATTTTATTTGTTAAACAGACAATATCATTTGTTAATGAGAGCATAGGCTTTAAATTAGAAAGGAAAAGTATCTAAATTTTTTGTGTTTTTCCTCCTCGTTAACAAAAGTAGTACATTAAGAGGTCCTAGATGCAAAAGAAATTGTACTTTTCGTCTCTACCATTTTCGTTTCTTTGTAACAGTGCACTGCGCGGTAGTAAGTCTATTAATGTAGAAAGAGATATTTCTTTCATTTGACGAGATATGTCTAAAGTTTTTTTTTGTTTTATGCACACACAAGTATAATACTGTGGTGTTATAATGTTATATTTTGACAAATTCAAATCCTGGAAGTTACGGACAATTGACTATAAAGAGTTCAAAACAATTTACAAGATGTGATCAAAAAAGACCGGACTGATTTTATTGTGTGCAAACCGTTCAACGGATCTAAACGAGAAACGTTGCGCCATCCAGGAACACATTTGACAAGTAAACGGCAGCTGTCGCGTTTGTGTAGGCTGAGCTGTTAAGCAGCAACTGCGGTTCTTGCGTGAACCTGTTCGTCACTTCATACAACGGCAAGAATGAAGGGATTGGAGGAACAGCGTGTGTGCGTGTTTCAAACTTGGCAAAAGTGCTACGGAAACCTTCGAAATGATTCAACAAGCCTTTGGGGATGAAGCTATGAGTCAAAGCCAGTGTTTTGAGTGGTATAGTCGCTTCAAATCGGGCAGGACCTCGACAGAAGACGAATTGCGAACGGGGCGGTCTTCCACATCAATAAACCCCAACCACGTCAAATTGGTGAGCGATCTGGTGCGGGAAAATCGCAGTTTAACTATTAGGGAGATAGCCGATGAAGTCAACATTAGTTTTGGATCCTGTCAGACCATTTTGACAAAAAAATGGGCATGTCGCGCGTCGCGTCAAAATTCGTCCCGCAAGTGCTGACTGCAGAACAAAGACAAACACGTGTGGACATTTGTCAGGAGCTCCTGGATCGATCCAACGCCGAACCAGATTTTCTTAAAACCATTAAAACCGATGACGAAAATCAACCTTGAAATCAACCTTGAAAGGGCGATGATTCGAGTCAATTTTGGACATCAAAACCAATTGTACGGTGGACCTGAAGAGGATCCCTAAGGCGGCTTACCAGGCGGGGTTCGAGAGCTGGAAGAAATGTTGGGAAAGATGTATCGTGAGCCAAGACAACTACTTTGAGGGCGACAAATTCGAATAAGTTGTATCTATCGAAATAAACAAGTTATAAAATCAGTCCGGTCTTTTATTGATCACACCTTGTATTCTGTGGATGTGTATATATGTATTTCTATTAGTGCTATATTCTGTAATTGTGTTTGTTTCTCTAGATAATTATATTGTTAGTTTGTTATATATACAAGGTGTTTCTCTTCTGTTGGTCATAAATCCGAGAGTTGCCCAGTCCCCACCAGCAAGAAATTATATTTTGCAACCTCCAATAACCAGGGACCCTTTCCTCCTAAATTCGAGAATAAGATCCCGTAAATGGTTACAAATGATACTGAAATTATCGTTATCAAAATGATAACTTTGACATATCCTAAACTAACTGAAAGGTTCATCAAGAATAGATTCATTAGAATCATTAATAAACTTAAAATTAGTACTTCAGTGCAAGAAGTTTCTGAAACTGATAAAAGTTCTGATAACTTCTAAAATAATTATACAAATTTTACAATGGAACGGTAACGGCTTTTTTACTAGATTGGAAAGTATCCAGTTCCTTTGTAATCTACATAATCCAGATATTTTATGTGTTCAAGAGACTAATTTTTAAGATAAACATTTTGGCAACCTAAATGGTTTTAAATGCTTGAATAAAAACAGAAGCAATTTGAACTATGCTTGTGGAGGTGTAGTAATATATACTAAAAATTATCTATTTACAGAACAATTCAATATTGAATCAAAAAAAGAAGTTGTTGCTACTAAGATTCTTTCTCCCACCATCCTTTGCATATGCAATATATATATATTGTAATATACAAAATATTACAGAATAAACGCCGCGCCTTTAACCAGAAAATCAACAAATTATTCTCGATAAAGAAGAAAACTGGATAATGTGTCAACTTAATGAACCTATTTCACTATCTGAATTAACCTCTACTGTTGAGTCCACAACTAATACGGCTCCTGGTCCTGATAATATTCTCAATGCCCTTATTAAAAATCTCACTTTGAAAGATAAACATATCCTACTTGCAATTGTGACGGTACTCCGCCAACACAATCCTAATTGTTTTTTTTCTTTTTTTTTGTACCTGAAAAGGCACAGGGGTCTTGCCAGGGAGGAGCCGTGAATCTGGATTACATGTGAGGGTGAATTTGAGCAACACCTTTTTTTTGGTAACAATGTTGGATTTATTGCGGATAACGAGACTTCCACCTCCAACCGACACAAAGTCACAACAAATTAAAATCCTGATCTTTCCAAATACCAAGAACTCAAACTATTAGGCCTTTTAACGACGGGATCCCTCGTCCATTGAAGTTAAATGCTTTTACTTTACAAAAGATATAACCCTTTATCATCTCCCCTTCCAAAAAGCTTAGAATTATTTTACAGAAACTAAATCAATTCTTTTTTTTCTTCTCTCTTGAAAACTACCTTACATAACATAGAAATTTTGGATTCTCACTGAACAGTCTTTTGTAATCTTCGACTTGGAAACATAAAAGCTCTAACCTATCGCTACCCTCCTCGTCTCAAGTAATCAGTTCTCGTTACTTACAGATCTTCATTTCTTTCCATTCCCTTTTACTCTCCCACTAGGTGACGTCTGGAATACGTTACTTGCGCCGCCTCCTCGCGCCGCCCGACAGGTCTGCCGTGAAGGTCGCGCGCCCCAGCGCGCCGCCGCCTCGAGAGCCCAGCCGCCACGCGCTGCCAGGGGCGAACTCCAGCCGGCCCCGAGTCCTCACGTTGCCTCCGCGGCACGACCAACAACCTTCTTTCTTCCCCGCTTCTCGTCCGCTTCTCAGGTTCTTACGCTATTCGTGCCGTTAAGCGCGGCAGTATACGCGAGCCTAATGTTCTACTATCGTCCTCCGTTTGTACAATCTGCCGTGATAAACACTTAATTCAGTTTCTGCAACTCACTCCTAAATAAACTTAGCTTTGTCCGTGAATACTATTCCAACACAGTTCATTATCTAAGCCACGCGTAATATCAACTTTCACTTCGAACTTTGACCGTCTTTTCTCCTAGCTAATATCAGACTCCTACATGCCGCCGCTCAAAATACTCCTTTGGCACGTCCGTCCAGTGACGCTCTTCGGACCAGAAGACCGAGGTTCTCTTGCGGTCCACCGCCCTTCCCCTCTTTTCCCCTCTTGCTAGCTGATCAGAGTGGGGGTCACTCCTCTCGGCCCCGCCGGTATCCCTTCTTGCCGGCGCACGCAGCACCGAACGCGCCCACCTTTTGCGCGGTCTTTTAAACTCTCATTCTGCCTTGCCCACCTCTTCCTAGTCTCTCATCTGCACCCTCATTCAACTATCACACAATATACAATATAATATGGAATAATGGTATCTTTCCTAAAATATGGAAAACGGCAACTGTTGTGCCAGTACTGAAACCTGGCAGAGACCAATCGAAAACTGACAATTGCAGACCTAATTCAATAACATGTAACACGTGTAAAATTTTGGAAAAAATTGTGAACAAAAGAATTAGATGGTTTATGGATAATCAAAAAATTATTAATTACAATTAATTCGGTTTTCGTCCTGGTCATTCTACACATTCCCATCTTATCAGTAGTGAAACCTATATCAAAGAGGCATTTATTAATAAACAACGGGTGATTGCTGCCAACCTCGATATCGAAAATGCCTATGACATGGCCTGGATACATCGCTTCTTCTATTAACTTCAAGAAATAAGAATCACAGGAAATATGTTTGAATTCCTCAAAAACTTTGCACTTGACCGTAGAATACAGATGAGAGTTAATAACCACCTATCTGATATAAGGAAACCAGAAAACGGCGTTCCTCAAGGATCCATCTTAAGTGTTACATTATTTCTTCTGGCCATTCATGATGCAGATCAAGATATAAAAGCACCAACAATAGTTAGGAAATATGCCGATGATATAATTGTCCTCTGTAAAGGGAAAAACTTAACTACCACTGAAGAAGCTGTACAAGAAGCTTTAAATAAATTAAATTCCATGGTTTTAAGTTTTCAGCCAAAAAAAAACGGAATGCATATTATTCTCCAAGGGCAACCTAAACGCAACTTCCCATCTGTATTTAGGGCAACAAACCCTACGATTTGTTCAAAACACCAAAATACTTGGATTAATTTTCGATTATAAAATGACATGGAAGAACCACAATCCAAATCTGGTGAACGATTGCAAGAAGAGACTAAATATTCTTAAATATATAGCGCACAACAACTGGCGAGCTGACAAAAAACTCTTCTTACTAACGTATAAATCAATTATTAGAAGCAAAATAGATTATGGATCACTGATCTATAATTCACCCAAACCAAATGTACTGAAGAAACACGAAACCATTTATAATCAAGCCCTAAGAATCTGTACAGGATGATTCCATACAAGTCCTGTAGGAAGCATCCTAATAGAGACGTCGGTAAAGCTAGCACCCCCACTTTCTCAAAACTCAAAAATTCTTGCGCCATAATTATGGGCTAATTTCAGCCCCCTTCCAAAATTTTGGACTACCTCCCAACACCCCGAAATTACGATTTCAAATTTTGGCCGGTAAAGCTACCACCCCCATTTTGTTAAAATTCACATTTTTTTGCACGGTCAAAATAAGTGAATTTTGGGCTTCTGGGGGGCCACTTTTCAAAATTTCGAAACTCACTCCTAAATAAAAAAACAAAAAATCAAAACCACCCCGAATTCTCAAATTTCAAAAATTCTTCCACCAAGGCTTTGAGATAATTTTGGGCTCCTCAGTGACACCAAGAACATTATTTTTGGTACCCACAACACCCCAAAGTTAAGGTTTTAAAAATAGGAGAGGTAAAGCTAGCACACCCACTTCCTCAAAACTCAAACTTTTTTGTACGGTCAAAACAAGTGAATTTTGGGCTTCTGGGGGCCACTTATCAAAGTTTCGAAACTCACCCCTAAATTTAAAAACAAAAAATCAAAACCACCCCTAATTCTCAAATTTAAAAAATTCTTCCGCCACACGTTTAGGCAAATTTTGGGCTCCTCAGTGACACCAAGAACATTATTTTTAGTACCCCACAACACAACAAAGTTAAGGTTTAAAAAATAGGGGTGGTGAAGCTAGCACTCCCACTTCATAAAAACTCAAATTTTTTGTACGGTCTAAACAAGTGAATTTTGGGCTCCGGGGGGACACTTTTCAAAGTTTCAAAACTCATCCTAAATTCAATAACAAAAAATCAAAACCACACTAATTGTCAAATTTCAAAAATTCTTCCGCCAAGGGTTTGAGATAATTTTGGGATCTTCAGTGACACCAAGAACAGTATTGTTGGTACCACAGAACACCCTAAAATTAAGGTTTTAAAAATAGGGGTGGTAAAGCTAACACCCCCACTTTCTCAAATCTCAAATTTTTTGTACGGTCGGAACAAGTGAATTTTGGGCTCCTGGGGCAAACGTTTCAAAGTTTCAAAACTCACTCCTAAATACGAACACAAAAAATAAAAACCAGCCCTAAATCTCAAATTTCAAAAATTCTTTCGCCAAGGGTTTCTGATAATTTTGGGCTCTTCAGTAACATCAAGAACATTATTTTTGGTACCCCAAAACACCCCGAAATTAAGGTTTCAAAAAAAGGGGTGGTAAAGCTAGCACCCCCACTTCCTCAAAACTCAAAATTTTTTGTACGGTCAGAACAAGTGAATTTTGGGCTCTTGGGGTCCACTTTTAAAAATTTCGAAACACACCCCTATATACGAAAACAAAAAATCAAAACCACCCCTATGTCCCAAATTTCAAAATATCTCCTACCATCAGTTTAGGACATTTTTGGGCTCTTGACAACAGAAACATTATTTTTGGTATTTTTAACGTTTTTCTACAATTACAAATTTGGAGATAGAGATTTTTTCTCCAAATAAAATTTGTTCTCCAAAATTAGTTCTGTCATTAAGGTCATGAAATTTTTAGTAGTTTTCTGGCAATATTGTGCAAAATATTTGCAATTAAAAACAATATCCAAATCGGCTCCAACTTTTTGTTTATAATTTTTGGTAGGAATAGGGCCTAATATACTCTGAGATGACATAAACACCATATTGGTCTATTCTATTGTTTGTTTTTTTAATTACAACAATGTATTTTTTGACTTGTCTCTCATGTTGGTCATATTTATATCAGCGGAGATTTGTCCACGTTATTACATTTCCGAGTACATATGCATTAAATAATATCAAGTAAATTTTCTAGAGAACTGAACCGTTTTCTGTGAAAACTAGCTCAAAATTCCGAATTTTCTGAAATGCTTAAACGCTGTTTTCTCATAAATGGCTCAAGAATTTTTCTTCAAATTTTCGAACGGATAGTGGTAATTGTACACTTTAATATGACGAAATGTTCTAATGGGGGTATTTTTTGTTTTTGCAAAAATTACACAAATATAATTTTATTGAGAGATCTCTCATACCTTTAATATCCACATTTCTAGCAATTTGTAAACACTATTTTATTAGTGAGTTAATAAGCTTCAAATTACTTCAATTGAAGTTTCGAAACACAATTTTTTTTTAAATAGACTTCCAAATTTTACATTTTTAGTAGCTCTTAAACGCCATTTTCTTAAAAACAGCTCCTCATTTTTCAAAGAAAACTGCCAATTAGAACCAGATTTTTGTTTGCATTATAATTCTAAAATTAATATTTCCATTCTACCATTAAGAAACCGGAAAATAATGAAAATGTCAAAATAAATAATAATGGTAGCAGGCAAGAGTATGTGGCAATTCCGAATAGCTAACTCAGACCCAAGGAAATAAAAAGTAATGTGCCATTCTGTAGCACCACTAGCTTTCATGAATAAAAGAAAGTACACTTAAAAGAATGACACGAGTCTTATTTTCGATAAACCTTCTGAATTTTGGAAAATTGGTAATTTAGAAATAACGTCAGAAATATAGTTCAATACTAGAAATATAGTAGCAATTGTCTCGTATACATCTTAAATATTATATTGAAATTTATTACTTATCATCAATAATATATTCTCGCAAAACTGTTATTTGTGCAATTGTAACAACTACTAAAGTTCCGCATTCAATATTAAAGACGAATATTTCAAATATGATTCTTAATTTTTTTTTCCTTTGCAGCTGAACACGGACAACTTTCGTTGCTACTTTTCCTTAGACGGGAAGGAGATAAAGTCCAATAATTTTCAAGTTCTTGTTTTACCTTAAAACTGCATCGATGAGTTTAGCACCAAGAAATGATATCCTTATTACAAAATGCTGGTGAACATTTCATGGGTAATTTGACTATTAATTTTGTATAAGCATTTGTTTCAAATAAAGCAAATAAAGGACAAATGTTTTCTGGGTATCTTAGATTCTTTACCTTACAAACTTTTCAATTGCGTACACGGTACTTCAAATGGACCTTTATCCAAAAATTAAAATATTTTACAGAAGTTTCTTCTGAGTATGTGATACAGACTGATCTGAACAGACTTTCTCGAAAATGAAGTACGTTTTTTTAAGTATGGAAGTAACTTAAGTGAAATATTTGAGAGACATTTTAATAATAGGCGATACAAAACTTGATCCACAAATTAACTTGTTAATAAACGATTTCACTGCTATCATTGAGGTACGTTATTATTTATCATTTCTGTGATTTAGAAAAGAAGTGTCTGGAATACTAAATTTTGAAATTTAAAAATTGTAACACTCAATGTCTATTAATTATTACACATACGTCTAGAATGATTTGCTAATTTATCCATATGTGTTTTCAGATTTTATAAGACGTTCACTGCAGTGTCGCTTTGTAATTAATATTTAACCATATTAACCTGAAATTTAATTTTTGGCCCTCGAGGCTCTTACAAACTTTCTACCCGGCACCCACTAGAAGAAAATTTGGTGACCTCTAAAGCAGCTCATACATTACATATCAATATGCCAATCTCAAATGATATTAGGCTACCATCGTTGAGATTTGAAAAAAAATAGAATATTAATCAAAACACACCCATTTTCTTTCGATATTCAATATTTGAGTTCTTATAACACCTGAACTACACGGATTTGGCTTCTGAATATTGAACGTCATATTTCGCACGTTATAGGGAATACTATTATATTCAGAAATAATTTGGGCTTCTCTCTTTCATTTCCAAAAATGGAAATTTTTCCGTGAGGACTACAACATACCTTTCGATTAATTTTTCATTTGTCACAAAATAATCTCCTGAACTACATTAGTAATTCAAATGGGGAATTTTTTAACAATTGCTCATACATTACATATCAATATGCCAATCTCAAAATATTTTGGGCTAGCACCGTTGAGATTGAAAAAAAATAGAATATTAATCAAAACACATCCACTTTTTTTTCGATAATAAATATTTGAGTTCTTTTAAAACACCTTGAACTACACGGATTTGGCTTCTGAATATGAACGTCAGTTTCCGCACATAATAGGATTTACTATTATAATCACAAATAATTTTGGCTTCTCTCTTTCCTTTCCAAAATATGGAAACTCCCGTGGGAACTACAACATACCTTTCGATTAATTTTTCATTTCACACAAAACAATCTCTGAATTACTTTACTAATTCAAATAGGGAATTTATTAACAATTGCTCATACATTAAGTATCAATATGCCAATTTTTCAATGATTTTGGGATAGCACTGTCCTGATTGAAAAATAGAATATTAATCAAGACACACACGTTTCTTATGATATTCAATATTTGAGTTCTCACAACACAGGAACTACAAGCATTTGGCCTCTGAAAATTGATCGTCCTATTCCACACGTTATAGAAAATATTATTACACCCTCAAATAATTTTCGGCTTTTCTCTCTTTCCATTAAAAAATTGAATATTTTCGTGAGGACTACAGCATACCATTCGATTAATTTTTTATTTCACACTAAATAATCTCTGAACTGCTTTACTAATTCAAATGGGGAATGTATTAACAATTGCTCATACCATTACGTATCAATATGCCAATCTCAATAATTTTGGACTAGCATCGTTCTGATTGAAAAAAATGGAATATTAAACAAAACACTCCCACTTTTTTTCAAAATTCAATATTTGAGTTCTAATAACACCAGTACAAGGATTTGGCTTCTGAAAATTAAACGTCATATACCACACGTTTTAGGGAGTACTATTATACCCACAAATAATTTTGGCCTTCTCTCTTTCCTTTTCCAAAATGGAATATTTTTCGTTAGGACTACAACATACCTTTCGATTAATTTTTTCATTTCACACCAAATAGTCTCTGAAATACTTGATAAATTCAAGTGTTTTGTTTAATATTCCATTTTTTGCAATCAGAACGGTGCTAACCCAAAATCATTTGTGATTGGCATATTGATATGTAATGTATGATCAATTGTTAATAAATTCCAGGTTTGAATTAGTAAAGTAGTTCAGAGATTACTTTGTGAGAAATGAAAAATTAATCGAAAGGTATGTTGTAGTCCTCACGGGAATTTTCCATTTTTTGGAAAGGAAAGAGAGAAGCCCAAAATTATTTGTGGGTATAATAGTATTCCCTATAATGTGTGAAATATGACGTTCAATTTTCTGAAGCCAAATCCGTGTAGTTCAGTTGTTAAAAGAACTTAAATATTGAATATCGGAAAAACGTGGGTGTGTTTTGATTAATATTCTATTTTTTTCAATCAGAACGGCGCTAGCCCAAAATTATTTGAGATTGGCATATTGATACTTGATGTATGGGCAATTGTTAATAAATTCCCAATTTGAATTAGTAATGTAGTTCAGAGATTACTTTGTGAAAAATGATAAATTAATCCAAAGTTATGTTGTAGTCCTCACGGAAATTTTCCATTTTTTGGAAAGGAAAGAGAGAAGGACAAAACTTTTTGTGAATATAATAGTTTTGCCTATTCTGTGCGGAAACTGATGTTCAATTTTCAGAAGCCAAATCATTGCAGTTCAGGTGTTACAAGAACTCAAATATTGAATATCGCAAAAAAGGGTTGTTTTGATTAATATTCTATTTTTTTTTCAATCGAAACGGAGCTAGCCCAAATTATTGGAGTTTGGAATAATAATATGTAATGTATGCGCAATTGTTAATAAATTTCTTATTTGAATTGTATAAGTATTTTAGAGATTATTTGGTGTGAAATGAAAAATTTAATCGAAAGGTATGTTGTAGTCCTCACGAAAATATTCCATTTTTTGGAAAGGAAACAGAGAAGACCCAAAATTATTTGTGAATATAATAGTAATTCCTATTATGTGCGGAAACTGACCGTTCAATATTTCAGAAGCCAAATCCGTGTAGTTCAGGTGTTACCAGAACTCAAATATTTATTATCGAAAAAAGTGGGTGTGTTTGATTAATATTCTATTTATTTTTCAATCTCAACGGTTTGCTTGCTCAGCCAAAATTTTTTGAGATTGGCATATTTGATATGTAATGTATGAGCAATTGTTAAGAAATTCCCATTTGAATTAGTAAAGTAGTTCAGAGATTATTTTGTGAGAAATAAAAATTAATCGAAAGGTATGTGGTAGTCCTCACGGAAAGTTTCCATATTTTTGGAAAGGAAGAGAGAAGCCAAAATTATTTCTGAATATAATAGTATTCCCGATTATGTGCGGAGAAAACTTACGTTCAATTTTCAGAAGCCAAATGTTGTAGTTCAGGTGTTATTAGACCTGAAATATTGAATATCGAAAAAAGTTGATGTGTTTTGAATAATATTCTATTTTTTTTTCAATCAGAACGGTGCTAGCCCAAAATTATTTTGAGATTGGCATATTAATAGGTATTGTATGGACATTGTTTATACATTTCTTATTGAATTATTTTAGTATTTCAGAGATTTTTTTGGAGAATGAAAAGAAATCGAAAAGTATGTTGTAGTTCTCACGAGATAATTCCATATTTGATTGAAAATGAAAGAGAAAAGCCCAAATTATTTGAGGGGCGTAAAACCATATTTCTTATTAGTAGTTTTTACTGTCGCGCGCCTTTCCAAGAGGAGCCAAATAACTGCTAGCGATTAAGGTAGTATAACAGACACACGGAAATATTAAATGTCGGGAAAAGAATTGGAAAGTTTTGTAATTATTTTAGTTTTTTCCAATAAAGGACGTCTATCTAGCCCAAAATTATTGAAATTGTAATAATTACTAGGTAATGTATGAGCAATCGTTAATAAATTCACATCATTTAAAATTAGTTAGAAGTATTACACACACAGCGATTATTTGTGAGAATGAAAAATTTGTAAAAAAGTATATTCTAGTTCTCACGAGAAATTTTCCATTTTTTTAGAAAAGAAAGAGCGAGGCCCGCGAAATCAATTGTTAGTGTACCCGTATCCGTATCATGTGTGTTTGTGGCCTTTCAATTTCAGGAGCCAAATCGTGGTAATTTCAGGTGTTATAAGAACGCAAATGTTGAATATCGAAAAAATTGGGTTTTGATTAATATCTCCAATTTTTTTCCAATAAGAACAGTGCTAGCCCAAAATTATTTTGAGATTGGTATATTGATAGGTAATGCATGCGCAATTGAGAATCAGGTCCTCACTTGAATTATTAAAGTATTTCAGAGATAATTTTGTGAGGAATGAAAAATTAGTTAAAAGTTTATACTGTATTTCTCACGAGAATTTTCCACTTTTTGGAAAGAAGGATAGAAGCCCAAAATTAGTTGTGGGGATAACCGTATTCCTTATTATGTGTTGTATGTCACACGCCACTGCCATGAGCCATATCCTAGTACTTCTGATTTCATAAGAACGGAAATGTTGAATATCGAAAAAAAATATGGACTGGTTTTGACTAATATCCCTTTTTTAATACGAACTAATATAACCCAAAATTATTTGAGATTTGAATATTATTAATTAATTTATGTGCAATTGTTAATAAATTCTTTATTTAAATTGGTACAGAATTTGGGGTTTACCTTTTTCTCAAGTGGAAACGTGGTCAAAAAGCATATTGTAGTTCTCACGCGAATTTTCCATTTCTTGGAAAAGAAACCGGGAAGTTCTAAACGATTCATGAGTATAGACGTATTCCCTATCATGTGTTGTATATGGCCCTTTATTGCCAGGAACGAAATCCTTGTAGTTCAGGTTTTATAAGATCGCAAATATTGGATAGCAAAAACAAAAGTTATTTCTATTGATTATTATTCCTTTATTTTTCAATAAGAACGAGTCTAGCCCGAAATTAGAGATTAGCAAATTGAGAAACAATGTACGTGCAAATGTGTTTTTTTTTGTTTTTTTGTTTTTTTGACGAATGAAAGATTGAGAAAAAATGTAGTTGCCTTTTGTACTAGGACATTATTCTTTCTCATTTTTGGATCTCCTATTTTGATTGTGATTTTAGAATTGTAGATGCATAGTTAAATAAATATTTTATCTTTTAATTCGTCGCTGCTGTTTGGAGAGAATTTTTCTTGTATGAAATATTGGATGTTTACATAGGAATGAATGAAAGTAATTATTTTAAGGCTTTGATATTGATCCTGTCGGAATTAATCGGTAAAACTCTCAACAAATACATTTTTTTCTTTTTAAATGTTGGAAATTACACGTGTACGGTATAATTCTCCCAGAATATGTATGAAGTTTCTCCGTATTTCCTAGTTTTGAGATAGTGAGATTCTAGCTTCTCCATCCTCGTTTTTGCTAAGTTGATTTCGGGGCGTTTTTTGATGACACTAAAGAACCCAAAATTATGGCGCAAGATTTTTTGAGTTGAGTTGCTAATGAGATGGTTTTAAATATTTGTTATCGTACTTAGGGGTGAGTTTCAACATTTTGAAAAGCAACAAAATTTCGCATGTTTACGACCACACAAATATTTTCGAATTTTCAGTACGGGTGGGTGTTAAATTAACAACCCACAATTTTTAACTTTAATTTCAGAGATTGTAGGGTACCAAAAATAATGTTTCTGCTGTCACTGAGTTTCGAAATTTTGAAAAGTGGCCCCCAGATGCCCAAAATTCACTTGTTTTGACCGTGCAAAAAAATGTGAATTTTAAGAAAGTGGGGGTGCGAGCTTTACCGACGTCTAATAGAGGTTCAAGAACCATCACTAAAATTCCGAAGGCAACTGCTGAGCATTAGGTATGCAATTAAAGCTAACCTCTTTAATTAATCCTATCATACATAATGATGTATTTCCCCCATTGCCGACTATACATCAAGACTACCCTCATCACAAACCATTCTACTCCAGAGTTAAAAAATTTACTAAATGAATTCAATATTCAATACAATCATATTGAGAAACAAAGAATTCCAGCTGTGCGACCTTGGACTATTTCAAACGTCAAAATCGACCTTGACCTTAACAAATATCAAAAGAGAAACCTATCAATCGACAAATGGCTCAACAAGTCCTTGAATTATATTGATGCAAACTACTTCTATTCCTACTACTATTCTATAATCTCCATTCATGGCAGTTACAATGAAACCGTAAAAGTAGCCGTAGTATTCATGCTTGATAACACAATGAAGTTCCAGCTTAAGTAGTATGCCAACCATGAAACAACAAAGTCCTATGCCTTAATGTCAGCACTTAAATACATCCCCACGTTTCACTCTCGTAATGTCATTCTGCTCACAAGCTCAATATCATCAATCAACTGGAGCAAGAGTACTAAAACAGAAATGAACATCGTTACTATAGAAGAATATCTTCAGATCATCAAGGCAGGGATAAATTTGGTTCTAGTATGGATCCCTTCTCAAATCGAACCGGTCTTCATAACCAGACGCCAGTAAAAGTAATACATTAATTGATCTTCAAATGTCAACAAATGTACATAACTTATCATGTAGAGTTGAAGACATTTTAAAATTTGTTGGAGAAGAAATGAAAAATAAATGTAGCCATGAATGGACAAATGGCTATCTACATAAATCTATAAACAGTTTTAACGACACAAAATTCCGACGCAGGGAGCAAGAAGTCTTTTCAAGGATATGAACTGGACATCGTAAATTCAGCCACCTCTATTTGATGCAAAAATCACCTCCACCCTCATGTGATATATGCAATACACCTTTAAACCTTGATCACATTTTCAAAGTATGTTCCAGGTATGACAGTCAATGAGTATCAAATGGATTTAAACACCAATCAATACTGCATTCTAAAGAAGACCAAGAAAAAATAATCAAATTTTGTTTAGCCATTAACATATTTATGGACATTTTAAGCCAGTGGATTTATGTAAATTGTAATTGTTCTCCCTGAATTATTATTACTATTGTAAGATAATTGTAAATGTAATTGTTATATTTTTCTACTGTTCTATTGTAACTGTAACTGCATTGTAATTATATTGTAACTGTATTATAACTGTAACAGGAAGTCGCTAATAACCGCGATGTTGATGCGACTGAAAATAAAATAATTAAAAAAAGATATCTCAAGTAAAGTTTTAAATGTATTGCAGAGAATGTGCAGAAAAGTAAATTTCTGAGATATGTGCGGCGACGGAAGTACGACGCAAAAAGTTAATCAACAGTAGGAATAAGACAGCCTTGTACTCCATCACCGCTATTGTTAATGCTGTATATAAACGATTTATGGACATGGGTACAGAAAGTGGACATATCTGTAGAGGAAATTAATGGTCTGAAAATTCCCAGATTATTATATGCTGATGATTTAATTTTATTTCGGAAACTATTATGGGCTTACAGATGAGTTTAAACATCATTGGAAGATTTAGTGAGACATGGGACAAAAAATTAATATTCAAAAAAACAAAAATTGTTTTCTTCACGAATGGGCTTATTTAGGGTAACAAAGAGAAATGGTAGGAGGAACACAACCAAAAATTCTATGAAAATTCACCGTTTTTTTCTAGAACTACAATACTTTCTCTATGCTGGGGAAACGGTAGGCGAGAAACTAGAAAGTCTTGAATAAGAAAAAATAGATTCAATAAAAAGCTTTCTGTGAATCGACAAGAACTATTAATGACTTTTTAATCTAATTTAACTTCTTAACATGTGCTTTTATTCCAATGGGAAATTGTAAATTCTCCCGAGCTTGTGAAGGTTTGTGATTTGTTCCTTGTGTTAATTTAACGAGGAACTTGTGGGAAAGGTTGATCAGGTGAGGTACATAGAGAATAATTTTATAACAAAAAGGTTTCAAAGAATTCATTATTTATGTTTTATTGATGCCATAATCTTCTTTGTCTCTGAAAGAATTTGTAAATTAATTAACTAAATAATTCAAATCATTACAGTGCTCTTGAGTGACTATTATTGCCAGATGCCTTTAGAGGGGATCCGTCATGTTCGTTTCAGTTTCCGCCGAAAAGAACGTCCTGGAAGTTAGCAGGTCCATTTCATCCAATCACAAAACTGCATACCTCATAATTTGCCGCTTTTTTGCCGTTTTTGAGATGCGAAAACCAAAAATTTGCCGCGAGCCATTTTCCCCCAAAAATCAGTGGTCCTGCTAACTTCCAATGGAAGTTAGCAGGTCCATTTCATCCAATCACAAAACTGCATAGCCCATAATGTTCAGCTATTTTGCCGTTTTTAAGATGTGAAAACCAAAATTGATATCTCCATTATTTCAAAAAATATTAAGAATTGAAAAAACATTAAAGATACGTTCAATATAAGAGCGCAATCAAAGAAGTAAAAGGACGTCCCCCGTACAAAATCACACATAACAACTCATAATCGACGCCAAAATTTCCCAAAAACTAGTGAAAAACAAAATCTGTAATAAAAAATTTGCCGCCAACCGGTTAGACACAATTACCCGGGTTCGAATCTCAGATATGCACCTCTTAAATTAGCTCCATTCAATAAATAGACGCATTCTCTAGTAAACCATTAGCTTTAACAATTCATACTGTGCGCCGAAAATAGCACCAACCAAGTGGCAAACATAATCATTAATAAAATAATTTGCCGCGGATCGGCTAGTTTAAATTACCCGGGTTCGAATCCCCAAAACTTATATTTTGAAAGCCCCTTTTAAGGAAACGCGCGGTGTCTCCAAAATCATTAGCCATAACAATTCAGTATGAGCGCCGAAATTAGCTGCATGAAAGTGTAAAATATTATCTGTAATCAAAAAATTTGCCGCGAACCGGTTAGTGACTGTTTCTTGAGATTTTATTTCCAAAAATGTATCCCTTCGATCGGCGCCTTTCTAGAAAGTGCGCCGTATCTCCTAAACCATTAACCTTAACGATTCACGTTCTGCGCCGAAATCTGATGTGAGCATGTGCCAACTATAATTTGTAATCAAAAAATTTGCCGCGAACCGGTTAGTGACTGTTTCTTGAGTTTTTATTTCAAAAAAGTGTATCACTGCGATCGGCGCCTTTCTAAAAGAGTGCACCGTATCTCCTAAACCATTAACCTTAACGATTCACGTTCTGCGCCGAAATCTGCTGTGAGCATGTGCCAACAATAATCTGTAATCAAAAATTTGCCGCGAACCGGTTAGTGACTGCTTCCTGGGTTTCAAATACCAAAAATATCCCTCATCGAACGGCCTCTTTCTAGAATAGTGCGCCGTATCTCCTAAACCTTTAACATTAACAATTCACGTTTTGCGCCGAAATCTGCTGTGAGCATGTGCCAACAATAATCTGTAATCAAAAAATTTGCCGCGAACCGGTTAGTGACTGTTTCTTGGGTTTCAAATTCCAAAAATATCACTCTTCGAACGGCCTCTTTCTAGAATAGTGCGCTGTATCTCCTAAACCATTGACCTTAACGATTCACGTTCTGCGCCGAAATCTACTGTGAGCATTTGCCAACAATAATCTGTAATGAAAAAATTTGCCGCGAACCAGTTAGTGACTGTTTCTTGAGTTTTTATTTCCAAAAAATGTATCACTTCGATCGGCGTCTTTCTAAAAATGTGTGCCGTATCTCCTAAACCATTAACCTTAACGATTCACGTTCTGCGCCGAAATTTGCTGTGAGCATGTGCCAACAATAATCTGTAATCAAAAAATTTGCCGCGAACCGGTTAGTGACTGCTTCCTGGGTTTCAAATACCAAAAATATCCCTCATCGAACGGCCTCTTTCTAGAATAGTGCGCCGTATCTCCTAAACCTTTAACATTAACAATTCACGTTTTGCGCCGAAATCTGCTGTGAGCATGTGCCAACAATAATCTGTAATCAAAAAATTTGCCGCGAACCGGTTAGTGACTGTTTCTTGGGTTTCAAATTCCAAAAATATCACTCTTCGAACGGCCTCTTTCTAGAATAGTGCGCTGTATCTCCTAAACCATTGACCTTAACGATTCACGTTCTGCGCCGAAATCTACTGTGAGCATTTGCCAACAATAATCTGTAATGAAAAAATTTGCCGCGAACCAGTTAGTGACTGTTTCTTGAGTTTTTATTTCCAAAAAATGTATCACTTCGATCGGCGTCTTTCTAAAATGTGTGCCGTATCTCCTAAACCATTAACCTTAACGATTCACGTTCTGCGCCGAAATTTGCTGTGAGCATGTGCCAACAATAATCTGTAATCAAAAAATTTGCCGCGAACCGGTTAGTGACTGTTTCTTGGGTTTCAAATCCAAAAATATCCCTCTTCGAACGGCCTCTTTCTAGAATAGTGCGCCGTATCTCCTAAACCATTGTTCTTAACAATTCCCGCTCTGCACCGAATGATGCTGTCAGTAAGTGCCAACTACAATATGTACTCAAATAATTTGCCGCGAACCACTTAGTTACTGTTTCCCGGGTTCAAAATATCAAAAATGTACCTTTTCGAACGGCCTCTTTCAAGAAAAGTGCGCCGTATCTCCTAAACCATTGACCTTAACAATTCCCGCTTTGTACCGAATGATGCTGTCAGTAAGTGCCAACTACAATATGTACTCAAATAATTTGCCGCGAACCAGTTAGTTACAGTTTCCCGGGTTCAAAATATCAAAAATTTAACTTTTCGAACGGCCTCTTTCGAGAAAAGCGTGCCGTGTCACGTAAACAATTGACCTTAACAATTCTCGCTCTGCACCGAATGATGCGGTCAGTAAGTGCCAACTACAATCTGGAAGCAAATAATTTGCCATGATCGGTTAGTTACAGTTTCCTGGGTTCAAAATATCAAAAATGTACCTTTTCGAACGGCCTCTTTCAAGAATAGTGCGCCGTATCTCCTAAATCATTGATCTTAACAATTCCCGCCTTGCGCCAAAATTACATGTGGGCAAGTCACAACTATCATCTCTAATCAAAGAATTTGCCGCGACCCGGTTAGTTTCTGGTTTTGGGGTTCAAATTTCCAAAAATGTACCTCTACTAATGGCCTCTTTCCAGAAAAGCGCGCTGTGTCTCCTAAACTATTGACAAAAACTCCAGAAATTCAAAATATTTTCGGCGTCTTACCGCTAGGATAAATTTTAAGATAGACATTTTTTTTCAATAAAATTTCTTTTAATGTAATTAATAGGCCTGCGGCAATATTTCTTATAACAGATTATATTTAACACTAAGTTAAAGCTTATTCCAACGAAGAGTATAAAATGTTAAGGGCAATGTTTTAGGAGACAGAGCGTCTTTCCTCAAATGGGAAGATGTAAATTTCGGGAATCCGAACCCCGGTTACTGTAAATAACATACCCGCGACATACAGATGATTATTGCCACTAGGCGAAGAGGATGAATTGTTTAGGTTATTGGTTTAGGAGACGCGAAGCGTTTCCATTGAAGAGACCATTCCAAGAGATACGTATTTAAATTTTGAACCCGGGATACTGTAACAAAACGGTCCGCGGCAAATTTTTTGATTACAGATGATAGTTGTGACTTGCCCACAGGTAATTTTGGCGCAAGGCGGGAATTGTTAACGTCAATGATTTAGGAGATACGGCGCACTTTTCTCGAAAGAGGCCGTTCGAAAAGGTAAATTTTTGATATTTTGAACCCGGGAAACTGTAACTAACTGGCTCGCGGCAAATTATTTGAGTACATATTGTAGTTGGCACTTACTGACAGCATCATTCGGTACAGAGCGGGAATTGTTAAGGTCAATAGTTTAGGAGATAGGGCGCACTTTTCTTGAAAGAGGCCGTTCGAAAAGGTACATTTTTGATATTTTGAACCCGGGAAACAGTAACTAAGTGGTTCGCGGCAAATTATTTGAGTACATATTGTAGTTGGCACTTACTGACAGCATCATTCGGTGCAGAGCGGGAATTGTTAAGGTCAATGGTTTAGGAGATACGGCGCACTTTTCTTGAAAGAGGCCGTTCGAAAAGGTAAATTTTTGATAATTTGAACCCGGGAAACAGTCACTAACTGGTTCGCGGCAAATTTTTTGATTACAGATTATTGTTGGCACATGCTCACAGCAAATTTCGGCGCAGAACGTGAATCGTTAAGGTTAATGGTTTAGGAGATACGGTGCACTTTTCTAGAAAGGCGCCGATCGAAGTGATACACTTTTTGGAAATAAAAACTCAAGAAACAGTCACTAACCGGTTCGCGGCAAATTTTTTGATTACAGATTATTGTTGGCACTTGCTCACAGTAGATTTCGGCGCAGAACGTGAATCGTTAAGGTTAATGGTTTAGGAGATACGGCGCACTTTCTAGAAAGGCGCCGATCGAAGGGATACATTTTTGGAAATAAAATCTCAAGAAACAGTCACTAACCGGTTCGCGGCAAATTTTTTGATTACAGATAATATTTTACATATTCATGCAGCTAATTTCGGCGCTCATACTGAATAGTTATGGCTAATGATTTTGGAGACACCGCGCGTTTCCTTGAAAGGGGCTTTCAAAATATAAGTTTTGGGGATTCGAACCCGGGTAATTTAAACTAGCCGATCCGCGGCAAATTATTTTATTAATGATTATGTTTGCTACTTGGTTGGGTGCTAATTTCGGCGCACAGTATGAATTGTTAAAGCTAATGGTTTACTAGAGAATGCGTCTATTTATTGAATGGGGCTAATTTAAGAGGTGCATATCTGGGATTCGAACCCGGGTAACTGTGTCTAACCGGTTGGCGGCAAATTTTTTATTACAGATTTTGTTTTTCACTAGTTTTCGGGAAATTTTGGCGTCAATTATGAGTTGTTATGTGTGATTTTGTACGGGGGACGTCCTTTTACTTCTTTGATTGCGCTCTTATATTGAACGTATCTTTAATGTTTTTTCAATTCTTAATATTTTTTGAAATAATGGAGATATCAATTTTTGGTTTTCACATCTTAAAAACGGCAAAATAGCTGAAAATTATGGGCTATGCAGTTTTGTGATTGGATGAAATGGACCTGCTAACTTCTATTGGAAGTTAGCAGGACCACTGATTTTTGGGGGAAAATGGCTCGCGGCAAATTTTTGGTTTTCGCATCTCAAAAACGGCAAAAAAGCGGCAAATTATGAGCTATGCAGTTTTGTGATTGGATGAAATGGACCTGCTAACTTCCAGGACGTCCGAAAAGACGCTGAACTGGCTTTAAATTTCCGGCCTAAATCCGCTCTACATAAATTAAATTATTTTTCTATATTTAAATGTTGTATTAATTTATCCTATTGAAAGAAAAATATGATTGCTAAATATAGTGGATTCATTGAACCTGCAATTCAATTATTAGATAATATAGAATACATACTTGGGTAAGAATATTCAAAATAATAACAATTGATTCCAGGTATTATATAATTTAATATATGAGTATTATATTATTTATTCTTGCCAGTTACATGTGAAACAGTAACAGATGAAAAGTGAAGGCAAGTGCTAATCAATACGCTGCTTTAGAGGTCACCAACTTTTCTTCTAGTGGGTGCCGGGTAGAAAGTTTGTAAGAGCCTCGAGGGCCAAAAATTAAATTTCAGGTTAATATGGTTAAATATTAATTACAAAGCGACACTGCAGTGAACGTCTTATAAAATCTGAAAACACATATGGATAAATTAGCAAATCATTCTAGACGTATGTGTAATAATTAATAGACATTGAGTGTTACAATTTTTAAATTTCAAAATTTAGTATTCCAGACACTTCTTTTCTAAATCACAGAAATGATAAATAATAACGTACCTCAATGATAGCAGTGAAATCGTTTATTAACAAGTTAATTTGTGGATCAAGTTTTGTATCGCCTATTATTAAAATGTCTCTCAAATATTTCACTTAAGTTACTTCCATACTTAAAAAAACGTACTTCATTTTCGAGGAAAGTCTGTTCAGATCAGTCTGTATCACATACTCAGAAGAAACTTCTGTAAAATATTTTAATTTTTGGATAAAGGTCCATTTGAAGTACCGTGTACGCAATTGAAAAGTTTGTAAGGTAAAGAATCTAAGATACCCAGAAAACATTTGTCCTTTATTTGCTTTATTTAAAACAAATGCTTATACAAAATTAATAGGGAAATTACCCATGAAATGTTCACCAGCATTTTGTAATAAGGATATCATTTCTTGGTGCTAAACTCATCGATGCAGTTTTTAAGGTAAACAAGAACTTGAAAATTATTGGACTTTATCTCCTTCCCGTCTAAGGAAAAGTAGCAACGAAAGTTGTCCGTGTTCAGCTGCAAAGGAAAAAAAAATTAAGAATCATATTTGAAATATTCGTCTTTAATATTGAATGCGGAACTTTAGTAGTTGTTACAATTGCACAAATAACAGTTTTGCGAGAATATATTATTGATGATAAGTAATAAATTTCAATATAATATTTAAGATGTATACGAGACAATTGCTACTATATTTCTAGTATTGAACTATATTTCTGACGTTATTTCTAAATTACCAATTTTCCAAAATTCAGAAGGTTTATCGAAAATAAGACTCGTGTCATTCTTTTAAGTGTACTTTCTTTTATTCATGAAAGCTAGTGGTGCTACAGAATGGCACATTACTTTTTTATTTCCTTGGGTCTGAGTTAGCTATTCGGAATTGCCACATACTCTTGCCTGCTACCATTATTATTTATTTTGACATTTTCATTATTTTCCGGTTTCTTAATGGTAGAATGGAAATATTAATTTTAGAATTATAATGCAAACAAAAATCTGGTTCTAATTGGCAGTTTTCTTTGAAAAATGAGGAGCTGTTTTTAAGAAAATGGCGTTTAAGAGCTACTAAAAATGTAAAATTTGGAAGTCTATTTAAAAAAAATGTGTTTCGAAACTTCAATTGAAGTAATTTGAAGCTTATTAACTCACTAATAAAATAGTGTTTACAAATTGCTAGAAATGTGGATATTAAAGGTATGAGAGATTTCTCAATAAAATTATATTTGTGTAATTTTTGCAAAAACAAAAAATACCCTCATTAGAACATTTCGTCATATTAAAGTGTACAATTACCACTATCCGTTCGAAAATTTGAAGAAAAATTCTTGAGCCATTTATGAGAAAACAGCGTTTAAGCGTTTCAGAAAATTCGGAATTTTGAGCTAGTTTTCACAGAAAACGGTTCAGTTCTCTAGAAAATTTACTTGATATTATTTAATGCATATGTACTTGGAAATGTAATAACGTGGACAAATCTCCGCTGATATAAATATGACCAACATGAGAGACAAGTCAAAAAATACATTGTTGTAATTAAAAAAACAAACAATAGAATAGACCAATATGGTGTTTATGTCATCTCAGAGTATATTAGGCCCTATTCCTACCAAAAATTATAAACAAAAAGTTGGAGCCGATTTGGATATTGTTTTTAATTGCAAATATTTTGCACAATATTGCCAGAAAACTACTAAAAATTTCATGACCTTAATGACAGAACTAATTTTGGAGAACAAATTTTATTTGGAGAAAAAATCTCTATCTCCAAATTTGTAATTGTAGAAAAACGCCGATTAAAATGCAAAATTTTTTAATTTTCAAAAAATTTAGGGTTATCTGTAAAAATTGGACATGAGCAATATTAGGTGTATTATAGTGTATTCTTACAAGAAATTTAAAGAAAAAATTTTGAGCTGTTATTGAGAAAATTTTGAAAATGTCCGGGGGCTTGATGTAAAGTACCCCCAAATTTTGAAGTATGTTTTTCGAAATCGCTGTACCTTCACTGGAACCAGATCGACCCGGGAATATCATTGTTGGAAGAAACCGTACTCATGGTTTTGGCGCTAGTGTTGTTCACAGACACCAGACGGACGGACAGACCGACGGGCAGACGTTTTGATAAGAACCACTTTTTCGGTATCAAGGGACCCCAAAACGTATTTCCGTTGAAATCCCGAAATCGATTTTCCGCAGCATTACATAACTTTCCCTAAACTACGTATATTACCCTGTTTGTACGTATGTATATAGGAAAGTAAAAATTAATGAAAAAAATTGAGAACATTTTTTAGAAATTGCATAAATATCATGCGGAAATTACGCGAAAATTGTACATGACCTTTTCCTAAAAATCTGATTTTTACTTCTTTTTTTCTATCTTCAATTTCATTGTTTTGAAATGTTTTTTTCTATTTTCGAAAAAGGCGGAAAGTTTGCCGGAGATAGGTCTTGCCCCATGTTTTTCTCTTCTTATACACAACAAGAAATTTAAAGAAAAAAAAAATGGAGCAGTTTTTGCGACGAAAAATTGTTCTATAATATTTTAACTTCCCTATATTTGGTGCAAAAGTACACGAAAAATTGAACATGAACTGATTTTAACATCTATCATCAAGCAACAGATTTTATTAAGAAAAATATCTCCATCTGCAATATTGTAGTTGTAGGAGATTCTCCAAAAATATTGCACTTTTGCAATTTTCATTCCAGCTGGGATTTCGACGAGCATGTGACCTGCACCACTTTTGTAAGCGCAATCCCAGGACAAAGTGTAATCAAAACATTTAGAGTACATTTTTTAAAAAAATTGTGAAAATGTTTTTGAGGCTACATTGAAATTCTCACTCGCAAAAGAAATTAAATATCCCCAAGCTTCGAGGTCGTTCAGATCAATTTGGGAATATTAATTTTAGAGAAAATTGGCTGAACGGCTTAGGTGTTAGCGTTGACCACAGACGGACAGCCAGAGGTTTTGCCGTCATTCGTTTTTCGGTTTTGAGTAACCATAAAACATGGTTACAGCACGTGTTAGAGGAATATTTATTTATAATTAGCAACAGGATTTATGCACTTTTTCATTACAAAGGCCCGGCGATAAGAATTTATGTTCCGAACATTCCCTGTTTTCTGGTGCATGATTCGAAACCTTTCGCTTCGAACGAAGTACCTTTGTAAGTGCGAGAAAGTAAAAAGTTACTTACCTTTCCGGGAATCCAGTGTCCATTATGAGAAACACGACAAATATAAAAGTTGATATTGTAATTCTCTGTATGATAGCCGCCAAGCACTGCTCCAGGAGGAACCCTGTATTCCGTTGGATAGACCCAGCTAGTAGGAGCAGATGATACCAATACCTAAAGTAATATTCGTTTAATTTATATATGTTCTTAGCTCAAAATATAAACCTCTTTTACTTCTAGTATTTATCTCAACGAGAATTATAAAACATAACTTACGCGGAAATATAATACATGTCATCACCAATCAATTAACTTCAAGACCAAGAGACCAAAAATGATATATTGACTTTCAAAAAGATTAAATTTTTAAAATTGAATTGAATGAATACACAGACTGGATGCATATCAATACAGAATGTATGCAGAGAATGTAAAGCCAGACATCCAAATTTCTCAAGGAATTCTCTTGACATAGCGATAAAAACTCAGCTTTGCTGAGGCAACAAATCGTCAAAATTAGAACTAGCTAGTAACTGATATCCGCTGAGATGGGGCAAAGTGTAAATTTGAAATTTGAAAAATAAACTTGACTTATTTATTTCAGTATCATTTTTACTGAAAACTGAAATTATGCAGCAAACTAATGGTGCTACAGAATGGCACAGACTTTCCTGTATTAGTTTTCTATTTCCTTGAGTCTCGCCTAGCTATTCATACTTGCCTCATACTCTTGTCATCGCCACCCGAAGTACATTTTTTGTCATTTTCTGTAATTTTTGCTTTCCTAGTGGTAGAAAGGAAATATTAATTTTAGAATATTAAAGAACACTAAAACATCGACCTAAAAGTTATCTTTAAAAAATTTTCTTTAAAAAATTTTGGAGCCGTTTTTCAGAAAATGGTCTTTAAGAGCTACTAAAAATGTTGAATTTGAAGCACTTTTTACAGAAAATTTTTGACTTTTTGAAAAAGTTCATTTGAAGTCATTGGAAGCACATTAACTCACAAATTTAGAAGTGTTGACCAATGACTGGCAATGTACATATTAATGGTGTGAGACATCTTTTAAGAAAATTACATTCGTGTAATTTTTGAAGAAACAAAAAAAAATACCACAAATTGAACTTTACATAGTATTAAAGAGTGCAATTACCACTATCCGTCCCAAAAATTTGAAGAAAAAAATAGGGGCTATTTATGAGAAAAAGGCTTTTAAACGTTTCTGAAAATGGGGAATTTTGAGTTTTTTTACAGAAAAAGGGTTGAATTTTTGAGAAACTGTACTTGACATTATTTAAAGCACATGTACTCATCAATATAAAAATGTGGACAAATTGCCGCTAGTGTAAATTTTAACGACGTGAAATACTATTAAAAAAAACTAAATTTTTGTAATTTTTGAGGAAACAAAAGAATAGATAAAAATATTTTTTTTGTTATTTCATCGAGTACATTAGATACAATCGATTACAAAATTTTAGAGAAAAAATTTAGAGTCACTCCACACATTATTAGATATGAATTCTCGCAATGATCCACTGTATTACCGACATGATTCAACATATAGTACATCTCAGTCATTCCAGCATCAACAGCGTTTAACATAGCCCAATTCGTAGGTGACAGAGCCCTGTTTGCCCCAGGATACTCACTAAATAACCTTCTGTCACAAATTAAAAGACACTTAAATAAAATTGAAACCTGGGAAACCATCTGAAAAATTGAACCTAATTCTGACAAAACAACAGCAAAAATCTTTCACTCAGAAAGTTTACCTCTCCCACTCCGTTATTAATAGACAACTCCCCCATCACCTGAAACCCACATTCACAACCCAACAAATATTTACGACTTCACCTGGACACAAAATGAACCTGGAAAACCCATACTGATATCAAAATAGCAAGTAATAAATTGTTGCAACTCCGGCTTCTATTCAACAAACACAAATCCTTCACATAAACAAACTCTACAACAATATATAAACTATGATAAGGACACTAATGCTCTACGCATGCCCAATATGGATGAACGCATGCCCCACAAATGTCAATAAAGTCCAAATAATCCAAAACAAATTTATCAGATTAATCACAAATACCTCCTACAACTTCATTCCGAATTATACATCAATACAATAATAAACCCCACATATCACACAATTTCTATCAAAACCTAATAGACATATCAGTAGCATTTTACTTCATATTAGCAAAAACTCCACCTTACATCCGAATAAAAAATAGGTTCTCGTTAAAATTTCTTAGCCATCTATGATAGGTTCTCCCTTAGAGTATTCTATTCAATGTTTAGAATAATTTAGTTTACATATTTTACCTAGTATAAGTAAAATAACTATATCAAGTGATTGCAATATTCGATGTATTCCATCTAGAACAAATAAATATGTTATATAAAAAAAATGATTCACAGGAAACCGAGCTGTCTCGCGCCAGGAGAGCATACAGTTATCTCCCGGTAAGCATTGACTATGAATCCCGTTCGAAAAGATAATTTAGTTAAATAGTTATAAACGTTAATAACCATTTGTTTTCACCCCAAAGGAACACTTCACCACTGTTGCGCTTTACGGTTAGTGATTCATACATTCTAAATTAAGTTTGCGAAGAAAAAGAAATAATTTTAAACATTGTCAATTAATAAATTTACCACAACCAAAAAAACAAAATGAAGAAAATAAAACGAAATTTCATTTAAATTTGATGTGACTAAAACCATAAATCTCAAAACCAAATAAAACCAATTAAAGGCGAACACAAGTAAACAATCGAAACAATGATATAGCACCCAAAGCAGGAATTGTGGCACGTGGCACGACAGCTGTGGCTGATCCAACGGCCGAATGTATCCCGTGCTAAAAAAAAATTATGAATTCTAAAAGATATCTGGTAAAGAACGATTTTTGGTAAATATGTAATGAAAGAGGATTGGGGCATAAGTAATGGCAACTATTTTTTTTCTTCTAGTTATGTGAAGGGTTCACAAACGTGTATGTGTCGTGTGGAAATTTTGCAGGCATACTGTATATGCAGAACAACAGATGGGTCCGTGATAGTTGGTAGTATCGCAGCGAGGGCTGTGAAATCGGTCAGTTGGTGAGTGTCGTGCGAGATCGAAGTAACTAGTGTTGAGCAGCACGCTACATCAAAATAGCCGTTCTCCGTGGGAGAAATGCGATGAAATGTCATAGTGAATCAGTAGAAGGCCTTGGGAATAATGTCCTATCATACCGTACTGTAGCCCGGTGGGTAGGAAAGTTTCAGCAAGGACATATGTCAACAAGTGATGAGCAACGTTTGGGACGACCTGTCAGTGTGCGGTCCGACGCGGCACGTGTCGTCATCGAGCAGCTACTGGATGAAGACAGACGATGGACGCTACTATAGTTAGAGAGGTGGCATCGAGAAACGCAGAGTTCGCAGGATCTTGAGTAATCAGCTACACCTTCGCAAAATCGCATCGCGGTGGGTACCGCATGCACTAACGAAAGTTCAAAGGTGACTGTGCTATGCAATATGCTCTGACCACCTTGCACGCTGGCAACAGGACGGTAATCAATTCTTGTCAGGAATAATCGCCATCGATGAATTTTGGGCTTAGGGCTTACGAACGACACTGAAACGTCAGTGCGCGGAGAGGCGACATGCTGGATCATCAAGTAGCCAGAAGTTCCGTCAGAATCTTTCCTCAGTCCAAATTGATGGTGATCGTCGCGTATGACGTCAGAAGTGTCATTGTTTCCCACTTTGTTCCTCATGGCAGAACGGTGAACGCACAGTACTACAGAGATTTTCCGGTGCGACGGATATGACGTGGCGTTTGGGAGAAACGTTCGGGTGTTGTGGACAGTGAAATAATCCTGCACGACAATGCAAATCACATAAAGCAGAATGTGTAGTGCAGCTACGAGTACTTCGACGTTGGGGGAGGGAAGAATTAGAGCACCCACCGTACCCTCCCGACATTTCGCCCTGTGACTTTGATCTCATTCTTAAGATTAAGGAACCATTATGTGGTAGGTGATTTGCAACACGAGAGGACACTGCTAAGGCTGCGCGCAAACAGATTATCCGATTCACACACGATGCGCCAAATGTTGAGACTGATGGTATTCAGCGCCTCCCACATCATTGGCAGTGTGTGATGACAATAGCAGGGGCGCACCTTTGAGCGCCTTTAGGCCCAGGTTTGTCATGTCAACTTTATGTGTGCTGTGTTGTCATCCTTTTGCACCGTAAAGGACATATAGCCCTGTATACTACCGTAATAAACTAGTGTGTTAAGATATTTCAGTGCCATTTATTGTCCACACGTAGTTAACACCTTGTCCTTTTGTCTGTATACGTCACACTTTCCAATTGGACTGGTATCATCAAGAAAAAAAATTGCCATGACTTTCCCCAATAATACCAAGAATACCTTTGTATTCGAGGTATTATTTTACTAATGTAATTGTTTTTGTGAAAAATTATGCTAATGAGGATTTAAAACAGACAGAGAGATGTTTATTTACCGGAAAAGCTCATAAGGTCCAGTACTTCATTCTTAACCTCGAACGCGCTATAGAAGAAAATTTGTAACGGTTGATAAAAGGTTTTTTTAAATATTTAAAAATGCTCTATATTTTGCTTAACATTATACGAAAAATACTCATCATTTACAAAATCTTAACATGGTCTTATTTCTGCTTTTAAAGAACAAATTTCATTATGGAAACATCTTCAACTTTAATATTGTAGACGTAGGAAGACGGCTCAAAAAACTGAACTACGAAAAATCAAGGATTTCAACAAACACGAGACCTGCACCATTCTTTTAAACGTCCCTTACGGTATCCGTGAACAAAGGTTATTCAAAAAGTTTGGAGCCATTTTTTGAGAAAACATGTTTAAGGTTTCATATAAAGTACCCTCAAAAATCAAAATATTTGTTTGAAACTCCCAAAGCCTTGAGTTTGTTCATATCGATCAGGGAATGTAGGTTTTGGGGAAAATTGGCTGAACAGTTTAAGTCACCATTGACCACACATGTTCAGACATTTTGCCGTCAATCGATATTTCGGTATCAGGGACCTACAAAACATGGATAGAGGCATTTGTTAAAAGATGTAATTTACAGAACATACGAACTAGTTTTATTCACATCTTCGTTACCAGGGCCGGAGAATAAAAGTTTTTCTGACAAAGATTCGCATATTTTGGCGCACGATTACAATACTTTTTCTTTTACATTTCTAAAGGTGAAAAAGTAAAAGAACCGTCAGCGTACCTCAAAATTATTTGTATAGACTTCCTTGTCATGGTAACCAATGTAAACGCGTCCATATGTATCCAATAGTTTACCAGGAGCCAACTCATTTTCATAGAACATTCGACCCACGTATAGATTTCCGCCCTTATAATTGGTGCCAGCGAACACTGCATTTGGAGGAATGTCGGCGGCACTTGTTCCCCGAATCCACCACACAGATCTGCATTCACAAACTGTAAGAAGACAGATTACTTACTTTTATACCTTTATAAACTTATACTTTTGACACTTTTTCATAATTACTGAAAACTTAACTACTGTCGCCAGGTACCAAATACGTTCTCTTACATGACTTTAGTGTCCTAGGTACTATGTTACACCACTATCATTAATTTTACTGTCAACCTCTCATATTACAAATATGAGAAGAATTGAGCACTAAGTTACCAATGCACTATGTAATAGAAAAATTGGGAGAGAGCAAAAGTTTCTTCTTCCTGAATACATTCAAAATTTATTTCGGATCGTATCCATGTGCGTGGACTATGAATACTTACCACCTGTGCTTCTTTGAAACACGTTCTCTGCAGTAACTTTAAAAGTGATAAATACAAATGCTATAACGCCACGTAACAGCATGATATTTCTCATGATATATCCTTCTGTCAGTAAATATCTACTAAAGGAATTATATTACTGTCTGTGAAGTTGCAAAAGGATGGTTTGAAGATAGTTTCGCCGGTATTTATATTTAATACTGAAATCAGATTTTTTTACAATTTTGTTATCACCTTATCGTATCAGTGATCTTATTACACATCAGAAAATTTTCAAAAACACTCAACAATAATTAATTGCTACTCTTTAAAATTCAAGGCCACTGCATTCATCTTTCACCCGTTGATTTATTTCCCTGAAGTGTTTTTGTGTTTTTTCCTCATGTAGCGACCTATCACAGAACTCTGCTGATTAGTTCCGGAATTATTTGCCACGTTTACTGATGAGGTATAAAGTTAATTAAAAAACTCAGTACAGTGTGATTCCTTCATCGGATAAAAGCCAGAAATAACTATTTTTATTCATTTTGTTAAAAAAATATTTATCTCGCTATAAGGAAAGCTCCAGGTTTTACCTCATTTCAATTACAGGCACACCATCTTAGGTGGCATGGGACATCAGTTGATGTCTGATTGAGAGGTTCTAGTGTTTGAGTCCCGACGGTGGTAGAATTTTCGACACTAGCTACATAGCTAGGACGAATTCAGCCACTATCGCTGCCCTGATCCCATGCCCGCTCCTCTGATCGGTAGTTTTCTGTGGTTTCTTCAATTAACACCAGGTGAATGCCAAAGAAGTTTTCTAAAAGTTGAGCTACGGTCCTCGCGGGAACTTTCCTTCTTCTTTGTCCAGCTTCACCCCTTACATTTACACTTAAATGCTGTACCCTACCACACATTTCAGGATACCAGGAAGGAGCATACACCTTGTCTGACTAGAGCGGTCCTCGGCTGTAAGCAGACACCTGGTTGGAGAAAACCCCGTAAGCTGACCTATAGGATGGTACCGCTTGATGGCGCTCACCATATGCGGAAGAAGTTCATCGCCACCTCTCGTGAACAAAAAGATTAATTGCAGATGTGGGGATAATGACAATGTAATAGCAGTTTATGCTTTCGGAAACCACGAAAGAGTCAATTGACGGCCAGTGAATAAAGAAATAAAAGGTCGCTTTCAGGCCTTGGTCTTATACCGACTCCTTGTTTGGATTTTCACGGAACTTTATCCTAGATTCTTAAAATAGAATTATTTTAGCTTTACATCGTCCCCACTCAAAAGTACTTCTCAAACGTTGACGGTAAAATCTCAGAGACAAGTTACAATGTCATCATCCTGAACTTAAAAGAAATAAGAACTTAGCAGTTTGTTCATGATCATTCTCAATTTAGTAAATACGCAGTGAATGTTAGTTCTTAATGGCAGGAAAACAGGAAATATTGAGGCACAAATTCAAAAAAGAATAAAAACAATTCTAATAGTGCCAAGCATTAGGCGGAGATACCGAAAGTGCTTCATCAATAATTTATAAATTCATTTCATAGGCAAAAATGCAGAAAACTATCCGTATATATGCAGGGTTTGAAGCCGATTTGTTAATCATAATATTTTATTAGTGTCGGTTATATTTCCTTTCTGTTCAATGGCTTGTCACATTCATACACGTAATAAGTATTCAAGTAACTTTTATGTGTTTTTTTGATTTTTTGAATGTAATGCAATATAATTGTTGAAATATTTATATTACATCGCAAATAATTACAATAAGGGTGTGTCTTATATTTCGTTGTATTTTTGATTAAAAGGAATGATTTCATATGATGTTTCTCGAATATTCTAATGTTTTGTGGAAATGAGGAAAATGAGGAAATTAGAAATTTGTATGCCTACCCGTTTGTCTGCGCGTCTGTCTACCCGTCTGCCGGTGTGATTTTTATTTTGACATCCACAGCCATACGAAGACATTTGAAAGTTTTCTAAGTTGGAAAATGAGGTACTCAGATATTCCATAGTAATGCTTGCCATCTCACTAGCCTTTCAGACCCCATTCCTTAATGATTTACATAGAATGTGGTAGAGTCATCGTTCAGTTCATGGACACGAGTATTTAGTGTAGGCACAAGTTTTCAAATTATATTGTAGGAAGGTTCAAATTATGCATCAGTGCATACTGCAATTACTCCGTCCTGTTTAATATCGATCAGCTGTTTGAACTCCAAACAGAAGCCGCTTCTCGCGTTTGAATACAGAAAGAATACACGTCACTGTCTAATGTTGCATCTGCCTCAATTCCTATTTACGTGCTCTTCATAAACTACCTCTAGAATTTCTTGGCATATATTATATCTGTCTGAAACGATGCGTATACTTAAAGAGAATATGATTCCTTTAAAAAGTCAAAATGGCAAAACACCTGACTTCCTTTTTTTCTGAATATACTATTCACATATGAACAATACATTAACTGTGCTACAAATCAATGTAAGCACTTGTGAATAAAATTACAATCTTGCTGCTTGTGTCCTATCGTTTTCTTATCGACCTGGCAACGTCGTTTCTGCTCTTAAGCAAACACTCTTGCCCGCCGCGGCGTCGACCTCAAACAACCGTGCTCAAAGTGCAAAGGCGGGCATTAGACTTTCCAAACGGCTGAACACGTGACTGACCCTAACTCGTTGAAGACTGATAATTCAGGTTCGGTGGGGCGTTTATGCCGAAAACAAATGCGGGCAAAATGTATCTTATCCGTCTGTTCATCATTCTGTCTGAGAACAACGCTAGCTGCCAAACTGTTCACCTAATTTCTCCAAATATTAGTTACAACTGTACCGCTGGTAAACCAATGTACCAATATTCCAATATTTACCGTTAGATCAAACTGATGTTCGACTCCTTGAATGTGAAACGGACATTTTTACTTTCCCGTATGCGTACGTATATACGGAGTAATATACGTAGTACAGGGCAAGAAATGAATTGCTGCGCGAAAAATGGGCAAATTTTCGGGAGAAAAAATTCATTGCCGGGTGCTGATACCGAAAAAAGTGAAAAAAAGTTTCTAAATTAAGAAACAAAAATGCCCTAACACGTGGTGTACCTAGAATCTCTCTTTTGTGGATCTTTGATACCGAAAAACCGACTGAAAGGAAAAGGACCGTCTGTCCGTCCGCGAACACTACGGGATTTTGGAAAAGGTTCTATAAAATTTGCGGGTACATTTCATGCAGCCCTCCGGACATTTTCAAAATGTTCTCAAAACGGCTCCAAATTTTTTCTTTACATTTCTTGCCAAAATAAAAATGTCCATTCGATCGGCAGCAGTGGTCGTGGCAACATCGTGTGCCCCACTCAGTGTAGCTCCGTGGTCTCCGATGCGTGTTATCATCGAACTCAAGAAGTTTAAAGTGTCAGTGTAAATTGAGCAGTATACTTCCTTCCATAGAACTGTTCTGATTACGACCTACCTGTTTCTCATTGTGAATGGGGAACAGGAAATAAATGGGGAACAGGAGGGCAGACCTCTGACTACAGGAGCCAGCCCGTTGAAGGAAACCAGACCGACCGTCCAAGTTACAACAGAGTTGTAGCCAATGCAATGTACCCGGAGAGGGAACAAGGTATTATAATTGAAGGCAAAGACCACAGCACACCCCTCGAACGGTATGTAGAAGCATTGGCAATGATTTCTTCGCCTAGTCACATCACGTATGCATCAAATATTTCAAGTAATAGAGTGTGTATATTTTTGAGCAGTAAGCAGTTAGTAGATGAAGTAAGAGAGAAGTACAAAGCAATTAATATTGAAGGTTCCTCCCAAAACATTCGTTCTCTTGTTTGTAGACAAAAGCGTATTGTAATTTCAAATGTTTATCCTATGATTCATTCCTACGCAGTAATTGAAGATGAACTAGACAAACTAAAAGTGATACGCAGTTATCAAGTGTCATTTCTCAGAGCTGGTTTCGGTTGAGAGCAGTTCACTCATATCTTAAGTTTCCGTAGACAAGTGTTCGTACCGGAATATTCAATAAGCAAGATACCTGAAGCCATATTGATCACATACAAAGGAGAAAGAAACTGGATTTACATGTCTGTCGGCATCATTAAGTGTTTTTACTGTAAGGAAGAAGGACACATTGCCAAAAACTGCAAAAATTTAGGTGACATTAATCCCAATCAATCGGCAGACATAACTGAAAATAATGTTTCCCCCGACAACGAACAAAGAGACAAGGTACTCAGTCATCATGAATTTTCCCCACTCGACCAAGGCAAGCCTGTTAAGAGAGCCTTATCACAGATCCCAAGTGTTTCCACCAACGATTCAAGTGAACTTCAGGAAGGACAATTTAACCATCCACAAGGAAGAATTAAAAATGCAGCAAAACAACAAAAGAAAAAGAAAATGAAGGTCTCTAGGGAGAACACCATTAGTAGTGGCAGCAATAAGAAGAGCACAGTGGAGCAACTAGCTCGTGAAAGAAAGAATAGAAAGGTCAAACAATATACTCACGTACGATCAACTAAAAGACTTCCTGGAAAACACTTACGGTGTAAGTAATCCCCTTCAAATATCTCTCAGTTGTACCAAAGAGACAGGGAAGCTAATTGAAATGTTTAAAGAAATATACCCATTACTGTCTGACAGAGGAATAAAATCAAGATTTACCAGAATTATGAATAAACTGAAGGACCCAGTCCACTCAGATTCTTCAAGAGAATCGTCCGACAACGAAATAACAAGCGAAGATTTTCAAACATGAAGATAAAAATTATACAATGGAATGTGAACGGTTTTCACACCAGATATGAATTTCTTCAGAAGATTCTAAAAAATGACAACTATGACATACTGTGCATCCAGGAAACCAATTTCAAAATTAAGTACCACTTCAGTATTAAAGGTTATCAATGTTTTTATAAAATCAGATTGGTTTGTGCTAATGCCAGTGGCGGTGTTGCGATCTTTGTTCATAACTCGATCAAATATAGTGAATGCGCCATTACAAGTGACCTAGGAGTATGTGTGATACAACTGTATATTGGCGGTAGTAGCTTTCATCTGTGTAATGCATACATTCCAAATGCGTTTCAACTAGAATATCGCCACCTAGACAATTTATACTCACAAATATCGGGTGCGGTACTGATAATCTGTGCTTTTAATAGTCACAATTTGAATTGGGGATCAGGCAGAACGGATCGTAGAGGGAAAATTGTTGGTGATTTTGTGAATAATGAAGATTTAATGGTCTTGAACGACTGCATAAAATCTACATACTTCAACGTAGGTAGCGGAAACTCAACGTGTATCAACATAAGTATCTGCACTCCAACTTTGGCGAGATATCTGAAACGGAATGTGATAGAGGACCTTCACAACTGTGATCATTACCCCATAACATTGACATATGAGATTTCTATTACTCCTGAGGATATCTATATACCCAGATGGATATTTAAAAGGCCAACTGGAAGCCGTACCAAGACATCATTGCAGTGAAAGTTCAGAAGCTTAAGAAATTAAACATCGACGATTCAGTACAAATAAATGACATTCTGAGCAACTTTACAGAACTTATACTGTCTACAGCAGAGGTTACTATACCCAAAACAAAAAATACTAAAAGTAAAAAGAAACTACCTTGGTGGACAAAGGAATGTGAAGAAGCAATTATGAATTACAAGCACTGGTTCAATGTATTCAAGAAACATAAAACAAATTAAAATCAATTCAGGTTTAAGTCAGCACGATCCAGGGCTAGAAGAATCATAAAAGAATCCAAGAGAACCTTCTGGAAGGAATACATATCATTCTTAAACAGTAAACTGAACTACACGGAGGCATGGAAGCAAATTAACGCCATTGATAGAAAATATAGAACAAATTACCCGAAGTCTATATACATGCCAGATGGTCAAGTTATTGAAGATCCGTTCGACATTGCGAATAGCTTTAGAAAGTGTTTCGCGTCTAATTCTAGTGATAAGAACCTTGCAGATGGCTTCATGAAACATAAAGAAGAAACAGAGATCTCCCCTAAACCTTGAAGTAGAAGAACATGAAATAGATGATTCTATAGAACTGAATGCACCCGTTACCTTTCGTGAACTTAAGGTCAATATATGTCAACTAAAAGACACCAGCGCCGGCCCCGACGGAATACCTAACATATTTATCCGTATGCTCCCTGAAGAAGCTATCAGTGTCCTTTTAGACATTTACAATTATTTATATTTAAACAATGTCTTCCCACGAAAATGGTCAGAAGCAGTTATTGTTCCAATTCACAAATCTGGTAAGGACAAATTTTCAATAGACAGCTACAGACCAATTGCCTTAACTTGTTGCCTGTGAAAATTACTTGAGAAGGTTGTGAACCACAGACTTAAATGGTACATAGAAAAACATCAGATAATATCACCCCAACAAAGCGGTTTCCGTAAGAACCGATCTGCTTTAGACAGAATTGCAGTAATCTAGAACAGCATCTACAATGGATTCGTCAATAATATGTTCACAGTGTTACTAAGTCTCGACATCGAAAAGGCATATGAGATGGTCAGGCACAGAATCATGGACATAATTCGTGCTGTAAAGACGTCTCTTCCTGCTGTGAAAACGCCTTTTGGAGCGCTTCGGGATCATCTACAGGTAGTTTAGAAGCAGGTAGTCGTCGGCCGCATATTTCCCGGTTAGTGGAGCCCGCAGCAGTTGGTGAAAGCAGAACAACTTTCGACAGTGAAGTATTCTTTCGTGTATTACATTCATTAATTTTAACATTTGACTAATTTATTTTTATTCTATCAATTTCTTTCATTCTATTTATTATTTTTCTAAACAGAAAGCTTCTTTCAGTAGATCCCTAACCTCGTTGTAATCTTGTTTTTTGCTTCTCATTCGTAGGTATCTACTTGCTATTACTTATTTATCACCTTCTTAACTTATTTGTCGGAAGTACCCTAGTTGCCCTTAAGTTCATTTTCCGTTTCTCCTGCACTTTAACTTTAATTCATTTTATCACGCCCCCGAAGGTCATCCACAATGACGACTCCGACCTCCAGACCAAAATCAAGGCCAAGGTTGATGCGGCCCTGGAACGGACTCTTCGTTCGGAGAACTTCATGAAATCCCTCGTCTCCACTTTAACAGATATAGTAGCAAATAAGTTGTAGGAATCAATGGCCTTCAATGAAAATCTTATTTTATCCTTGCAGCAAAAAACTGTGAGATTCGTAAGCTGAGAACCAAGCTGAATCTGAAAACAGACCAGCTTGAAATGTACAGCAGAAGAAACTGCCTCCGTATGTTTGGCCTGGAAGAACAGGAAGGGAAAAACATTGACGATATGGTCCTCAACGTCGCCAAAAAGATAAGTGTAGACTTTTTCTTAAATGACATTGATAGGAGCCATAGAGTCGGTCGCAAATTTGCTGGGAAAAACAGGTAAATTATAGTTAAATTTGTGAGTTATAAGAAACGGCGAGAGGTCTTCCAGTCGAAGAGGCAGCTGAAAGGCCAAAAAATCACCATTCGCGAGGACCTCACCCGCCAGCGTCTGGATGTGTTGCATGCTGCGATCTCACGATTTCAGATGCGGAACGTCTGGACAGAAGACGGGAAAATTGTAGTAAACTCAGGTACCGAACGCTTCCGCGTCCAAACAATGGCCGAGCTTAACTCTCTTCATTAGCCTCGGGGCGCTCCTTTTCTTTTTCTCTGAAAGCGTGTTCTTCACTGCAATCTCCTATTTTCTCCCTCTCTCTCTTTGTCTTATACCCTTTCTTTATTTCTAAACATCTCTAGTTAAGCCATCTCTTTCACCCTTCTGAGTCATTGGCAGTTGGCGGCCATTTAGGAATTTCTGGTGTACCGTAATGCAAAGCATCCTCCTCACGCCACAGCCTTCGCTGCCTTCAAGTGTCCACTCCCCTTCCCTGCCAACCTTGGTTGCTGTAAACAGCACGCCCAATATTTCTAGAAACTGTTTTTACGAGGCGCATTTAAATGCACAGTCTCTCCTATGCCATCATTCCGAAATTCAGGAAATTGTAACGAAACATAAATTTCACGCATTCCTCATTAGCGAAACATGGCTCAAAAATCTTTAAATTCTCAAACCGACAAAATTCCAGGATACAGACTTTGGAGATTCGATAGAAAATCCAGCGTTGCTGCACACGGTGGTGGTGTCAGTATGTATTTACGTGATGACATTAATTGCAAAGTTATATTATCTTCATCAAATCATAAAGACCACTCCACCGAATACTTAATTGCTGAAGTTAATCTTGCAGGAAACAAGTGTCTGTTGGCAGTAGTGTATTCTCCCCCAAATCTGGCAACAATGACGAACTTGACGACATACTCGCTTCATGTGTCACTAAATATGAGAACATTCTTATAATGTAATTTCAACTGTAACTTACTGAAAAAATCTGCTTCATCCGACAGCTTTGCTCGCTTTTTTCGCAACATGAACCTAAAGATTCTTCCTCTAAAGGCAACTCATATCACAAGAGATACCGAAACTTGGATAGATAATATCATAGTGTCAAATCCAGAAAGAACGCGTTCTCATGGACAATTTTCCGTTCCAGGAATATCGAAACATAATCTTATCTACGTATCATATAATTTAAAGTGTCTCAAATACACACCAAAAATAGTAAAATATCGAGATTACAAGAACTTTGATACAATTTCCTTCCTTTTTGATGGATTCTCGGTCCCTTGGAACCGGCTAAGTTCAGCTTGTGCATGGCTTGGGCAGCCCTTGTCATGACGAAACGTTGCAGACGGAGCCTCACAAACCCCTGTAGCCAATCTCAACACAGGAGGGAGTGCCCTAACAGAATTACGTCATACAAAATGGCGGGCGTCGCTAGTTCCGATGTGGAAATATTTTCAAATAAAAATACATGGAATGAAACACTTTATGAACATGAAAGTAAATTAATTCAAATATATATCAACACATACACTTAAGGCTAAATGTACCGACACTAGTTCAATTTGTCGCCACCACGTGGCAGCACCAAGTTTAGTGAATTTTACTTTACCGATTACGTCTGAACAAATGGTCCGATTTTCGATCTGTAAACGGCATTTGACTCCTGTTTATAATAGAATTTACGCTACGAAGCCCTTTTTCCAAAAAACTAGCAGAAACTCGATTTTTAAAATTTTTCTCGTACTTCCGGGAACAATTTCAAAAATGTGGGCTTATAGCGCGATGGCGACACGCTTCCAGAATCCAACGCCGTGTCAAACATGCAAATCGGATAAATAGGAGCGACGGTAAGTGAAATTTCGAAAAACACCTCACCCACTCCCCCTTCCCCTTCCACGCCGCCGGGATATTGTTGGCCGGCGGCGCGGTCAAGCCGGCACGGGCGAGCCGGGCGGCGGCCGCCGCGGCGCGGCGACGGGCAAGAAGGCTGAACTTTCGGGGCAGCAAGCCAGACACCCCGTCACTTCGTTGATGCTTCCGTCACTTCGCATCTCAAGATATTTTTTCCCCACATATGAAACTAGTGATGCTGTAATAGGGGTAAACGGTCTCGTATCATCTTTAATAGTAGTATAAAACTATTACCTTATTCACATATTCCATCTTCCTTCGAATACCATCATAAGAATGTCTGAGGTATCACTCAAAACACCGATCCCGCTTTGGTGCTGATTTCAAAAAGAAAAAATCGAACTAATTGCGTAAATATCACCCATATTCCATCTCCTCACATCGTATTTTAGATATATTGTACTTCTAAGATCTTCCATTACCATTTCACTACCGGAAAAAACAAGCGGAGATAACGCAAGAGCTCTTTTATCCTACGATTCGATTTATCATTTCAAAACGGCGTTTGTCACCTTGATAGAATTCACCTGGTTAATCCTTTTCCCAGTAAAATAGCCGAATCGAATTTTTAAAATGTTTTTATACTTGCGGACATATTTGAAAAAGTGGTAAAATAGCGCGCTGGCGAGATGCACCCTGAATCTAACGCCATATCATGCACTGAAATCGGATAAATAGACTTCTCTAGTCATGTAAAAAAATGATCTTCAGTAACGTCAAAATTCTGTTTCGCGGTACTGCTTGTCGATCTCATGGCTAAAGTCCGGGTCTAATGTAATTACATATATTTTGTCTACTGTTCTCATTTTGTAATTTAGGCGAACTGTTGCAATCCTAACAAAATATTAAAATTTTTCCTTACAAATTTTGTACTGTATTACGTATTTTACATATTTTGCTGATTATTTAATATCTGCTTAACAGTATATTTATTATTTGCTAATTATTAAAGTATTTTCACAAATTACCAAATTTTCTTGAAATTATTTCCGGAAATATATTTAATTAATTTTGAAAAATAGTTTTTATTTAAATGTGTTTATATTTTTGCAATGAGCATATTTTGTCTAATACTAATTCAGAATTGCTGACATTCCTATGTGCTGCACGTAAAGATTTCGAACAGAGTGCTTCAAAGATTCTCTGTTCGTGTCTGCGTTTTCTACGTGCATCTCTTTGTTTTCATTGCTGATAGAAAGAAATTAAAAAAAAAGTAGCCAGAAAAAGTAGTTACTTTTAAATTCGATATAATTAATATTTTATTAATGGAATTTCAAATTGTGAACATTTATTTTACTTTATCTCTCTTCTCAATCTTCATACGAAGAGAAAGTTATATCGTGCGCAGGAAAACTCTCAAAGCCGAGTCCTGATAATGAAAATGTGGATAAATCGTGTTGTTGTATAGTAAATTACTTCCTGTAACTCGTGGTGTAGCCAGAATCCATGTTTTGTGGGTCCTTAATACCGAAAAATTGATTGACGGAAAAACGTCCATCAGTGTCTCTGGTGTATGTGAACAACACTAGCGTTTACACTGCGTACACATTTTTCCAAACTGGAAAAAACAACAACAAAAACAGCTGTCGATCTACTGTCATTCGAAGCTCTGCAATTTTCAAAAACGTGCATTACTTTTTGGAGATACATTACACGAACCCCCCCCCCCCGGATATTTTAAAAATTTGCTCAAATATGGCTCCAAATTTTTTCTTTATATTTCTCGTAAAAATTGAATAAAATACACATGGCTTAGGTCCGATTTCACTGATAACTGAATTTTCGAAAATTGCAAAAGATTGAATTTTTTCGGCGTTTCCTACAACTACAATATTGACGATAGAGACTTTTCCTTTCTAAGAAATTTGTTGTACATAATTAGTTCTTTCATTAAGATCATGAATTTTTTTAAAACAATTTTTGTAGTTATGGCGCAATCTTGTGTGCAATATATGCAACTTTAAAAGATAACAAAGCAAGATTTTTTCAAAATCGGCTCCATTTTCTCCCTTTAAACTATTGGTAGGGATATTGCGAAATGTACTTTAAGAGATGACATAAACGCTATTTTGCTCTATTCTTTTGTTTTTGCGAAAATAACACAAATGAAACTTTTTGAATAGCCCGTCACGTCGTTTATATTTACATTATCGGCGATTTGTTCACATTATTAGATTTATGAGCACACGTACTTTAAATTATATCATTTAAAGTTTTTCGAAAACTAAAATTTTTTTTTGGAAATGAACTCGAAATTTTGCATTTTCAGAAACGCTCAAACGCCAATTTTTTCTGAAAAGGTTCCAAATTTTTTGTTCAAAGTTTTTGTACGTATAGTGCGAAATGCACTGTCTAAGGAAACAAAAAAGTTTTGTTGTATTATTTTGTTGTTTTCTTCAAAATTTACACAAATGTATTTTTTAAATATTTCGCATGCCTTGTATGCACATTTGCAGCGATTTGTAAACATTATTGCATTTGTGAATGGAAGAGCTTAAAATATCTTAAAATAAATTTAAAAAAAAACTCTCAAGATTCCTGTGAAAAAGGGCTTCATATTTCACATTGCCACAGACGCTTAAACACCCTTTTCTTAAAAACGGTATCAAGTTTATGAATGAAAATTGTCGTAAAGGACAAGGTTTCAGTCTTCTCTAAAAGCAATATTTTGAATCTACCATTAGGAAACCGAATAATTGAGAAAACCTAAAAAATAAGTTGGGTGCATTAAATGGCAGGTGGCAAGATGGGGTAAGGCCATAAATCTAGCCCATGCCAACAAAATAGTAAATTTTACTACGACAAAGTCCGAATAGCTGGCTGAGACTATGGAAATTGAAAACTAATACGGGATTACAGTCTGTGCCATTCTGTAGCACCACCAGTTACTTTCTCGTGTTAGTTACTCAAAGTTATGTAATGCTGCGGAAAATCTATTTCGAGATATTAACTGAAGTACTCGTTTTGGGGTCCCCTGAGTGATACCGAAAGGGTGTATGTGTGTTTTGACTTTTTAACGTCCGTTCGTCCGTCCATCTGTCTGTGTCTGCCTGTCTGGGCGTATGTGAACACCACTAGTGCCTAAACTATGTGTAGAATTTTTGCTCAACTGAATAAACCCCTGTCGATCTGGTCTGAGTCGAAGTTCTGCGATTTTTAAAAACATTCATTAATTTTTGGAGATACTTTTTATTAAGCCCCAGGGACTTTTTCAACATTTTCTCAAAAATGTCAACCAGGATAGGTGGCTCAGTGCATCAACTGATGTCACTGCAATGCCTCTGACCGAGAGGTGCTAGGTTCGAGTCCCGACGGTGGCAGGATTTTTCAACACTAGCTTGTCAGTTAGATGTAGAATTCAACCGATGTCTGGAGGAAAATTCTAGCGACCGGCTGTTCTGATTGGAAGTTTTCCGTAGTTTCTCCGATCAACATCTAACGAATGCCGAAGCAATACCCTAACAAACGGACCTCGCGCGATATTTCCTTCCTCTTCCTTGTCCTATCTTCACACACACACACACACACACACACACTAACTTGCACAACACTACCATATATGCTGGGAGACCAGTGGGAGGATTGGAACTTGTCCCGGCTGTGGGCCGTGCACTGCTGGTGGGAGATACCTTGTTAAGAAAGAACCCGGCAAGCCGACAGGTAAATCGGTCGGTGATTTAGAGCTTGTCCCGGCTGGGGTGGTGCCCCGCTGGTGGCAGATACCTGGTTGGGAAGCCCCGCTAGTGGACGGAATGTCAGCGCCGGATCTCGCCATCGGCATAGCGGGCAACATCTCTTCCACCTCACGATGAAATAAACATGCATTGCACTTACGGGACTAATGACCAAAGCAGTTGACGCGCCCAAAATCACTAACAATCAATCAAAAATTACTCCAAATACTTTCCTTAAATTAATTGTAAGAACAAAGTAAAATACACTCAAGGTGGCATAGCTCTTATTTTCATTGCTGACTGATTTTGGGAAAATTGCAAAAGTTCGAATTTTTTTTCGGCGTCTTCCTACAACTACAAAATTGAAGATAGAGATTTTCCCTTAAAATTATATTTGTTCTCCATACTTAGTTCTTTCAATAAGGTCATGCACAATTTTTTGAAATTTTTAGTAGTTTTCGCGCAATATTGAGGGCAATTTGTGCAATTTTTAAAAATTACACAAAAGGATAGTACCTAATGTACTCTGAGATGACATAAACGCCATATTGCTCTATTCCTTTGTTTTTTCAAAACTTACAAAAATGTAATTCTTTGACTAGCCTTTCATTTAGTAAATATTTTCTTTAACGGCGATTTGTTCATATTAGGGAACTTTTGCCACCTCGAACGTTAAGTACTATCGATCTTTTGCGCATGCGCAGATGCACCAAAGTGATGCGAAACTTGCGCTGCGAATGAGCAGAAGATCGATAGTACGTAACGTTCGAGTGTGCAAAAACTCCCTACTATTACATTTACGAGTACATGTGCTTTACATTATGTCTTAAAAGTTCCTCGACAACTCAGATGTTTTCTGTGAAAATGAACTGAAACTTCCGAATTTGCACAAATGTTCAAACGCCATTTTCTCAAATTGCTTCTTCAAACTTTTCGTACGAATGCTATTTGCATTCTTTAAGTTAACATAAAATTAATTTGGCTGTATTTTTTTGATTTTTCAAAAAATAAATAAATGTATTTTTAAGTGTCTCTCACGCCATTAATATTCACTTTTCCAGAAATTTTATACATTATTACATTTGTGAGTAGAAGTGCTTTAAATGTCACCAAATGAAGTTGTTCGAAAACTCGAAAGATTCTTGTGAAAATTCCGAAGCTTCAATTTTCACATTTACAGTAACGCTAAACGCCATTTTCTTAAGAGCGGCTCCAAATTTATCAATGAAAATTCCTATATAGGACGAAGTTTTACTCTTCTTTAATATCCTAAAAGTAATATTTCGTATCTACCATTAAGAAGCTGAAAAATGAGAAAAGTTCAAAAAATGTATTTTGGGCGGCGATAGATGTCAGCAAGATGTCAGAAGATGGGGAAAGATGGTAAAACTGGCCCAGACCAAAGATATTAGATTACTATGAGAAAGTATGTGCAATTTGTCCTAAAGTACGAAAACGTTTTAAAAATTCGATTCGGTTATTTTACTGGAAAAAGGATTAACCTGGTGAATTCTATCAAGGTAACAAATGCCGTTTTGAAATGATAAATCGAATCGTAGGATAAAAGAGCTCTTGCGTTATCTCCGCTTGTTTTTTCCGGTAGTGAAATGGTAATGGAAGATCTTAGAAGTACAATATATCTAAAATACGATGTGAGGAGATGGAATATGGGTGATATTTACGCAATTAGTTCGATTTTTTCTTTTTGAAATCAGCACCAAAGCGGGATCGGTGTTTGAGTGATACCTCAGACATTCTTATGATGGTATT
>JAHLJT010004009.1:0-32928 GCA_031308135.1 Acheta domesticus | reverse complement strand
GGCTCTTATCTCAAAATGGAAATGTACGACATCTAAACTGAAAACTACCTCCTTAGTGACAAAAGCAAAATATTTTATATTTGTCACTTTTCGAAATATGTTGTATAATATATAGGTATTTGAACTGCAATTTTTCTATATTATGATTTTACGATGCCATTGTGAAAGAGTGTTTGCAATTCATCACGAAATTACACAAAGAAGACACTCGAAAAATAGTCACTGTAACGAGTTAATACTTCATTTTTGGTGTTAAAGTTGATTCGCGTGTTACTAATATTTAAAGTTAAATGCTGTAAATAAATAGACACCATGAACAAAGATTACGAATACGGAATGATCTTTTGTTGTTTTTATGTTGTTTGTTTATTGATTTTATTGGATTTTTGTTAAAAATACAGTAATTATATTACAAGTACAATACGCTACATGTGCTTCGAATGCCGATTGGACTCACTGTGCGATGCTTCGCGGTCGCAGGTATCATGCTTTAGGTAGTTTTGTGTAAGTTGCCGATTTACGATGCAAAGTGAAGAGGCTTTCTCGAAACAACACGGCTTCGTTTAGACACTTTCAGTCAGACTCATAAACGAGCTGTTGGATGGAGGTTGATGAAGTGTAAATATCCAGGTGGAGTGTATTCTGAGTTATCTCTCGTTCCATTGGTCGTAAATGGTGAAGATATCGACATAGCTATTATGGACGTTATGGACTCATCACAGGCTGTGCTTGTAGTATCTGAATAATAAGGAATATTTGAAAATGTACTGGTAATTATATGACCAATTGCCACACTACAATAACGAAAATATGGCGTAATTGTGGACGCTATTTATCATTTACCTAAATTTTCTCATAGAACTGATAATAATACATTTTCTTTCTCTAATTTTAATGCAGCCATTTCTTGGGTTCTAAACCTATAGTTGGCCAGTGCGCTTGTATTTACATTTTGTGTAGTACACTTATATTTATGTGCACTTGTATTCCACTTTCTTTTTAAGTTTTTGTAATTTCTACAATAACGAGAATTTTGTGGCGCAGTTCAACTAATTGAAAAAGTAGCCATTTCATACGAAAGCAGTTGCTTATAGACCACAATAATTCTTCTGAACTAAATCATTCATTAATTTAATTGAATCGTTTCCTTTACGGTATATTTTATTCTAAAATAAATCTTGAACATTGCTGTGATAATTGTTATGAAAAAATGCTGAAAGTACGTCAATGTAGGTCACTACTCAAAAATGAAACTTAAGTTCTCTGAATATTACTACTTTTTGTATGCAATTTGACAACTATCTTTTTTCTGATGCAATTGAATGGAATTACACGGGACGTTGTTAACGAGCACAGAGAATAGTGAGGCAGGTTTAAATGAAATTCAGAGTTGACTTTGAGCGCTATTGAAGCAAACAAGGAAAAAGGAGGTTCATACGAAGATCGGTCGTGTAATTTGCTAACTGATCTAAACGAGTGGAATATAATCAACCACTGAAACAGGAGTATAATTAACCACTGAAATGTTTTCAGTTGCGATTTTCCGGGTGACGGGTGGCCGTCTCAGCGATTTAATTGGTTATATCTTCAAAGAAAAACTTAGTTTTAGCTTTTATAAAAAAATGCTCTAAATTCTTATATTATTTTTAAATAGTCAACGATCAACCAAACTAAACGATTTAAATTTTGAAACAAACAAATGTGTTTTTTTGTGGAATAGTCAAAATTATTTAAATTGCATCTCTCTTGCATGACACACACACCACACCCACATTTTGTGTGTGTGTGTGTATGTGTATGTGTGCGTGCGTGTTATGTACTCCGGTACAGCCATACAGTCTAGGGCACAGCCATGGCAACCTAGTCTCGCGTAGGTGGCTCGTGAGATCTGTCAATCTTATCTATGTGCATAATATGTGTAACGTAAATATGCATGCCGTATACGGTATGTGCGTGTGTGCCTTTATTTCTTTATTTCTCTTCATAAACCCAATTGGAAAGTTTTAGACCAGAACCACCGTCATTGCCTTCGGCCGCATCGCTCATTTTGCCCCTTCCACCTCCTGCCCTCCTCTTTCGCCCCCGCCTCCTGTCACCGTCGCCGCCTCCGCCTCCGCCTTCGCCGCCGCCTGCGATCGATGGCGGCGCCGGGCGGCGGCGAGCGTAAGGGCGCGCGCGGCGGCCCCGCGGCCGGCGGGCCGCGCGACTCGCGCCCTTGCCGAGGGGGCCCGTGTCTTACAAGACGGCGGGGGCGGGGGCGGGGGTGGGGGTGGCGCAGCCGGTGAGAAATGCGCGCTTCGGGAAGCTGCTCACGCTTCGAGACCCCCTCCCCTCCCCCGCACCACCCGCCTCGGTTCGCTATGTCCGCGCCGCCCTCTTTCCCGCTGCGGGCCCTTCGGCCCTCCGCACCACCCCCGCCGCCCGCCCCTTGCCCGGTTATTAAAACCTATATCTCGGGCAAAGGCCCTGCCCCTCCTCGTCCTGCCCCGCCCCGCCGCACCCGCCTTGCCCCAGCCCCGCCCCCAGCCCCGCCTCCTCCCTGCCACGTCCACGCCTCGTCCCGCCTAGCCACCATCTCGCCACCGCTCCGCCACCGCCTCGTCCCCACCTCGTCCCCGCCTCGTCCCCGCCTCGTCCCCGCCTCGTCCCCGCCTCTCCCCTGCCTCGCCCCGCCTCTTCCCTCCTCGTCCCCGCCTCTCCCCCACATCGGCCCCGCCGCATCCCTGCCTCGCTTCCGCCCGCCCCGCCCCGCCACCGCCGCGCTGCGTCGTACCCTTCAGTCGCAGCTGCCGGGCGCGGCGCCGCGCCGGTTTGAGGTACGAGCGCGGGGCCGAGGCGTGTCCCTGTGTTACAACCTCTATAATGTCCGGTCGCCTCGTTTCTGGTGGAGGATGCCGGCTGCTTTGGAAGTCGGGAGATGTTTGAGATGCCCGTGGTCACCCGCGTGCAAACATTATGGAAGGTTAAGGTTACCGTTTCTATATGCAGTGCCCCGATGTGATCCGGTAAATAATTTTCATGTTAAGGAAAGGAGCGTACTCGGCAATTACCGCTTACGTTGTACTAAGTGTAAGAACGATTTTGAATCTGACATTTCTTGAAATAAAACTATTTGTCAAACGATAACTGCAAATTAAGATAGACTTAAAATATATCCTTTTCATTAGAGACGTTTCCTATTTAGTCTTCAAACGAGTAATGATAACCGACGTCGATCGTTGGTTCTATCAATCGCAGTAGACGAAGGCTATACTCATCAGTGAAATAGCAGTGATTTTAAAACAGAAACGTATTTAACATTTTAAATCAGAGAAATTGAGAACAACTCCATGTGAATCATTCTGTTCTGAGTTGAAATCTGAATAACATGTTTGAGTATAGAAACGAAACAAGTGCCCGTAAAAGAAATGAACGTCACAAATGAAGAGATATTTTGCGAGGCAAACTGAGCAAAAGGAAGGCCGTACTTCAGTTCTTATTGGTAGACCACAAGCATAGAAAAACAATACAAAAATGAAGAGAAACAAAACGAGACAAGTCGGCAAGAGAAAAAGAGCAGAGGGAAATAAAAAATAAACTGAAAAAACGATGAAGCAAAGAAAGATTAAGAAAGGAGACTTAGAAGTTCAAATAATTTCAAATACACAGAAAATCCGCACAAGGAACAAGGGAGCGGATTAGAGCGCCCGACGCGGGCCGCCTCGCCTCGCCTCGCCTCGCAGCGCCGTTCGCCTCTGACGACGGTCAGAGCCCGCTGCCGAGGCGACTAGGCGCGCAGTCGCCGCCGCAGCGTACAGTGGTCGACGGCCGAAATCCCGCTAGCAGAACACCGTGATCAAAGTTGCTACCAACTACACACTTCGTTTAGAAGGGAGTATAGATAATTCATAGAAACATGTGTCTGTTGGCACTGTAACACATTCCGTTCGCATTAAAAACCAATCTTGACTGCGTTTCAAGAGAAAACCAGTTGTGGTACAACAGCACGTATTTTCTCACATTATTCTACCTTTTACAATTTTCGAAAATTCAGAGAGTTCATCGAAAATAAGACATGCGCCGTTCATTTAAGTGTCCCTAGTTTTATCCGTGGAACAAATTTGATGAGAAAATTTGGAACAGCTTTTAGGAAGATGTTTTTTTATATAATTTGTATTAACTTCAAGTAAGAAATGCTTTTCTTTGAGAACATAGTTCATGACATATACGAAAGATCTAACTTTTAGAACATACTTTGTTTGAAACAAAAATCTCCATCTTCAACTTTGTTTGCAATTTTCGAAAAAGATACGGACTCTTACCTTTATGCAGTTTCCGAAAACGGGGAAAGTTTGCGAGAAATGGTACAGACGCTACTTTTTACCATTCTTTGTACAGACGAGACACGTTTTAAAAAAATAGTGGTTTTGACAAAATAATTGTTGAAAATTGTCTTTTTCACACAAAATTACATGAAAACTACTCATATCATTGAAAAATGCTCTACTTTCAATAATGTATTTGTCGGCAAGGCAAGAAAGTAAAACTATTGAGGCTCCTACAGCACATACTTTCCCGCATTATTTTTAAATTTGCAATTTTAGAAATTTCAGAGATCAACGAAAATGATACCTCGACCATTCTTTAAGCCAGCCTTTTGAAAAAATTGAAAAATTGGTAGCGGTTTTTTGAAAAAATGTTTTTTTTTGTAATTCCATAACTGTGCGACTTCAAGTAGAGTGCGTGCGTGTTCGTGTGTATGTGTGTGTGTGTGTGTGTGTGTGTGTGTAACTTCAAGCAGAAATTACGAGAAAAATATTCGTTTTCTTAAATACGAGTAATTGTTCATGACTTTTGTAAAGAGTTAATATTTTCGAAAAAGTGTACATAATGTTATTGCAAGATATGCTTTTAACGAAAAGATTTCACAAAGGGAAAAAAATCTATTTTCAATATTATATTTGTAGGAAAACACAGAAAACAATTGTATACTGCAATTTTTAAAAAAAATCAGGGATTTAATGAAAAACGCGACATGCGCCGTAATTTTCAGGGTCTATAGAGATTCGAGAACGACGTTTAATCGAAAAATTTGGAGCCATTTTTGAGGAAAACATTGAAAATGTTGAAGTTTTATTTAAAGCGTTCCAAAAGTCAAAATATATGCTTAAAATTCCGAGGGTGTAGAGTTCCTTTAAATCGATCTAGGAATATTGATTTTGGAGAAAAAGGGTTGAACGGTTTTGGCAGTAGCGTCTGTACACGGACGGACATTTTGTCATCAATCAATATTTTGGTATCAGGAACCACAAAACGTATTCTGGCTACCAATAAGCTAGAGGAAGTAATTTACTAGATCCGGGTCGTCCCACCAACTACGTTTCACTCCCATAACTTATAGACGTCTCACGATATCTAAACGCAGTTTTTGCTCAACAATGTGGAATCGCTCAACAATGGGGCAAGTAATATGCCATAGAGGTATAGTTTATAATATTTTCAGTTTTCGAGACATTTATTGATCTTTAATTTTTAAATGTAACTACACTTTTCTCACTACCACCTTATAAGTACATTGATTCATGCATTAGAAGTACGTATGTGAGTTAAGTTCGTCCTGCTTCGGCCGTCGCCACTGCCCGCCGCCGCCGCTACTGCCGCAACCAGTCTCCGCTACCGACGCCGCTGCCGTCGCTGCCGCCGCTGCCATCGCCGTCACCGCAGCCACCGCCTATGTTTTGGATTTTCAACCTTCAAACGTATTCTGAAAACTCAATGGAAAAAAATCATTCTGATCGTTAATATTGGTTCGTTCCTGTGTCTAATGTGACAAGACAATGGATTGCTGAGTTACGCCTATGTCACTCATTACCACCCCTCTCTGTCTCCCCTTCTTCCGTAACAGTTTGGGCGACGTGAAGGCCACCTCCCCCTAAAGGCGACAGTTGCATGAGCTACAGGAAATTCTGTCAGTTTAATTGAAAATAACAGATCAGAAAATATAATTTTCTTCTCAAATTACTATCAAAATATTACTGTCAAAACCTACGAACATCACTGAATTCCTCTTTTATGATCTATCCATTCCTGGAAAGAAAAAATTAAATCGTTTCATTTAAAAAATCAAAGATGAATAAATTTCTGGAAAACTAAAAATATTTCGAACAATCTGAGATTCGAAAATGGATTTCGATATGGTGAACCGTTTAGAAGTTATGGGGGTTGCCCGTAGTTCTGAGACACCTGGTAATACACACAACATTTATCCACGTTTTCTTTACAAGGGCTCGGCGATAAGAGTTTGTCTGTGGAAAATTCGCCATTTTCCAGCGTTCGGTTATAATACTTTCTCTTCTTACGAAATAAGAGCGAAAAAGAGAGACTGACAGAAGTCTGCAGACTTGCATTCAAGAGGACAGACAGACTTGCATCAAGTACACAACTTGTGCTGATCTCGTACTTATTTATTTAAAGATCTTTTTATTTATTTACACTTCAACTACAATTAATAACATTTTCGTGTTCTTTTCGAACGATATGAAATTGCTTTGATGTATACTCTTCCTACTATTCCACGTGAATTGATTCCTGATTAGTAGTGCGTAACGTGCTTTACAACACTAATGACAATTTTGCAAATTCAAACAAAATTACTAATTCATTCATTCTGCGAAGAGTTGCATTGAAGTCGTACTGACAAATTTGATAACAGCAATATTTTTACTGCATCTTCTAGACTTTTCCGCCACTGTGGGTTGCACCCAGCTCCCGAGCTACCTCAGTCCGCCGCTCCTGCGCTGGCGACGGCGGCGGCCTCTAAAGCCATCAGAAGTCCGCAGGCGCTTTTTGCAGGAGCCGCCCACGCCCTCACCTCCTCCACACTCCCCCCTCCCCGCTTCGCTTGCTGCCTTGCGGCGGCAAGAAGCCCTGCGGCACGCGCCGATGCTGCCGCTGCCACCGCCAGCACCGCCGCCACCGCCATTACCGCCGTCGCCGTCGCCGTCGCCGTCGCCGTCGCCGTCGCCGTCGCCGTCGCCGTCGCCGCCGCCGCCGCCGCCGCCGCCGCCGCCGCCGCCGCCGCCGCCGCCGCCGCCGCCGCCGCCGCCGCCGCCGCCGCCGCCACCACCACCACCACCACCACCACCACCCACCGCCGCCACCGCCGCCGCCAGCACCGCCGCCGCCGCCACGCCAACGCTGTCTCCGCTGCCAACACCACCGCCGTCACCGCCAATGCCTCCGCCGCCACCACCACTGCCTCCGCCGCCACCACCACTGCCTCCGCAGCCACCACTGCCGCCTCCGCCACCACTGCCGCCTCCACCACCACTACTGCCAGAAGCCGCTACGCACGCTGCCTCGTGGACGTTCGCTCGCCGTCCACCACATTCCTTCGGAGCGCAAAGCACGTGTTACAGCGCCGGATGTGCTGGACATTCACTCGCGTATAGAGAAGTGTCTGCAAACAAGCAAAATGCGGAAATGAATTATGGCTTGTTTAAATCTTCCTCTGAGTGGAATAACAATTGAATTCGATAATAATAGAAGCTAATAGTAGGGACATAAATACTTGTGTCAATCTTATTAAACCCTCGCTCTCTCACCTCCTATATATTTCACTCAAGCCCCCTCGATTCCCCTTGCTGACTCTTCTAAACTTTTTTTAATGTTTTTATGAAACCCCTAAATTTTCTATTTCCTTCACTTCGTACTTTGATTCGGACTTTTTTCTGTAATTAGATTATCTTGCCTTACTCTATCACCCTTGCTCTTGAATAAAATTGTATCTTTCAATCGGAGTTCTACATACATCCAGCCTTATCTCTCCTGCGATATTCTTCTATCCCAAACCTGGAGAGGTGGATCAGGGCATCAACTGATGTCTCTGCAATGCCTCAGACCGGGAGGTCCTAGATTCGAGTCCCGATGGTGCAGCGTTGGCAGGATTTTCTACATTAGCTAAATATCTAGGTCGAATTCGGTCTTTGTCTGGAGGAGAACTCTACCGGCCGGTTGTTCTCATCGATAGTTACCGTGGTTTATCCGATCAATACCAGATAAATGCCGGAGCAGTACCCTAAAAAAGGGGCCATGGACCGAGCGCGATCTTTCCTTCCTCTTCCTTATCCTATCCTCACCCCTTACACACACACACACACACACACACACACACGTGCATGCATTACACTACCACACATGAACGGAATAAACAAAAACGTTTTCATCTTCAGTAAGTATTCAAAATTACGTACGTACTTTGATGGTAACGCTTGATCGGGAATCCCAGTGCGCGGGAGACGCCCTTTCTGTAATGCAGCCCTCTGACCGGAAGGTCCTAAGTTCGAATCCCGATGGTGACAGGATTTTTCGCCTTTAGCTAGACAGCTGGATCGAACTCAGCCGCTGTCTGGAGGAGAAATCTAGCGGCAGGCTGATCTATCCGGTAGATTTTCGTGGTTACTTAGATCAGGCAAATTTCTGAGCAGTACCCTAAAAAACGGGATACGTACCTCGCGTGATCTTCCTTTCTCTTCTTGTCCTACGCTCACCTCTTACTTACATACATTTACACTTACATGCACTACACGACTACCATACACATGTCGGGAGAGCAGTCGGGAGCTTACAGCTTTGTCACGACTGGGGCGATACCCCGTCTGTGGGAGATACCTGGTTGGGAAAATCTCCGCAAGCCGACGTAGGTCGGCGCCATATTTCGCCAATCAGCGGGGGAAGATCACCGTCACCGGCTGCGATAAAACATGCACTATACTTACGCGACTAACGGCCTTACCAGTTCACCTGCCCTGAATCACTAATCAATCAGCAAAAAAAACAACTAAATACTCATAAATATTTTGTATTATTTATCATCAATCGTCATCAATACCCAGCGGATTTCATTTTGACGGCGCACTATGCGCTGGCATAAAAGATGCAGCAGAGAGACAGGTCGTGTTCTTGATCCGCGGCGCCGAGCGCCGAGCGTCTTGACTTTGAGTGCAAGCGGCGTTGGCCTCGTGCAGACAAGCGCCGGCGCCGACGCTATTTGTCCTTCGGGGGAGTCTGCCCCCCCCCCTCTGTCCATCAGCCATTCTGCTCCATTGCCTCTTACGCCCCATTCGCTCCTCACTTCAGCCCCAAGCCCCTTCATCATTTGCATCACCATCGCAGCAGATCGGCTCTCCTCACTGGCCTCGGTGCTATTTCTTTGCAAATACACGACATCGCATGATTACATTTTTTTTTATTCGGAACATCGCATATATCTGATTACTTTAGATTTTCCACTCGTTCGAAAAAAGGAATATTATAATAACGCATGCCATCCTTCTTCCGACTACACGAACCCGAATCCACGTATACAAACCGTTTAGTCATTTCTTCAGTTGAACAATAAACATTTTAGGGTTAGGTAGGTTTAAAGACCAGACGAGACATAAAACAATATTGTGCACTTTGCATTTAGTTATATATTTTAAAACTTACTCTTAGTTAGAAACCGTCCTATTTTGATTTCAGTTCATCACTATTGAGAACAAATGTTCAAAATTTCTGAGGCTTGAAGTTGTAACAATGATAAGCAATTTTTGCCAATGAATATGTGGTGGGAAATTTTATATAGCGCCGTTGCACATGTGACAATTCCTTCTAATTTTAAGGCAACTTCTAACACTCCGCTGTAGCCTCGAGACGGTGTGTGGAGGGAATCCACATCAGGGTCACGAGGGTCAAGAGCACAACACAATGTATATAAATATTTATATTGAATTGTGCACCATGCACAATTACAAAATACAGCAATAACCTTATTACTACTTAAGTAAAATGAATGTGCAATATATTACTCGTTCATTACACATTTGCAGTCGGCAGAATTAGGAACTACTGTGTTTTGAAAGTGAGGGCCCGAACACACAACCGAGAATACACATGATGTCAAACAGCACTGACCAATGCTATCAGGACAGGGAAAGGTGTTTTGTTTCTGTCATGTGATGTCTGCGGAAAAATAAAATCCACCTCGGTATGGTGCTTTCTGGTAGTAAATTAATTGCAAATAATATAGTTTAACTACTGCCGGTGAAGGCAGGCAAAACCCTCCTGACATAGCTGAAGAATTACGTCTTTCTGATAATGAGCTAGGGGTCGCATCCTTTCATGATCAAGGTTATTTCCAATAAAATATATTGGCAACACATGCTAAACACAAAAATATCTATGTTAGTTACGGAAAATATTTTTATTTATCCTTTGCATGTATCTACCACACAATGGTTTTGTTCTTGCCTGCTTCTACTCTGCACTGAACGGGGACCCGTATACCGCTCACCGCCGTCTATATCGTATCTTATAGATCAGTAACAACTATAGACGTGAGATTCTCATTCCGTCAGCGGTGACTTCACGTAAATAGATCGAAGCGCTCTATCCGCAAGTGTAAGGGAAAGAGTATTACAAGTTGTAAATTAACATCTATTGTAAGGAAAATCACAAATAATACATCGTGTTTTCTTACAAACTGTAAGCTAATCGAAATAGCAGCTATGGTCTACAAATAAAATTTGGCTCAGATCTTCTGAAATGACATATACAATAACCACTATTTTAGTCTTGGATTCGCACGTCTGTTCATGAGGGAGAAAGAAGATCCATGAAATTACTAAGGAAAATAATCATAGGTTTCAAAATTAATTTTGAATCACACAATTACATGCCCCGATTGCCAACCGATGTGCAACAAGCCCCGTCGAGGTGGGTTGGTCCACGTCCTGACGGGGGGATGCAGAGAAGGCTCTCAAGTGTTCCTTTCCCCATTTTTTCATCGTCTTGCTTTTCATTTCATGTCACGTATATTCTTTTCACTCCTTTTTTCTTCCTCACTGGCCTTCTCTGTATGCTGAACGCCCACCCATGTGTTTGCCGTGCATGGCGACCCGTGTCGGAGGGAATGTGTGTCCTGGCAGTTGAGAGACCTGTTTGTTTCCCAACTAGTCGTGGTGCTACGTTTTTCTGGCTTGCACTAAGGGATACGTTTACGTATTTTGGGGAACATTCCTGTAGGTGTCAATACACTCGCTTTGGCCTCGGACTCTTCTAGACGGGCGGTCGGGAGCTAACCCACTCCCGATCAATCGGCTCGGACTAGGTCTTGCACTGAACTCCAGGGTGAGCGGGGGGATCCACGGCGGTGCAGCGCTGTGACATTCCCCTACTATATCTTCGTGTCAGCCCTGGCACCCCAGTGGGGTGTCCCCTTGTTGGACTCCATGGTGGGTGGGGAGCACGGAGATGAATTTATATCCATCTCATGGATACTCAACAACCCCCCCTGCCCTCTTCTGCAAGGAAGAGGAGATGTGACAGAACAGTTGATCTAAATAGCTTCTTCCTCCGGGAAGAAGATAAACCAAGAAAGCCTCGGTTTCTCTTGATGTCTTGCTCTAAAACTGAAAAACTTTTAAAAGTGTTAGTGCGGTCCGCTTTGCGCGAGCAATTGAGGAGACTTTTGGAAAGCTTCAAGCGGTCGTGCGACAGAGAAATGGTACCATTCTCTTTGAAGCGCGCACCGACGAGCAAATAGACAAAATTTTAAAAACTAAGCAGATTGCCGGCCTCCAAGTGGAAGTGACCACTCACCATACCCTTAACCTATGTAAGGGAGTGGTCACCATGAAGACTTTGCGTCTGAAAACGAGGATGAACTTCTTTCCTTTTTCAAGAGCTACGGTGTAACGGAGGTGTATAGGATCAGGAGGAAGGAGAATGGGAAAGAGATCCCCACTTCCACCCTGATCCTGACGTTTAATCTCCCTTCTCTCCCAGAGTACGTTAGCTGTGGTTATTATGACCTTCGCGTGCGGCAGTATGTGCCGAATCCCCTGCGCTGCTTTAAGTGTCAGAGGTTCGGTCATACTCAACAAAGGTGCATGGCCGTAAGCCCTGCATGCGCAAAGTGCGGTAATTCTGCGCATGATCCCAACCCTTGTTCATCACCAGCCCGATGTGTAAATTGTGAAGGAGACCATGCGGCCAACTCTAACAAGTGCCCCACATATCTGAGAGAGAGGGAGATTCAAAGGATTAGGGTGACGGAGAAGGTATCTTTTCCGGAAGCGAAACGCCGATACCTGGTGAAGAACCCTGTGGATCTCAGGCGTTCTTTCTCTAGCACTCTGGCGAACACGGTCAAAGCGACGAGTATTAAATCTTCCCTTGCTACTTCCCCCAGTAGCGAACTTCTGTTGCCAGGTATCCCCAGTGGACTTCCCTGAGGATACATCGCCTCTGCAAGGTGGGAAAATAATAATTCCCACAAAATACAAAACACACACCCAAGAAGGAAAAACAAACAAAGACAGAACAAGAATCCACTTCTCAGGCGCGCAAGAAGGCTGATGTCACACGGCCTTCTGGCCTGGACAAAAAAAATGTCGATAGATCCTCCAAACTCCGACCACCTACCCCGACTCTTGAGACTCGCTCTGAGCGATCTATAAGCCTGTCCAGCAGTGGTCAGGATGAGTCTGCCTCGGAAGACACTTCAGCCGGGGTGGACACTCGCTCCTTCGGACGGCAGAGGCGGAAAAAAGAAAAGAAGAAAACTTCCTAACATCTTAAACAACGGCTCTCCTATTCTGGAATCTGAACGGGTTTTCCCTCCGACGGGACGAACTAACACAACTACCATGGCTCTAATGTCATTGAACGCAAATGGTTTTTCCTCGCGGCGGGACGACCTTAAACTCTTGTTGTCCCGTCACAATCCTTTGGTGATTTGTCTTCAAGAGACTCACCTTACCCCACTTCGTCCTCTATCTTTTCGGGGATTTTCTTCGTACAGGTTTGATGTGGATGATGGTCTCCGCGCTCATGGCGGAGTTGCTTCACTGGTGCATGATTCGCTGCTATCTACAGAGGTACCTCTTCAGACTGACTTTCAAACAGTATGTGTGCAGGTGCACCTCCCATCCCTCACTCTTACTGTGTGCAATATCTATATCCCTCCAGGTCTGACTATATCAGCAGACGAACTCTTAGGGTTGATAAATCAACTGCCTTCTCCATTTATGATAGTCGGCGATGTGAATGCCCACAGTCCTCTCTGGGGCTCTTCCCGCACGTGCCCGAGAGGCAGTATCTTTGAATCAGTAATAGACACAGCAGATTTGGTTATTCTGAACTCTGGTGAAGCAACTCATTTTTGCCGTCGCCACAAACTCGAGCACGTGTATCGATTTAGTTCTTTGCAGCCCTTCTCTTTCAACCGACCTGCAGTGGTCCATCCTAGACGACCTATACGGTAGCGACCACTATCCCATTATCGTCCACATTGATAGACTTGCGCGTGGTTTAGCGCGCCCCCCTCAATGGTGTGTCCTTCGTGCCGACTGGCCGACATTCCAAGCGAAGGAACGCATAGTGAATCAGCGTCTAGCCTGGACCTTGGAGCATAAAAATCTGTTGACGCCAATCCAAAGCGGGTGTAGACGAAACCGGTCTACCTTGGACCACCTCGTTTCGCTGGCAACAGCTATCTCTACCTCGTTCGTCTTGAAACAACATCTAGTGGCTATATTATTTGATATAGAAAAGGCCTACGACACCACCTGGAGGTACGGCATTCTGCAAACCCTGCACTCTTGGGGATTTAGGGGGAAGCTTCCGCTATTCCTCCAAAACTTCCTTTTGAATAGATCCTTCCGTGTTCGTGTGAGTGATAGACTTTTCCGTAGTCACCCACTTGAAAATGGTATCCCCAAGGATCAGTTCTGAGTGTCACTCTGTTTGCCATCGCCATCAATGGTATAGCGTCGACCGTACGAGAACCTGTTAAGGCATCGTTATTTGTGGATGACTTCGCCATCTTCTGTTCCTCCAGCAGCATCAGTGTGATCCAGAGACAACTCCAAATGGTGCTCAACAAGCTCCACGAATGGAGTACGTCAACAGGCTTCAAATTCTCTTCTACTAAATGTATCGGTTTGCATTTCTGCAGGATATACCATTTGCATAGTAATCCAGTCCTTCACTTGGGAGGAAACCCGCTTCCATATGCAGAATCTGCCAGGTTCTTGGGGCTTACATTTGACAAGTCTCTCACCTGGCGCGCTCACATCCGTGGACTACAAACCAGATGTGTCTCTCCCCTTTATCTTCTCCGAATGCTGAATGGTACATCATGGGGTGCCGACCGCACTACCCTATTGCGGCTGTATAGATCACTCATCCGCTCAGTTTTGGACTACGGTAGTGAAGTGTATGGCTCAGCAGCTCCTCCACTCTGCGACCCATCAATAGTATACACCACGCGGGTATCCGTCTAGCAACAGGCGCATACCGCACCAGCCGAATTGAGTGCCTTCTAGCTGAGACTGGCGAGCCTTCCTTAAAACGAAGGCGGGATATTTTACTAGGATCTTACGGAGCTAAAGTATCAGGACTCTCTAACCATCCTTGCCGCCAAATAATTATCCATCCTGAATATGAAACATCATATATTCTTCGAACATCGCTGCCTCAGCCTCCAGGTATTCGATTGCAAAATCTTCTGCGGGACCTTAATGTTGATCTTCCGACACCCGTGAAACCCCCAAGTCACCCCATTTCTCCATGGAAACTTCTCCGCCCGAATATTGACCTCAGACTATCCAACCTGCCTAAACAAACGACTAGTCCTCTTACTTACCAGAAACATTTTCAGGAAATGAGGGCAGCCTATTCAGATCATGTATTCCTATATACAGACGGCTCATCGTGCAATGACGCGGTGGCCTGTAGTTTTTACTGTATCAGGGTCACAAAATCATATCGGCTACATTCTCAGTGCAGTACCTTCACTGATGAAATGTATGCAATTCTTGAAGCCCTAAAATACATCGAGTCAACGACCTTACGTCAAGTAGTTCTTTGTTCCGATTCTCTTAGCTCGTTACAAGCTGTCTCCCGTTCTTCCTCAGACTACCTGACGGAATCTATTCAAAACATCATTCATCGGCTTCTGTCTCGCCACTACGATCTAGTACTGAGCTGGGTCCCAGGCCATGTGGGAATCATAGGGAACGAGTTGGCTGACCAGGCGGCAAAATCGGCAACGGAGAATACACATGTTGACATTCCTTTCGTACCATCGTCCGATGTTAAAGCTTCTTTAAAACGACTGATCTTTAGAGCGTGGCAAACAGAGTGGCACAATACCACCTTTAAACTAAGCGTAATAAAGGATACTGTTAATCTCTGGCGCTCCTCATCCCGACCTTCTAGGCGCGAGGAAGTTATTTTAACCCGTCTGCGTATCGGACACTGTCACTTCTCCCACAGTTTCCTCATTCGAGGAGAATCTCCTCCTACCTGTGACTCGTGCAGGGCGGCTCTCTCTGTGGAACACGTCCTCCTGCATTGTTTGAGATTTGATGGCAGCCGACGTAGACATGCTCTGGGCAATCTCTACGAGAGGTGCTCGGAGATGACGATTCCGCGCTCTCAAAGCTTTTTTGTTTTTTGAGAGAATGCGGAATATACAATTTTATATGACACAGGGACATGTTTTACTGGCCCCAAATTCTGTTCTATTCTGTCTGCTTAATTATTTTATGTATAATTGAAGTGTTCTTGTTTAAGGTATACATGTTCTTTTAAATTAGTAGGCAAGTGCACCAATTACACTTTTATTAGAAGTTTAATATATTTGTTTTTAGAAAACTTTGACATGGGCGCCAATGACCTTAGCAGTTGAAGCGCCCTTTAAACCTAATCAATCAATCAATCAATCAATGCAACAAGCATTTACATGAATTTCATTATAAATCACGATATTTTAGTACGTAGAATTATTAAATAATTAAAAAATGTGTTAAAGAAGATTGGTTTACATTTCATCAACTATTTTCAGTTTATCTTTCAGGCAACGAATACAGAAATACGCTGAGAAAACAATAAATATCAATGTGTTGGTACACAACAAGGATGCATGATGGCTATGATTTTAACGCCAGCCAGTAGTTGACCTACGCGCAAGATAAATCTTGGTTAGCACTCCACTAGCAACAGAGCAATGGTCGCCGTAGCGCTGTCCCCGCCCCGCCCCCCCCAGGTCCCGTCCCTCCCTGCCCCGCCCTACCCCGCCCCGCCCCACCACGCCACGCCCCTCCCCGCCACGCCCTACCCTGCCCCTCCCCTCCCCGCCACGCCCTACCCTGCCCCGCCAGGTCCCGTCCCTCCCCGCCACGCCCTACCCCGCCCCGCCACGCCCTACCCTGCCCCGCCCCTCCCCGCCACGCTCTACCCTGCCCCGCCCCTCCCCGCCACGCCCTACCCTGCCCCGCCCCTCCCCGCCACGCCCTGCCCTGCCCCGCCCCGTCCCATCGCGCCCCGGCCCGGTCCCGCCCCGCCAGGTCCCTCCCTCCCCGCCCCGCCCCACGCGTGCGTAATCGAGGGCAGGGGCCCTGGGGAGGAACATCACGGCCGAGGGTGCACTCGACGCCAGCCGTCGCGTTTGTCATCGGCGCGGGGACGGGACAGGAGTGAGACCGCTGCGGGGGGAAGGTAGGGCAGGGGACGAGGCGGGGGCGGGCCGGGGGCGGAGCGCGTGTCACGGACGGGCCCGTCCTCGAAACCTGGCAGCGTGGATGTCACGGCGCTGTGCGGCGCGGCGCGTCGAGCAGGCTCGCGACTGCCACGATGCGCAATGGCATAATCGATACCACGCGACAGCGTTCGTGCATTAGCATTTTTGTAGAGCGGCGCGTAAAGAGTGGAGACGGAGTGCGTCGACCTTCGCGCACGCCCGAGTACGCGTCGCTAAAGAGGTCGACAACATTGATGGGTGGCGCTCGGAAAGTCTTGCCACATCTCTCGAGGGTGCTTTTTACCTCTCGCGGCGCGCGTGCGAGGGCGTACAACTTGTTGGTGCAATTGTCTAAGAGCGCGGGCTCTGCGAGGGAGATCGAAAAATTGATAGTGAAACGCTTTATAGTTTGTCGATTATGTTCTCCTATTCACTTGTCCCTAAATATCCAAAAGAAATTATCGAAATATTTACATATGGTTAGTTTGTGTCTTATATGACTAATAAGAGGGGGATAGTATTAAACTTCTTTACGCAGTCTTTGAGTTACGAGTAATATTTCGAATATGAATAATCTTCATTACGCTGGTATGTTTAATAGTGACATTGAACTGAAAATGTATCTCACTTACTTTATGACGTAAATCATAAGTATTATTGATGTATACATTATAAAATATTTCTTGTCAAATCTATTTGATTTTATAGAGATTATCAATGTATATTTTACCTAAAATTGCACTCTTGGGGATGTAGATTGCTATATGGGGGTTAGATAAATACAGCTATATTGTCGGAAATTAAAATAAAAATATGAACTTCTTTGAAATGCACAAAAAACATCTGAAATAATGGAAATCAATATCGTAAGAAATTATATAATTTAAAAAAACTGGCCATTGAACAGTATTTTTTTACATTTTTCAGAAAATCTCTTTCGCGCTAGCTTTACAGAAATGTTGCCTCTTCAATCGGCCGTACAATTTTCTGCTTAGATTGTCCTTTCGTTGAAAATTGTGTCAAAACGAAATTGCCGATTTTTACGCAAATGCTTCGAGAAACAGCATAATCGCTTTCGCTGTCTTGCACACAGAAAGCGAATGAAATATTACCACCGTGAAGTCAGAAACGCGATGTGAAATATGTAATCTTTTCCTTGAAACGTATTCATTGCAGCACATCCAACAACCACAGCTGATCTTCAGTTAAATCTCTTCTACCCTTTGGGTTCAGTCACTTTGAGAAAGCTTTGAGAACTGTATTATGTTTATTTTAGTCCATTCTTATAGACTGTTCCTCGCCGGGTATTGCTACATCCATGAATAAATGCATATTTCTCGTAGCCACCGAAGCAAGCTAGGACTGTTGTCGCCATTTCTAACGTTCTCCGCGCTTTGTATCGATCGACCCTCCATCTCTCCTTCTTCTCCGCAAGCCGCCTCCGCTCGGAAAGCAATAACGAGAAACAGCGGCGCCGCAAGAAATCGAAGGCCCTGTCGCGTTAGTGCAGTGACGAATCCCACATGCGAAACAGAAGCGAAGAAAGACTCCGCAGAATGCTCGGGTGGAATAATGAAAACTCGATCGAGCTCACGATAGTAGTTTTTTAATGTTCTCCTGCGTGCTTAAATGCATATTTGAACGATTGATTAATATGCTGTTCTATTTCTATTTACACAGACCCTCCTCACAATTATTCTTCGTGAAAATAAGTAATATAAAAATAAGTAAATACCGGAAACGCGCATATTTACGAAATCACGTACTTTGTGAATGTTCCTAAAATTAATTTAGTTAATTGCATTTAAGGTACTGTAAGGCCTGGGTCACATGAGCGTTACGTTGACGCGCGTTTGACGCGCGATCAATAACCCTCGTGGTAGATTAACGCTGTGCCCTTTTGCATATAGGCGGTTCCACACATTCGGCATTCGTCGAGCAGTGACCCAGTCCCAAACAGCTGATGTGCTCGGCAAATGTTTGCTTCCTTTGATGCATCCAAAATACCGACACGCTTTGGGTAGGGCGAGCACCGAATGTTCCTCACTCGGCAAATAGCAAGCAACGCATCCACACTACTTGGGATTCGGCGAGCGATTGCTCGCTGTTCGTCGAATAACGAATGTGTGGAGCCGCCTTAAGATAGTGTTATTCTACGACGCGCATTACTTATCGCGCATCAACACAACGCTCGTATGCAGGAGTCCTAAGGCTTTCACAAAATAAGCTCCCTTTTTCTGTATTGAAAAGGTCTCGAATTTCCCTTAAAGTTGATACCCAAAATATCAGGTTTAGAAGGAAGTCGTAGTGCCTTGAGATGAAATGAGTTTTAATTTCAAATTCAAGAATAGTACCCAATCTTGGCACTGTAGATGGCGGTAACAGTGAAAACACTTATCACACACGCATAATTAATAAAATTTGTGATAGTGTCAAAAGAGTCTAATTGAATCTCATATCCGTCTTTTTATTACCATACATATTATTCCACCAACCGATTATCACTGATGATGGGTTTACTCAGTAACACAAAATGAAGTCCGAAATATCCAAAAGTAATTATTAAAGGCCATGCAGTTTTCTTTGCTGTGAGTTTTTCACATTCTGTAGTTCAATTTATGAGGCAGATAGTTAACGACTGAAATGTAACAACTTATTTCAGTGAGGATTTTCGTTCACCTCTAAGTCCAAACTAAGTCCAACTAATAACTGAAGGAAGAATATTGAAGCGTTAAGATGACGGAAAGGTGCTGCAGGTTACATTCTTGTGTCGATTCTATATAATTTTAGCTATTTAGGAAATTCACGTTTTTTTACCCATCATTCGCCTTACGTTACGACGCAAAAATTCAACTTTAATTTGAAAATATTTTTTTAAAATGAACCACCATGGGGTTGCAGAAGGGAATGCAATTCCCGTATCTGAAGCTCCGAGAACCGGCAGTTCGTAGTTCCGGCGTTGTGGATTTTCGACATAACCTGAATAGCTCCGGTGAGTAAAATCACTCGTAGGGAAGGGATTTCTCGAAGCCGGATGTTCTGCTTGGTGGTTTGTGTGGTTGCCTCCGATAAATTCCAGGCGGATGCCATAGCAGTGCACAAACACAGGCGGCTGACGCCGCTAGTATCATTGTTTTTCTTGTAAACGGCATTAAACTCAACACTTCTGCTTGAAGATGGGGAAAGAGATACACGTCTCAAGAATCTGGAGAACTTCTTGCAGGCTTGCATTATCGATAGTTTTTGTGATCTGTCTTGAGTATTATTCTATTGCAATTTCTATCCTATTAACACTTCATGTCATAACTTGAAAAACTCAAGTTGATATTCACAATAACGCGATACGTACTAATATTTTGCAAAATTGCCTTTTTAGCAGACGTATTTGGAAAGCAGTGTTTCCTGAAGAAGAGCATGCAAGGAAAGCAAGAGGGCATTCTTACATCTACAGATAGAATTAGAATTAAATAGCAATGACGCTCCCGATTGGAAAACTTCGTCACAGCTGTTGCTGTCGCAAGTTAGTGCATCAAATTTGGACAATGGTTCCCCAGAATTACGGATATACTAGGTACTTGTCACACTCAAAGGTAGCGCTAGCATCTCTCGTTTGGGAAAGGTTCTTTGCGAGCTTCGCGTCGTTGTCAAGATCAGTGCCTTTCTGTGCCCACTGCGCGACACACTTGGCAGTCTTGCGGCCTTCGATAGCGACCCCTTACCAGCAAAAGTGCAGTTGGTGCTTGCGTTTTACAAGGTGTATGTCGCAGTTCCGCCCGCTGCGTGAAAAACAAAGACGATTCCTTACGCCGAATTCACTTTACGTTTTACTCTCTTTTTGTTGAATTATGTATTAAATCGTTAGAAGCGCATAGATCGAGTAACATCACATTAACTCAGGTTCACAAAAAAGAACGTTCTATCCGATTATATTTGTATTCCCTTATACGGAATATGACCAATATGCTTCAATTATATGACAAAATGCTTCCATAAAAATTCTGCCTTTTGTTTTTTAAGTGACTGCTATTGATTTTTGTCCATATATGAACTACGCAAATGGTATTAAGACGATAGGCTTGCTTATGATTTTTAACCCGGCTCCGCCAACAAAAAGTGACGAGCTGAAAGGAATTAGGAAAGAGACAGGGAAAATTCAAAATATCGAGGGAACTCTAGTTAATTCTAGTTTGAGGCCCCGGCAAGTAATGATAACGATGTTTATGATGATAAACGATCTAATGATGGTGATATAAATGGCTAAGAATAAAATAAAAGACACGGCCAGGGTAGTGTGTTTCTCTTTGATTGAAAGCTGGCGTTGTGTGCATGGTATGCTGCAGTGCAGACGTGCGCGTAGCTGCAGTGCTTGGGCGGAGCTTGAGCTTACTTTATTGTTCACTACATATACAAGAAAGAATAAAACAGTCTCCGAGATTGAAATCTGTTTTAAAACACGCGAACATTTCGAATAAAATAAGTTTTCTTCTGTTGTATTATTTAGAGGTGCATTAATATAGAATGAATAAATATGGAAGAGAAAGATACAATTCAATATTATATCTAGGAAACTCCAGGTAACATGTTCAACTGATTGTCAGATGAAATGCTACGAATAAAATGAGAAAGATAGGATGAGTAAAAGTAATAAAAAAAGAGAGACGGTGTTTCTTCTTTGATTGTATGCTGACGTGGTGTGCGCTTTGTATTGCAGCTCTGACGCCGGCGGAGCTGCAATGCCTGTGCGCAGCGTGTTTACTTTCTCGTATATAACAAATGCAAAAAGTAAAATACGCCCCGGGTATCGAAAGCTGTGTTTAGAACACATGAACATTTCGAATTAAATGTTTTCTTATGTGTATAATTTAGAAACGAATTAACATAGAAGTGTTAAGGAAAGCGAAAGGTAAAAAATGTGTTCCTTGACTGAGTGCTGAAGTCATGTGCATGCTAAGTTGCATCGCTGACGCGAGCGGAGCTGCAGTGCCCGGAGGGGGGGGGGATTTAATTTCTAGCGCGCAGAGAGTAAAAAAGCGCTCCAGGGATTCAAATCTGTTTTAAAAACACACGAACATTTCAAATAGGAAAATTTCTACCATTGTATTATCTTGAGATGAATTGACGTAGGAGGAGTGTTTAGGAAGGAAAAAGTAAAATTCGAAACATCCTGGAAACGCCAGTCTCCATGTTAAAGTGATCGACAATTGTATTGCTGCGAATAAAATAAAGAGGAGAGAGACGCATTTTCTTCTTTCATTGAAAGCTAACGTGTGTGGCGTCGCGGGGTAGCGCGCCGCTGCGGCGGGCCGCTTCGGGGGGCCTCGCCGGCACGCGCCGGGCAAGGAAATACCGGCACCAAAATAACTTGGACAACAGGGGCGCGCGCGGGCGCGAGTCTGGGTGAAGTCGGTTACGCCCTAGAGAGGGCTGGCCAGCGAACCGAATGACGCCCGCCGCTTGTAGAGCCGACGGATACTTAAGGCTGCGCCGACACGCGCCTCGCGGGATACGCAGGGTGTCGAAAGACGGGTGGTATCTTCAGTGCTATCTTGCACGTGATCTTCAGGTGGAAGATCGGTTTTGGCGTCAGGCCATGTAACTTCTCTAGTTACGGGACTCTATGTCCGACAGCTTCGCACTTCGCGTTGCTTTTTCCTGCTCCCGAGCAGTGGTACTGGGCTAGCCTAGGGACGGTCGCGGGGTTTCGCGGCTAAGGGAATTGAAAGGTTGCCAAGGGGTTAAATTTTGTATAATTAATCTTTTTGTAATAATTGTAATACATTGTAAATATCAAACAGAAACAGTCGTCTGTGTTATTCTTGTCTAGTACGTCACACGTGGTGTGCGTGGTGTCCCCAGCAGCAGACGAGTGCGAAGCAGCAGTATTCGGTCGTAGCGTGTGTTTCTTTCTCATTTACTACATTTACAAGAAATTAAAACGCGCTCTGGAGATCGAAAGCTGTATTTAGAACTTACGAACATTTCGAATTAAATATTTTCTTCTGGTGCGTTATTTAGAAGTAAATTAACATAGAAATTGTGTGTAGAGAAGAGAAAGCGAAATTCAAATTCAAAGGAGCTCATTTAACACGTTAAATAGATCGAAAAATGATTTACTGAGAATAAAGTAGAGACGGTGAATACTTGGCTGTCCGGTAGACGCCGCGTCCTAGGCACAGGTGCCTAAGTTTCAGCCCTCATTCTACAACCCACCTCAGAGAAAATGCCTTGGGGAATTTCGCCTTGACGAAGGTCGCAGAATGGTGGCCGAAACGTTGGCATCTATGCCTAGGCTGTCTCCTGGACAGCTAAGTACGTATCTACAGACTGCGGCCGCGCAGGCCTACGCTCGCAAGAGAGAGGTGTTTCTTCTTGATCGAGTGCTGACATGGTGTGCGTAGTGTGTTGCAGCGCTGACGCGCGGAACTGCAATGCCTGGGCACAGCGTGCGTTTACTTTCTTTTATACTACATGTTTAAGAAAGTATAATGTGCTCCGAAGATCCAACGCTGTGTTTAGAACATACGAATATTTCGAATTAAATATTGTCTGCTGCTGCACTATTTGGAAGGGAATTAACGTAGGATGAATAAATAGAGAAGAAAAGATAAAATTAGAAATATCCAGATACTGCACTTAAAATTTTAAGCTATAACAAAGCCGTAAACCAGCTATGTTAATTTTCTCCTGCTTTTATGTTCCTTCTGCTTTTATGAATAATGTGAAAATTCATTGTCTTCATTTTGAACAATTTTGTAATTAAATTTTCAGTTGTACCTGATGAGGTAGACAAACTGTCTCGAAATGTCGTATAGTATAAAGTAATAAAATTTGGATGTAAGAAGATTTTGAAGTATTTATTGTGATTGTCCAAAGTTTAACAAGGGACTGAACTACATTTAAGTACAGTAGTTCTTAATTAGACTAAAAAGTGAAAATGTGAACATTTTGAAATTTTTGCTTTGTTACTCTCCCCTTTCACTACAATTTTGATTTTTATTGGAATTTTAATTTTTTGTAGGCCAAATAAGTCACACAATTCAAAGCGGAAATTTGTCAATTCTTTTAGCTTACCAGGTGCAAACGGACGTATCATGCAGCAAAACTTAGATCGCTTTTATCAGCAGCAACAATGGGACATCGGCACAGCATTTTTGAACACTTGTTTGCCCCTTCATTATACTTCGGTTTTCCTTTCTTGGCGCAGGGGGGGGTGTCATCAAAATGGAATATCTCACTGTATTCGCGTCGTTCTCGGTTGTACAGCTAGGAGTCGCATGATCGCCAGCACTGCTCGATACAGTCACGATCATGGGACTCCTAGCGGCACAACCGAGAACGACGCGGAATACCGTGAGGTATTCCATTTTGATGACCCCCCCCCCGCACACGCCAAGAAAGAAAAACCGAAGTATAGCTACATAACCCAGCGGGACGTATATGTCCCATTAGTAGTGATAGGATGAAGTAGATGGAAAGTTGAAATAAGAGACGTGGTGTTCCTTGTGTGATCGAATGCTGGCGTGGTGTGTTGCAGCGCTGACGCGCGCGGAGCTGCAGTGCCCGGGCGCGGCGTGCGGGTCGCGGCGTCGGCGGCGGGCGGCAAGGGCCCGGGCGCGGGCGGCGTGGGCGCGGGCGGCCGCCGGCACTGCGCCGCGCACGCCGCCCAGCTGGCGGCGGCGGCGGCGGAGGGCGCGCCGCGGCCGGGCCGCGCCGAGCGCGCGCTCGTGGGCTTCGCGCCGCTGTGGTGCGGGCTGCTGGGCGGCGTGGCGTCGTCGGCCGCGCGGCGCCGCGCCTCTCTCCGCCTCCATGGACTACATCGCCGGCGAGCGCGGGCGGCGTGGCTGGCGGCGCGCGTGGGCCCGCTGCCCGCCGCGCTGGGCGGCGCGCTGCCCGACCCGCTCGCCGCCGCCGTCGCGCTCGCCCCGCACGCCCTCTTGCGCGCTCGGACTCGAGTGAGTGGGCTCCTGAGCTCCTTAGGTGGCTCGGGGCGTCGGTCGATGCCACTGCGATGTCTCTGACCGGGAGATCCTAGGATCCCGACTATGACAGGATTTTTGACACTGGCTAGATAGCTAGACGGAATTGCAGAATCCAAAAAACCTGGCCAAATGTCTAAAATAGTTTTGCTTTCCATAAAATTTTGCAAACTGAGGGGTTTGGGGGAGGAAGATAATGATTTCGTTAGAATTTTTAAGTTAAATTGTATATCGCCGTGTGCTTCCCCCCGCTCTGTCCCCGTGGCCCTCATATTCTACAGACTAGGACCTCCCGGTCACAGAGTTCGAGTCCCCAGTTCGACCGTGGCATGTTTTTGCCACTAGCTAGATAGACGGAATTCCAGCTGCCGTCCGAAGAATTCTAGCGAGCAGCTGTACTGATTGGTATATTTCCGTGGTCTCCGATCAGCACCAGATGAATGGCGGAGCAGTACCATGAAAGATGGCCATGAACTGCGCGCGATCTTTCATTTCCCTTACTTGTCCTCTCCATACCCATTACTTACACTTACACCTACATGTACTCTACCACTACATATTTCAGGAAACCAATCGGGAGCTTAGAGGTTGCACCGCTTTTGGGAGATTTCTGGTAGGCCATCACCCCGCTAGCCGGCGTGTACGTCGGCACCGGATTTCGCTTTCCAGTAGAGAATGCCACCTCCCGAGGAGAAACATACACTACACTTAAGGGGCTAATTGTCTTAGCTGTGGACGCTCCTGAAATAATAAAAGAATATGTGTTGCGTCTCAACTACTACATTTTTTTTAAGTGCGTGACATTTAAAGCTCTCACTTGAGGGATAAATTGGACTGAGAAAGAGAAATATCTATCTAGCTTTAATATTAGAAGTGTAAAACAGGTTTGAAAAATATATATGCGTTTGTAATATTCCAAGTTTTTAAAAACGTCTGAATGAAAATCGGAACAATATCATATTTATAAATTCACTTCTTCTGTTCGAGCAAATAATTTAAGGCAACAAAATCAGAAAAAACCTCATAGGACCTTCATCTAATGTATCCTCGAAAATTAAAATGTCTTAAAGATCTCCGGATCGACACTGGGGTATCTTACTCCTGACGTATTTGTCAACTTTTATCTGAAAAGATTTCTGATCTTAAAAGAATCATGCATGACTCATACATCCACGACATCCCGATGTTTGCGTATAAAGTTGTGATAACATCCTCGCCATCTGCACTAAATTAACCATATTTTGCGTATAATATATCTTAATCCTGACATGTTTGTAAAGTTACATGTAAAAAGATGTGTAAATGTGAATTTTATGACTGAAAATTCGAGATCGTATTGTTGAGGTAATTCCATAGTTTCCCTTTAGCTTTTACTAACACCCCTTGTAACATATCAAAGCACTTACAAACATTCTCCTGAGATGAGCGGTCGATTTCGACCCGTCTACTTTGTGGATTGTGTGACGGTTGGGAACGGCATGTGCCAACACCAAACGAAACGAAACTACCCTAAATAGAGTATGAATACATGTTCTCATCCGAGAGTGGCATTTTTCAAAAGTTGTCACGTTAGCTGGTCTTTTTAGCTATCCACAACTATAATATGCCGTCTTTTTCGTAATTATTTCTTGCCTAAATAACTGGTATATCACACATAGGAAAAACGTTGGCATAATATCTAACACTTGTTTTTCTCAAAAAAAAAAACTAAGATTTTTTGACTTAAATTTCATGGTTCCGTGAGGGGGCTTAATTATTTGGCGACCATGAACGGCTGCTCCGAAAGTCCAAATCACTTGCTCAACGTGAGGAGAACATAACTCAGGTCTACTCGCTTGGCTACTCGCTAGGAGTGAGAGGGGGTTACACAGGAACGTTACAACCTAACCCTGAAATCGAGAAAGGTCTTACACAGGGATGCAGTTATTGAATGAAAAGAATTGTCTTAACATATTAACAAAAGAATAATTTATTGACTCATTAATTAAACCAGAAGGTCCAAACATTAAATCAAACTACTTGTAAAATGATCTGATAAATCAGATTAAACTTAACTTGGATTAAAAGTTCAATTGAAAGTTGAAATGTTAAAATGAACCACTTGCATAATGATCTGACAATTCAGATCAAGCTCAACTTGAATTACATTACAATGACAGAAGAAAAATGAACAAACGATGAATTTCAATTTTCCATAAGGTTTATCAACCAAAAAATACTTTAGGCAGTTCTCATACGGCTGCACCTACACCTCGTCCATACCAGAGTGATGTAGGCCATGGCGGAGATTTCCACGCAAGCTGTAGCCGTCTGTGCTGCTCAGAAGCCGAGCGTCCTGCTCCCGTAGGGCTGGTGGCGTACAGAGAGCGAGCCTAGCTCGCACGACCCTTTTCTTAGCGTCCAAGGATCAGGAGAGGGGATGGCGCCGGCGTGGCGCGTTCCGGCGGATGTTTGTGTGCCTACCCGAGATTACTCTCGGGCTCTCAAGAAATTGCCTTATATGGTGATGTTTTCCCTCTCCGTCCGGCCCAGTTCTTTGTTCTGAGGCGGGTGACGCAATGGTCGGCTGACTGTGACCACCAATGACAAATCTGAGGGATCGAGGGATCGGTCACTTCGTGACATTACCCCCGGCAAAAGTTGCCTGGTCCCACAGGCAATCCTGTGAACCATCATGGACGACTAAGGCGAATTGTAAATAAATCCAATTGTTCTGTGTAGGAGCAAAAATGCGAATATGTAAAATTGTAAGGGCATGGCTAGTAACACAAAGTCCAATGCCGAATCGTGTTAGAAGGTCGGAGAACATCCGATGCAAGTGAAGCAAACAAATTGAAAATTAACAATTAAACAAGTATAGTGCGTGTACAATAAAAATGTAAACATGTTAAATTGCGAAAAAAATCGAATTTAGTAAAATGAACAACTTAAAAGTTGGAAATGAGTCAATGCAGTAAAAATTAAAATTTTCAATACAATGAGTCAATAACCAAAAGTGAAGTGTACATAAGTAAAAAATTAAATGAAAACGAAATACAAAAACGCAAACTAAAAATGGTTGAATGGGGAGGGAGGGTACAAATATCAATACCAGGGAAATGCACTCAAAAATTGGGATATGGTGACTGCCGCTGGTCCTGAGCATAGCGCTCACATATCAATTTAAAAGGGGCACAAATACAAAGTCATACATAAACTAAAGATTCAGAAAATGTAAATATTTACGCTGACGCGCGAGTGCAGGTTGGGTTGTCTTTGGGAATAGACACAAACACAATAATAAAATGTAGCATGTTTATCTGCAACAGATTAAACATAAATTAACACAAGTAATGTGCAGGGAAGGGAAGCAATTGCGTTTCTGTGGGAGTATCAGACACGAACCAAGGTGACCAGCACAGGTGAGCATAATGGGTGCTCCGATACATGGCACATAGGTAATGGAAACAACAAAAACAAAATACAATGAAGCACATAATTAGTATTTGGACTTAAGTACAGCTGTTATACTATAAAAACAAACAAAAGAACTCTTGAAATAAAACGTGTTATGTAAAAACAAAATGTAAGTATAATATGTTGAAGCAGAACACAGTAACCGCTATCCCGTAAACGGAATTCATTATCCGATATTAATACTACAAAAGCTGCAAAAGTGCAGGATATGTCGCAACGCGACTGAACATTGAAACGCGGGAAAAACCCAATAAATCCTACGGTCCCGCTCGTAGGTGGGTGGATACATAATCCATGAATGTAGAGTGTGTCATAAGACGGCAAGGAAGGGCGTCTTAGAGGACACGGAAAGTTATCCCATATTTTTCCGTGAAAGTGTATCTTGAACACTAACAGAGGGATTTTCTAAGGATGCCCAATTTATCCTGGTTCGGAGCACTGCATTAATTTGGTTTTCCACTCCACGAATCAAAAAGTTATCGAGTAGCACAAAACCGCAATACCCGCCGAACCGCAATAATAAAAAGTTACACGAAGCTCACGGGGCGCGAGGCGTGTCCGAAAGTGGGATAACAAAGTGATGATAAATGCAACATGAAGGATGTGAAACCACATAGGGAAAGGTGAGGGTCAACAAAAATGTACAAACGTGAATTGATAAAAAAAAACGTATAATCCCCAAATAACAATATAAAACGATAAAATCTTAAATTCTTCGTAATGGCTCGTACATATGATCGCTAGGACGAAGTGCGGACATAGGCATATAATCATTATTCGTATTAGGATATGACGAGGGACGTTTCGAGGCGGTCGAGGCAAAGTAGGGATGGGTGGTGGTGGACCCTGGGGTGGGGGAGGTGAACAAGGAGGATTTGGTGATGACACCAATGGCCGCGATGAGCCTTCATTTGAGGGTATCAAATAGGTGCGTTGGGCAGTTAGTTGGGCGGATAAGGGTGGTCTAGGAGGCACGAGATGATCGTAGACGAGAAAGGTTATAAAATAAATGAGAGGTAGATGAACCAAAATGGTAACATACGAGAGAAGTATAATGATCCATAAAGGAATAGTGTTTGAGGGGTGAGAGTCTTCATACGTCCAAGTGATGTCTAACTGCGAGGCAGAGTGTGCGAAAACAGGGTATTGATTTGATAAATAGGGCGGCAGGACTAGATGATCATAAGATGTCCATGCTGCTGGAAATTCATTAATTATAGATGGTGCAATCTTCAACGAAGTACAAGGCAACCGTGTTGATAACAAGGTAACGTTCGCCGAAGAAACTTGACAATCGCATCCAGCTGTAACTCGTAAAGTGCCCAGAAAAACTTGAGGTTCAATGTGCAAGTTGTAAGTAGGACAGGATATTGTTAATCTTGGGAAACATGAGTAATAGTGTGAAAATCATTATCCAATGATTGTGTAATGGGTCCGCCTAAGTGTATGTGACAAGAAAAAGGACAAATTTTCCGCAAGTGAGTTACAGGACCACCTTTAAGAAGAAACTGAAAACACCTAAGTCCGGCATGGGCTGTCGGAGGGGGTGTTTTGTAACCAACAAAGACTTTGGTCGAAGAATCACAGCTTAACAATCGCGCAACGCCTTCGTTGGGAAAATAGGCGATGTCATGAGGCGAGTAAGCCAACATGCACGTTTGATTCTCTTTCCATGCAAATGGAGTGGGATTAAACCGTAAGATTACGTGATGTCCGTAATCAACGTGGATTATGGGAATATAGGCGATCAACAGCAAATGGGTGGCTGTGAAAATGCAATCATAATTGCCAACGAATAATATTGTAAGATATTCGTAATGGGTACCGCCAATCGATAACCTGATCGTTCTAAACGTCCTAGACAGCGATCGTAACTCCGAACCTAAAGTATTAGGCGTAATAAGCGTGGGGTGAAGTTTCTTTACCTGGCACGCACTGAGCCAAGCATGATTTGCAACGAATTAATAAAAAAGGAAGAGGTACCACCTACTCGGTCCTCAGCATAATCGGCAAAATAAGTGAAATTTGTTGCTGTGAGATTAACCCAATGGTCAGACGAAAACCTTTTCTTGATTTCGTCTCCTAGTTGAGTTCCGTTCAGTGTTGTAAATAGGTGTCTAACATGATCTTTTTAAATTTCGTGAGGTTGGTGCACTAATGAATCCCATAGCGAGGGGTTCTGATCTCCAAATGAGGACGATTGGGCAAAACCATCTTTGTCGTATCTTATAATCTTCTTTAATGAGTGAACATGTTGGGCTTGACAACGACTTGTTTCGAGATGTGGCTATCTCAATATATTGACGGGGGAAAATGTTCAACCAGAAGGCTAACGGGTAGCTATCCTCGTAAGTCTGGATTCCCGGAATTTTCCAAAAATCTGCGGCTGCCGATATGGTGCTAGCCATGGAGGGCGGGGAGAGATCAGCATTAAACTCGGCCCTCCCTTCTTGACCTTGGACTATGCTTCCTATGGATTTCGCGGTTCCCACAAACCCGCATGAAGAGGTGGCGAATGCCACAAGGATGAGTGTCCAAATCATCCCTGACAGCAAACAACCACACCCTCAGTAGTATTGTTCAAAGGTGGACAATCTTTGAGACAATACTGAGCGGAAGGCGCGACCTCCCTTAATAACCTCCGGAGGAAAATACTCGCCCCCACACAAGCGACTTACAGAGAAAGACCCCTAACCATGAACAGGTGGCGCTCGCGATTTTCCCTGTAACCCAGCGGGAATACAATTTTACCTGAGTCCCGGGAATCACTTTTAACAAAACTAATCAGGGTAGAACACAGGCCCATGGGACTTAAACACAAGAAAGCACACATGGCACACGGCTCATGGCGTCCTGCGCGTGGGACTTTGAAACAGGCAACTGCCGACGCGACTTCAAATAGCTGGGCCGAAACACCGAATTGTACAAACCCGAGTACGTAGCAAAATTCAAAATTGGCGATCTCGCTCCCCACGAGTTTCCAATATCAGGTTAAAGAAAATTTACATAATCCATAGGGCCAAGGCCAAGTGCTACGCGCGGATCTCCGCGCCCTCCGCTAGCTCGCATCAATCTTAAGTATGACAATTAGCAAAAGCAAAATCTATGAAATAGTATTACCTCCGGTGCCGCGTGGAAGTGTACGAGGTGGCACTTCAATTGGAGGGGATACGGTGACCGGGCACGCTGATCCTTGGTTCAGAAGCAGTATGCCCGTTTCAGTGCGTTGTCCGGATTCGGCCGCACTAAGTTCCCTGCGGCCAGTACGAATCAAAGTAAGGAAATGACGTAACGCGCGATAAACCAGCCAAAAAGCAAGAATAGTTACAGAGACAACAACTGTAACAGCCAGGACATCTCCTACAATCTGATATGGAGTATTGTCCGCCAACACAGCGGGAATCGGAAGCTGCAACGCGAGAGGATAAAGTCTAAGTTTAATAGAAAGCCAATAATAGCAAGCGTTAGAAGTACATTCCAAAACAAATAAATCAATGACCCCAATTGAGGATGGTCCAAAACAATATTACGATTAGGTATCGAAGCTTATCAAGTGTGGTGAAGACAAAGGAGTAGTTAAATTTATGTGAGGGGCCAAAATGGTCCAATTATCTTAAGGCATTCTTTAATTGTTGAAACTGGGGTGTTTTCTCTAGATCGAAGGGTCGATACGTAAAGTATCGAGGGTCGACCACGAGGCGCGGAAGCAAGCGCATCGTTTTAAGTTAAGTTTAGCTACTGAGTTACAAGGGAAACGCTGAGGGATTAAAATTTGCTTTTTTCCCCCAAGCTGACAATGACACGGGACTTCAACGAATAGGACTCCAGGAGTTCCTTCCGGCTCTCTTCGGAATCGTTATCCGCATGATCCAAACAGAATATTTTAGCGGATACTCAGGATGCGTGACGATTGTACTGGTCCTGCTGGAGCTGACCATACGCATAGAAGAACTTAGTTGACAAGAAAACAAACAATTATTAGTAATAGAACAGGAGACGCATCAACTAGCATAGCTTTCGGCAACAGGTACTTCCGAAAGCTGCTGCTGCCCGAGAAACGAGGCAAAAAACATAATCCATTTTCTCTGACCTGGCAGTCATACAGATTGACTCCAGTGATAATCGAAACTCCCCGTCCTTGCGGGCTAAAATGGTAGGTTCGTGAATCAAGCTACACGTCTCTCCATGCCAAGCAAAGGGAATAGGATTAGTTCGAAAAGAGACCAAGAATCTTGCGCTTTTCGCAATGGTACTTTAATTTTGACAACGATGTCATTTTTCGACAATAGACATTCGCAAAAGGGATTTTATAGTAGACAGTGATGTCATTTAATGAAATGCAAATCAATCCTCTTTTTGCTATTTTTCTTTGAAGAGAAAATAAAGACTGTCCATGAGAAAGGAGGCTGGTAGTATCGCGCAGGAATTAAATGCCGACGGCATGAGTTATGACGTCAAGATGTTTGATCGTATCCAAAAGACGAAGTTGCTGAATAGCAACAATAAGTGTTGTTTCGCCCCTGGGCATTGAAAAAATGAAGTCATCGACTTCTCGTTTCGACCGTAGTCGTAAGTTGGGACAAAGCATCTTCATACCTTGGACGGCTTTAGCAACATTATTGAGAGCTAAGGCGTTTTGAGCTGAAATTGATTTATTGCTCAGTTCCATGTCAATCAGTGGAGGCATGATCTTTGTCTAAAAATTCTGTAGAATTCAATCTGATCATTCATCGACTCTTGGGTTATTACTAAACGAATCGATTGGCGAGTTGTTACTACGCAACATGACAAAAATTGAGAAAATCTCCCAAAATTTGTATCGATCCTTACTCCTAAATGAGGGGGGGTGAAGATTGTATTTCGAAAGCAAGTTGTTCCTCGAAGTATAAAGGTTTATTTAGAAAATGTTCGTGAACAGATTGAAAAGAGCTTTACAAAGTGAGCGAATTT
>JAHLJT010004007.1:0-37756 GCA_031308135.1 Acheta domesticus | reverse complement strand
ACCGTCCGTCTGACCGTCCGTCTGACCGTCCGACCGTCCGTCTGACCGTCCGTCTGTCCGTCCGTCTATCCGTCCGTCTGTCCGTCCGTCTGACCGTCCGTCTGTCCGTCCGTCTGACCGTCCGTCTGACCGTCCGTCTGACCGTCCGTCTGACCGTCCGTCTGACCGTCCGTCTGACCGTCCGTCTGACCGTCCGTCTGACCGTCCGTCTGACCGTCCGTCTGACCGTCCGTCTGACCGTCCGTCTGACCGTCCGTCTGACCGTCCGTCTGACCGTCCGTCTGACCGTCCGTCTGACCGTCCGTCTGACCGTCCGTCTGACCGTCCGTCTGACCGTCCGTCTGACCGTCCGTCTGACCGTCCGTCTGACCGTCCGTCTGACCGTCCGTCTGACCGTCCGGTAACTATGAACAACACTAGCGCCTAAAACATAAGTACGATTTCTTCCAAAATGAATATTCCCCGGTCTATCTGGTTCCATTCAAGGCCCCCGCGATTTTTTAAAACTTTCTTCAAAATTTTGAGGTACTTTAGTTTACTTTTGCAATTTTCGAAAATTCAGAGTTAACTGTGAAAATCGAAAATCGGGCCTAGGCCACATTTATAAGTGTATTTTACTCTATTCGTACAAGAGATTTAAAGAAAAAAATTGTAGCCGTTTTTGAGAAAATTTTGAAAGTGTCCGAGGGGTCTTCATGTAAAGTACCCTCAAATTGTGAAGAAAGTTTTTCAAAATTTCAAAGCTTTGACTCCAGCGAGATCGACAGGGGTTTCTTCAATTTGAAAACAATCCTACGCATGGTTTAGGCGCTAGTGGTATTCACAAACGGTCGGACGGACAGACTGACGTATTGCTTTCACTTGGTTTTCGGCATCAAGGACCCACAAAACAGATTCAGCCTACACCGGCTTTTAGGGGATTTTTTCCCTTAATTTAGCAACTGGATTTAGTCACTTTTTCGTTATCACGGCCCGGCAATGAATTTTTTTCTGCCGAAAATTCGCCGTTTTTTCGCGCAGCATTACATAATTTTTCCTAAATTATGTATATTACTCGGTGTATACGTACGCAAATGGGAAAGTAAAAACGATGGAAACACAGTTTTGAAAATTGTGAAAATATGTCAGGGTCTTCACGTAAAATATTCCAAAATTAAAATATTGGTTTCAAATTCAAAGGGTCGCGACATCAGCCAGGTCGATCGGGAAATATCAATTTTGGAGAAAATCGTCCGAACTGTTTTGGCGCTAGCGTTGTTCACATGCGAACAGATAGACAGGCAGTTGTTTTGCCTTTAATGTTTCGGCATCAAGAACCCAAAAAACATGAATTCTTGGTACGCCACGTGTTAGCAGTTTTTTTTCTAAATCTAGCATTGGATATATCCACTTTTCCGATGCAAGGGCCCTGTAATAAAAGTTTTTCTGCCGAAAATTCGCCGTTACATAACTTTCTCTCTACTCCGTATTGAGAAAGTAAATATTAATGCTATGACCACTCGTTTGATCATTCATACTGTCAACTATTGCGGGCGTCATTACGAAAAGAAGCCAGGAGTGTTTGAAGAAACTAAATGAACATACCAACCATCTATCAATTAATCTACTGGGCAATATATAGACACTTATATAGACTGAAACGTCAACACATATTAGAACTGCCACACCTCTACTTTACTCACTAATTAATGAAAACCACTATAAATGTACACAGTAAGTCTACGTAATAATGCTATTTACGTGCATTCAAACCATTTACTAAATGTTCTTTACGAACGGATTGTAAATTGTGCAGATGTGAAATTTAAAAAAATAGTGCGTGTCTCAATGGTGTGCATTTGTACTGATACACAGGCCAAGACGTAGAGAAGTGTTGTCAGTGTTGTCAGCCACACGCGCGTTTGCGAAGAAATATGTCATCGTCCGCGCACACGGGGCACGTAAACGCCTCATTCTTCACGGCCGCGTCTCGCCGCAGGTTTCTCTCGAAGACTTCTCCACAAGGCGTCACATCCACGCGGTCGTTCCGTGAGCTTAGGGAAAAGAAACGGACAGATCCAGCGCCGTCTGACTCCGCTCTCTCTCTCCCTCTCTCTCCATCTCCCCCTCTCTCCATCACCCTCTCTCTCCCTCTCTCTCCCCTCTTTCCTTCTCCCTCTCCCTCTCCATCTCTCTCCCTCTATCTCCTTTTCCATCTCTCTCCCTCTCTCTCCCCCTCTCTGTCTCCCTCTCTCTCCCCTCTCTGTCTCCCTCTCTCTCCTCCTCTCTCTCCCCCTCTGTCACCCCCTCTCTCTCCCCCTCTCTCCCCCCTCTGTCTCCCTCTCTCTCTGACCCTCTCTTTGTCTCTCCGTTTCTCTGTCCCTGTCTCTCCCTGTCCCTTTCATTTAGTTGCAGATTCTGCGCGTCTCTGGACACGTCCCTGAGCGCCGGACCAGCAAAAATGTAATAGAATGTTCTTGAAGGTCTTATCCTGTAGATTACGGTGTGAGAAACGTTTTCTTTGACGCCCTGGGCCTGTAAATATTTGTTTTTAATGCTCTAAAACGTTTAGGAGTTAACGATATAGATTCAAAATGCTGCCGAATGTTGCAGGTTGCATTTGACATGAATATTTAGTTTTGTTCTACAGAGCCATGTTACAACAGAATTAACAGCACATAAACCTTCTAGGTGAAAAACACGTAAAATTGCCAACTTTCATGGAAATCGGTCACACGATGTCGGAGTCTTGTATATATATATATATATATATATATATATATATATATATATATATATATATATATAATTTATTTGTTTGCTTATTTATTTGAGAAGTCAACAAAAAGCACAGCTTCAAAATAAAGAATGTGTTTTTAGAGTGGAAGTATGTCGGTCGGGCAGCAGGAAGACGAAAAGATTGACGGCGATACGAACTAAAAACAAGACTAGGGGAGAGGAAGGGGAGGGGAGAGAGAGAGAGATTAAGGATCAGAGGCGCGGTGGTGGTGGGGGAGATGGAAGCGTGGAGAGTCGGCAACAAGTATATTACACGCCGAATGACTTTGCGATGGCGATAGCCGCAAATTGCTAATGCGTGCTCCGCCTCGGCGCGCAAATGACTGCGGAGTGCGCGTTTGAGAGAGCGCGTCAGCCCCCGCCCGCATCGCGCTGATTATCTTATCTTTCCGTTCACGCGGTGACGTTTCGAGGGGGCGGGGGCTGTAGAAACGAGCACAAACACAGGCGCCCTTCGCCCCAGGCCCCCACCCCTTCGCTCGCGCTCGCGTCATTGCCCGCCCCGCCCCGCCCTGGCCCTCCCTGGGTTTCGATTCTTTTCCGTTCCTAGCCGCCTCGAAACGTTCCGCCGCGCTCCTCGCGCGCCAAGTCGCTAGAGAGTTTTTGCACGCCGTACTGGACGGTATTATCGATCTTCTGCGCTTGCGCAGTTCAAGTTTCGCGTCACTATTGTGCATCTGCGCATGCGTAAAATATTTGTAGTGCTGTCCGCTACTCTCTACTTTTTGTCACCTTGAACGTTAAGGTCTAGCGATCTTCTGTCCAGGCGCAGATGCACAAAAGTGACGCGAAACTTGAACTGCGCATGCGTAGAAGATCGATATTGCTTCTCGCTATAACGTGCAAAACTCTGGTTTTTGTCACCTCGAACAAGCACTATTAATCTTCTGCGCAGGCGCAGATGCACAAAGGTGACGCGTAACTTGAACTGCGCATGCGCAGAAAATGGCCAGTGCAGTCCGCAATGGCATGCAAAAACTTCCTCGTGTCTGATCCGCCATGCATTTCTCCGGCACGTCGCCCTCACTCCTGCTTCGCCTCGTTCCGCCCCGAATCGCCCACCGGGAGAGGTGGCTCAGGGCATCAACTGATGTCACTGCAGTGCCTCTCACCTAAGTTCGAGTCCCGAGGCGCGGCAGGATTTTCGACAGTAGCTTGTCAGCTACGTCGAGTTCAGACACTGTCTGGAGGAGAATTCTATCGGCTGGCTGCCCTGATCGGTAGTTTTTCGTGGTTTCTCCGATTAACACCAGGCGAATACCGGAGCGGTACCGTAACAAACGGACCACTGATTGCGCGCGATCTCCCCGCATACACACACACACACACACTAACATGCAGTACACTACCACACACGCCGGGAGACCGGTCGGGAGCTTAGAGCTTGTTCCGGCTGGGGAGGTGCCCCGCTGGTGGGAGATACCTGGTTGGGGTGAAAAACCCGGTAGTCGACGATAGATCGGCCCCGGATCTCGCAATCGAGTTGATAAAATCACCACCACCTTCTGTTGAAAAAAATGCACTGTATTTACGGGAATAATGACCGTAGTCGACGCGCCTGGAATCACTAACAATCAATCAATCGAATCGCCCCGCCCGCCTCACTTCACTCTCCTCTGTCTCAAGCGTCCGTTCACTCCTTAATATCGGCGACTCCGCGTCATGTCACCCGCACCTTTCCTCGCGGTGATGCTTTGTCTGTTCACCCAAACTGCGCATCAATTCCCTTCTCTTCTTCTGCAACCTACCACCATTCTGTCTTTAGGCACGCTGCCTGATAAACACGGTCAATCACTCAGTGAAGCAATCACTGCATTAACTCGTGCTCTCAACAATCAATCACCTGTCCGACAGCTGGCATCACCTGACAATCTAAGCGACTTTCCCACGGTCCTCAATCTGCTCAGATCCTCGCCTCCTTCACCAACGTGTCTTCCCTCATCATTTTCACCTCTTTGACATCACTGCCCTGGACATCCTCTCCGCCCTCGTCTCTCACTCCAAGCTAGTCCTCCTCACCGACTCTTCACTCACCTTCCCCACCTCCCTTTCCATTCTCTTCTTCCTCACTGTTGGCGCCCAGATCTCGGACAAATAATCCCAAGTGTGCCATTCCTCATCCCTCGTTCCATATCTTCACGAAACTTTCAACCCATCATCGATCGACTGATATCGTGGGACAAGTGGCTCGCCTGTCTTCCAGTCGCTCCATTGCTCCATCTCACTCCGATTACCCTGCGGTCGTCGCATCGCCCTCTCCCACCCCCAACGTCCAACCCCCCCGCCCCGCCCCGCCCCGCCCCGCCCCGCCCCGCCCCGCCCCGCGCGTCATGTCCCGCCCGGCCATCCCTTTGGTCACCGCTGCGTCCTCCCTCATCCCTCGTTCCATATCTTCAAGGATCATTCAACCCATCGCCCGACAGACATCGTGGGACAACCGGCTCGCCTGTCGTCCAGTCGCTCCATTGCTCCATCTCACTCCGATTACCCTGCGGTCGTCGCATCGCCCTCTCCCACCCCCAACGTCCAACCGCCCCGCCCCGCCCCGCCCCGCCCCGCGCGTCACGCCCCGCCCGGCCACCCCCTTGGTCACCGCTGCGTCCGTCGGCGGCGGCCCGATGCAGTCATTTTCCGCCCGGTCGTTCGAGCGAGCCCCCGTGAAATCGCTGCATAGTTTGCATAGCGAATGCGTCGGACGCCCGAGCAAATCGAGCGGAGCTGCAGTAATCCTGGGGTGTGGCGGCGTCGCGCGCCGCGGTGCCGCGGCAACGAGGTCGCACACCCAGCGCGGCCGCGGCGGCGGCGATGGAGGCGGCGCTTGCGCCGAAATGGATAACTAGCCAACTGAGATTGATATTTTCTTCGTTGATTGATTGATTCGTGTTTCCGGGCGCGTCAACTACTTAGGTCATTAGTCCCGTAAGTGTAGTGTGTGTTTTTCTCGGGGGTGATGATCATTTCCCCGCAGGATGGCGAGATCTGCCGCCGACCTACCGTTGACTAGCGGGGTTTTCCCATCAACCAGGTATCACCTACCAGCGGGGCACCACCCTAGCCGGGACAAGCTCTGAGCTCCCGACCGGTTTCCCGGCTTGTGTGATAGTGTAGTGCTTGTTAGTGTAAGTGTGTGTGTGTGTAAGAGGAGACGATAGGGCAAGGAAGAGGAAGGAAAAATAGCGCCTGTCTGTGGCCCGTTTGTTAGGGTACTGCTCCGGCATTCGCCTGGTGTTGATCGGTGATACCACGGAAAACTACCGATCAGAGCAGCCGGCCGCTAGAATTCTCCTCCAGACAGCGACTGAATTCGATCTAGCTGACAAGCTAGTGTCGAAAATCCTGCCGCCGTCGGGACTCAAACCTAGGACCTCCCGGTCAGAGGGACTGCAGTGACATCAGGTTGATGCACTGAGCCATCTCTCCCGGTAATATTTTGTTCGTGCATGCCTGTTTCTTTTTCAGTCTTATTAGGGCTTTTACATGCGCGCTTTTCAACGAAATGATATCAATAAAGTTTTCAATTTACTGTTCACTTTATTGCATAGTCTTCGTTTACAATGCTTCTAATAATAAGAATTAAAAATTCACTCGAGAGTGAGGGTAACATTTTTTTTTTGTATTTCAGAATTATAAACAACCTTTTCTGTTGCAAGAAATCGTTCATAATCAGGCGTTTTATGGCACAGATGATGACGTTTTACATTTTACGGCTCGAATGATTGCGTCATCACACATTCAGCCAATCCTAGCGAGAGAATTAGGGGAAGTAGAGGTAAACGAACAACCAGCCACAGTTTTCTCGCACAGATGTCAAATACCCGAGACGTCATAGGAATGCTCTTCGCAAATTTAAGTTTCATTCTCTTATAAATTTATAATGCTGCCATATAAAAAAATAGCGAATGCAACTCGTTTATAATATTGCTTTATTGCAATTGTACAAATTTTAAAACTATCTCCTAACGTCGCACGTTTCCAAACATGTACTCATGCAATAAAGCTTAACATTATAAACTAATTGCATAAACTACTATTTGTGGACTATGAAAAGATGAACTCGATCCAAAAGGGAAGGTAGATACTTTGATCATCTGTGGATTGGCTGTGGGTTTTTGTTGTGTTTCGGCCCCTTGCAATGCTATGAAACTGTGGTATCGTAAAATAATCAATCGTTCTCATTGAAGTGCATCAACATTGTGGCTGAAATAGGAAAACTTATGATGATATGGAAGTATGAATGTACCGTTGTCATTTGGCGATGGGGATATGTGGAACAGCTACTTTCTGATGAGTTCTATCGAACGTAGTAAAGTAAGCATTGTCGCAGCGTGGGTTGTTTTTGTACCATTATCGAAGCGTTTGCTTCGATGCGTGTCGATGTCGTGTATCTTGCGTCGCAATTCGAACATTGGAAATTCGTGATTAATAGGCGAGCACATTGCCTCCAATGCGAATGTTGTGATTTGGGTCTAAATTGAAGTGCAGATTAACCCTTTAAATAAGTAGTTTCCTTTCAGCCTTCATTTTATTACGAGGGTTGGGGCAGAAGTCATGGCAACTACTTTTTTTCTTAAAAAATGTTATCGGATCACACATATTTTCATTTGTAATGTGAAAGAAGTGCTACAGTGGTGTGTGTTCACATCCACAAGTTGGTTAGTGAATGTCTCTATTAGCCCAGAGAGCGACGTGAAATCAATTGTCTGACTACCGCCGTGCGAGATGAGTGTAACACGTTTCGAGCAGCGCGCATACTTCAAGACGTTCTCTGTGGGAGAAATATCGGAGAATAATACATGGAATAGGTGCCAGGGCATGGGAATAATGCTCATGGGTGAAGGCCGTGGGCATATCTGAGAGTCTCCAGATGGGCAGGAGAGTTTCTGCGAGGACGCGTAGCAATCAGTGATCAGCAACGCACGTAACGACCTGTCGTGTGCGGAACGATGTGGCACGTGCGGTAATCGAGCATCTGCCTAATCGATTCTTTATACCGGTATGCAATTGTTTTGCAATGTTGTAATCTAATATGTGATCAAATGCTTTAAAACAAGGAATCAGTCCGTCATTTGAAATACCTTAATAAATCTGAGGAACCCAAAGTTGGTGGATCAATGTTTGTCCACGAACCTAGTTCTTACCTTGGCCTTTCATATGTATGTTTCATATTTTCCACCCGTGCTGGTATTCTTACAAAAAATAATAGTTGCCACGCCTTATTCCCCAACCCTCGTATTTCAGCGTTCATACTTTCGTACTATCGAAAAAAAATATTTTTGAGAAGAGGGAATGAACGGTAGCTCGGTGTGCCGAAGATAATCGGGCTAATTTTAATAACCCGATTGGTGTTCTTTCAATCTTTTTCTATTTATACCATCGAAAGTGCCCAGCCTGAATCTTAATTCATCAGTAAAAAATACATTTTTTTCTATCAATCAATCGCTTATGACACCAGGTCAACTGCAGATAATATCAAAAAGGCGGAGAATACAAATCAAGTTCGGTTTATCTGTGGTGAGAATAGAAATTCGTCCATTAGTCCATTCTTAAAGAATAAGGAGATCCTTAAGCAGTGATTTATGAAACTACGTGGTCACTTATTAGGGGTCTGTACTTCATAGACGTTACTCATGGCAACGTGGCAGTGTGTTACAAAAGGCGCCCAAATTAACTTGTACACTTTCCAAATTGTTCATAATTGTACACTTCCAATGCATTATCTATGTTTGTGATGTACCTTAACGTAGCACAAATTATATATTACTATTAGAACTCGCAATACCCCCGAAAATCATTGCCATCGTTTTCTGTAATAGAAGTAAGCGTAAAAAATTATACTAATGTAAACCAGTTAAGAGAGCGCCTAATGAGAAACACTTTATACTAGATACTTTTAGAAACAGAAGACCTTTTTACGAGTGAATTGTCACTCAGTTAAAAATAAGGGCTGATTATGAATAGTATCGGTAACTTAAGGAACACTCGTACTAAATATGCCCTATGAATTAGTCCCCTAGAGGCTTCCCGATGGACAGAAAATCCCTAACTCATCATTCCGTTGCAATAATCCAGCTGGGGTTGGCCATTTTTGACAAAAGAATGAAAATGTTCCTAGGGCTTTTTCCAAAATGCCTTCAAAACTAAAAATATTCATTTCAAATTCACTGGACCCAGAGTTCGACAAAATTGTTTTACTATCTTTCTCTATTTAGAGAAAGTCTTGTGTAATGATTGGACGTTTGTGTTATCCGCAGTATGTGGCACAGACAGATGTTTTGTCGGAAAAGCACTTTCTCAAGAACCCACAAAACGGTATCAAAGATCGACAAAAGTTGTATTGAGACGTATTTAAGAAACTAATTTACAGGAGTCTGGAAAATCTTATTTTTGGAATCAGGAACTCTCAAAACGAGACTTCTGCTGAAAAAATTATTGAATATTTTTTTAGTCCGTCAGAATCTGTAAAATTTTTAGGACTTGTCTTCTGCGGTATGTTAAAAGGGTATGCGCATTTGAAAATGATGTAAAACAGGGCATCAGGGTACATGGAAATTTTGCCCATTTCATTTCATCCGCCTGGACAAGCACGCCTGCACGAGAACAGTTGTGATCACAACCCGGTGGGAATAGCACACGATCGAACACGCCGGATCCTGATTTTCATGAGAATGTGGGTTTGCGGTGGCCCTTGCGAAGGCCAGTGCGAGCAACCTTGTTCCGGATACAGTCTCCCCAGAGGGCGTCATACCGACGTGCCCGCGCCGAGACAAAGGCAGCCTCCACCGGGACAACGGCAGGCAAAGGAGCCCAGGCGGACGGTCGGCGGGCGCCAAACACGCGCGGGTGAAATTGCCGCGTTTCGCGAGCGCGTGCGGGCCTCTTTACGGGCTCTCGCGTTCGCCCGCCGCGAGTCACGGCAGCAGGCAAAAGGCGGGCGGAAAGAGCGGTGATGCGCCGGGGGCCAAGCGGGGAAAGTGCGCGGCGCAGGGGGGGGCGTCGGGGGCGTCGGGGGCGTCGGGAGCGTCGGGGGCGTCGGGGGGCGTCGGGGGCGTCGGGGGCGTCGGGGGCGTCGGGGGCGTCGGGGGCGTCGGGGGGGGTCGGGGGCGTCGGGGGCGTCGGGGGCGTCGGGGGCGTCGGGGGCGTCGGGGGCGGCGTCGGGGGCGGCGTCGGGGGCGGCGTCGGGGGCGGCGTCGGGGGCGGCGTCGGGGGCGGCGTCGGGGGCGGCGTCGGGGGCGGCGTCGGGGGCGGCGTCGGGGGCGGCGGCGGGGACGGCGGCGGGGACGGGCGGCGGGGGGTCGGCGGGGGGGTCGGCGGGGGCGGGGACGGCGGCGGGCGGCAGGGGCGGGGGCGGCGGCGGGCGGCAGGGGCGGGGGCGGCGGCGGCGACGGGGGCGGCGGTGGGGACGGCGGTGGGGACGGCGGCGGCGGCGAGGCCCCTGGGCTGGTCGCGTGCTGGCGGCCCGTTGGCTTCCCCGCCACCGCCTCCGTCGCAGGCGAGGCGACGCAGCTTGCAGCGCGCTAGAGCGCTGCGGGTTGCGGCATTCGTAGGCGCCCGCCGCCGTTGCCTGAGCACAGTGCACACACTCCACAATGAGGATGGGCACAAAACTGAACGTGTCGCTTCGAAAATATTAATGATTTGCATCTATAAGGAATTTTATTCCACTTTTATATTAGCAAAAATTACGTTGAAATATAACAGCTTTGTGTAACAGCATATTTATGTACGTTAGGTTTCTATTCGAATCGAAGACAGACGATTATCTCGCTTACATAAAGGCAAAATATTTTTTGGGGAACACAAAGCAAAAATGAAGTAAAAATTTATTATTTTCATGAACATATTTGATTGAAAAACAGGAGTTATTATCTCGTGCTCTTTTGAATATTTTAAATGGAAGTTTTATTGATCCGACTCCCATAGAAATTACCATTCTGTTGATGGTAATTGTAAGTTCTTGATTAAGTTAGGTAGAATAGCTTCAACCTTTGTAAAGATTTAACATAAAATCTAAAAATATCATAATTCTGAAAATACTGTTTCCCAGCTCGAATCTACAATGATAATTTCAGTTAATTCATTAAAACAATATTTAATAAACAATTAGCTCGGGAGTGAATACTCTTAAAAAAAACGTTTGTGTAGCAGGCATTTCATTAAGGTGTTTCCGTATTCATAGATGTTCTTGGAGAGCAAGGAAATTTTATACATCTGTTTTACGTGTCTGAATACCTCAATCGCGATTTGGACTATCTTTCCCTGCAAATATTATTTTGCTAAATTATTTTTATGTTATTTAACTATCTTTGATATTAAAACAGTAAAATTGTTAATAAATGTCTCATTTGTCGTTTGCAAAAAGTCTAGTTTCGGAGTACGTTTTTGAAGATGTAATTTGAAATAGAATCTTTGTAATGTAGGAAATAAAGTACTTGTATTTGTTTACAGGGTTCGCAACAATGCATAACTACGACGAACCAGCAAAGTTCAATTACTCGCATGCGCCCAGGAAGACAAATATGCAATAATATCCTTGCAGGGGCACTTTCAAATCATATCGAGGGAGTAAAGTCACTGGTAGAGTAACAAGATAAGACGCATTCACCAGAACCGGGATATTATTATTTACGAATAGCGGAAGGCTTATTTAATTGGTGTGACTTACTTTCTTAATGTCCTCGACCCTTTCATTCGTGAAGCAATGCATCCTCAGCTGTGCTCAGCTGTTTTGGAATCGATGAAAACATCTGCCTCTGGTCTGGAGCGACAATTTCGTCCGCTCACTTTAATTGACCTCCGCACTGCCCAGCAGCGTCGCCGAGTGGGGCTGTTATATTTTAATGGTATATTTTTATTGGCATAAAAATATGTCTGCAGAGACAAAAATATTGATAGGATAAAATTTAAAACAAAACAATTGTGGAAATACAGAAAACCATAAGTTACTTAACGAATAATAAAAGAAAAACATTTGCCCATAAAATATGAGTAACAAAGGTGTAAAAATTAAATTGTTTTGTTAATTTTGAAATAAGGTTTACTGCAATTCGGATTATAGTTTTACCGTAAATCGATGGCAATGAACAAATAGAAATAATGGCCCTAGCCTACTAATTAAATTTGCACAACCAGTATATCATTTCTTTCCTTTCAGTATCAAAAAAGTGCATTGCCAAAGATATGCTCAATAAATTCAGATCCTTTCACAAATTTTACTACTGACAATTTGATGTTTATATCAAATGCTCTTAAGAGACGTGTCGTTGATTCTAATGCAATTAATCGTGTCAACGACTTCGCGTGGAATATCATGTAAAAAAATAACAGGTAAATCTAGCTAGATAGCTAGATCGAGTTCAGTCGCTGACTAGAGGAGAGTTCAGCGGCCGACTGCTGTGATCGGTAGTTTTCCGTGGTTTCTCGATCAATAGCAGATGATGGCCGGAGCAGTACCGTAATAAAAGGGCCATACATGGCATACGAACTTTCCTTCTTCCTAGTCCTATCTTCACCCGTTACTTCCACACAGACTAACATGCACTACACAACCACACATGCCGGGAGACCGGTCGGGGGCTTAGAGCTTGTCCCGGCTGCGACGGTGTCTCGCTGGTGGGAGATACGTAGTTGGGGAAAACCCGCTAGCAGAACATAGGTCAGCGCCAGATCTCTCCATCCAGCGGGGGAAGATCACCGCTACCTCCCGAGGAGAAATCATGTACTGCACCTACAGCACTGATGACCTTAGCAGTTGACGCGCTCGGAACCACTAATCAAACAGATAAAACCAAGGTTTCTTATAATAATGTAAAAAAATTCAAAAAATGTGTTCTATTTTTGCACAATGGTGTCAACTTCGCCCGCCCACTTGCACAGTCGTCCGCACTGCTGGCGGCGGCGCCGGGCTGGGTGCGCTTGTCTGGCCGTGCGGCGGCGGCGGTGGCGCCCCGCGCGGCCTACATTCGCAGCTGGCGCGAAATTGGCCGCCGCCGCCGCCGCTGCTGCTGCTGCTGCTGCTGCTGCTGCTGGCAGCGGAGGCGGCGGCGGCAGCGGCGGCGATGGTTGTGGCGGTGGTGGCGGCGGCGTTGGCGGTGGAGGCGGCGACGACGTTGGTGGCGGCGGTGGTGGTGGTGGCGGCGTTGGCGGCGGAGGCGGAGACGGCAGTGGCGGCAGTGGCGGCCGTGGCGGCGGCGGCGGCGGCAGAGGCGGCGGCGGCGGTGGCGGTGGCGGCGGCGGTGGCGGCGGCGGCGGCGTTAGCGGCGGAGGCGGCGGCGGCAGTGTCGGCGGTGGCGGTGGCGTTGGCGGCGGCGTTGGCGGCGGCGGCGGCGGAGGCGGCGGCGTTTGCGGCGTTGGCGGCGGAGGCGGTGGAGGAGGCGGCAGTGGCGGAGGCGGGGTGGCGGCGGCGGCGGCGGCTGCGGAAGCGGCGGTGGTGGCGGTGGCGGTGGCGGTGGCGGTGGCGGTGGCGGCGGTGGGGGCGGTGGTGGCGGCTGAGCGTCGCGCGAGGTGAAGAGGAGGGGAGGGGTTGTAACAATACGCGATGCGGAGAGAACTCGGCGAGGAAACGGAAGGAACGGAGAAATAAGGCACTGAGATTTTTTTTAAAAAAAATGTTACTACTAGGAGTTAACGGTGGCGATAATGGAGGAAACAAACGAGTGCGCGAGCGGAAAAGGAAAGGGAGAGTGAGATGGTGTAGAGCAAGGCTGTCCAACGTACAAGGGCTTATGGGCCACACATCAAATTTTAGTTAAGCCGCGGGACGCAATTAAGATGATTTTTACCGTAACTACTGAGATTATACAACAACAAATAGATATATAAGAAACGACTTTTATTCAACATATTAATGTACTTAAAATTAGAAAATTAATATTACAGTTATGGAATTAATAAAATTCATACCGGAATAACTAATATGGTATAACTAATAACAATTCATAACAGAAGAACTAAGTTGGTATAGTAAGTATTAGTTGGTATAATGAAATTTTTCAAAGCCCTCGCGGGCCGCATCAAAAATCCGGGGGCCGCATGCCGCCAGTGGGAAAGCCCTGGTGCAGGGGGAGGCTCGGTGTAAAGTTTTAATGTTTGCCGTAAACATTCCGACGCGGAGAAGGTATAGAAAAAAGCGTGTTCTTGAGGGAATGGCAGTAGATTCAACTGGAAATGGAAATCCAACTGAGTAGTCGGGTTATATCTTTTGGGAACTAATCACTCTGGAAGGAAATTTGGTGAGAATTTATTCTTCTTTGAGGCTAGGAGAATGAAGACAAGAAGAGCCACCGGGAGGAACTAGATGTCGTTGAAAAATTGTTGTGAATGTGTCAGTCATTTATCAGGTGACAGAAATAATGGTAAAAATTGTAGAAAATACGTGATAATTTAAAAAAATGTGTTTTGTAGACTATTCGTTTTTCTTTTTGGTGTTTCTTTAAGGTGTATTATTTATGACACTATTTAATTTTTATCAATAACTAGCTGACCCGGCGAACTTTGTACCGCCTAACAGTCAATTCTTTAATTTTTAGTTTGTTTAATACGTATTCTGCTGTTCGGGACGCTGGGTCAGCTAGTAAGATAAAAAAGAAAGTGAATAAGTAAAATTAATTTTAAAGTTAATAATAAAGTTAAAAAGAAAGTTTATTTTAAAAAATGTTTTCTGTAGACTATTCATTTTTCTTTATGGTGTTTCTTTAAGATGTATTATTTATGTATTATTTAATGACACTATTTAATTTTTATCAATAATTTCTGGTACCTTTGCTTTTGTTTAACTCCAGAATACAGTTTCATGGTATCTGATCACGTCAATGTCGACCAAGATGTAACTTTCGCTTAGAAACATTTTGCATAATGGTGAATTGTCTAGGGGATTTCTGTCGATATTACGGAGGCATTAGAGCTGGATATACCTATTTATGAGGGATACACATTAATATGTATGTAGGAGCACTCAGTAGAAATGAATATATGTAACAGTTGACACTGCATGTGGCTTTACGACGTGCTCGTGCCAGGCAGTTCGCCTGTCTCTCTCGGGCTCGCGGGCGTTCTCTGGCAAGGGATATTGTGGCGTCATACGGGTGTAATCAGGACACAGACGAGAGTGGGTTGTAAGAACAGTAAGTTCATTCATAAACTAGGTCGTAGTCACGAATAACTAATTGCACTGCTTACAATTAACTAAATAAATAGAACCCACTGCCACGAGAGATATTTTACCGAACGGGTACCACCCCGCAACATACGACCAATATTCCCTGTGCGGAGCACCGCTCTACCCTGAGTCCTACTACATGTCTCCTAGTTACGACAATGAATTGCTGGCCTCTTGCACTCGTGCACCACTAGTACAAACTCACGCCCAACCTGCCGCCGACGCTGCCAGGACGCTGCCTTATATAGGCCCTTCGGCGCTACCCGGCGCTACCCGCCCCCATTGCCTCCGCCCTACTGTCGCGTCCACACTGAACGGAAAGTCCCGGTGCGTCATAACCGCTTAGATACAGCCTTTGTTAAACATCTGGCTATGCCCCCCGTCGGTCACGTGCTTGTCTCCGTGTTTTAGCGCGCCACGACGCTACAATATACTGATGTTATGTGGCGCCACTTACAAATATGAAAATCGGTTGCAGTTTGATACAAATCGCTTTTGAACCAATGAAGTTCACGTTACTAAAATAGTTTGACACGATTATTTGGCTTAATTAAAATGAGCAAGACTGATATAAAAGAAGTGACCATTTCTATAATTAAGATTATTTTTGAAGTCAGCAACGTGTGAATAGTAAGCGTTAGTGATTAACACATTTTAACAAGTCAATAAAAAGATTTGGAGTTTTAAAATTCTTTAACAATTTTATTTTTTTCAAACGAGTAACAACTTTATTTTCCATCTTGCATGCTCATGTATCTCATTTAGGTTGTTGTCAAAAATATCTTTTAGTATGACTCTTAGTTTTTCCTGAAATATTTCTTAAACTTCTTAAAATGAAATCGTACACAGTGTAATTTGAAGCTAATGGATTCATGTTGTAGGTAACAACATTTTCGGACTGTAATATAATAAATGCGTTGCCATTAGAATGAAAATAAAAATCCAAGAATACAAACCATTTGACTTTCAGGCAGATGTTAACTTCGGGCGATATATAAACGAAACGACCGGGTAATGAATGTTGCGAGGACCTAAAACGACGTAATGAATGTTGGGAGGGCCTGAAAAATGCAGAACAGTTTGGAGGCTCGCACTCGGGCACGATTGCACTGCGTGGGCGGGTGGACGGGCGCCGGGAACGCCAGGCGAGCGATCGGCCGATCCTCTTGAGAGGGGATTCAGGGCGGCGGCGGCGGTGGCGGGGGGGGGAGGCGACACAAATGGCAGCGGCAAGAAACAAGCGAGCGGCGCCTCTCGCCTCGATGCGGGCTATTGGGCGGCGGGGGGTGGGGGAGGCGGCGGCGGCGGCGGCGGCTGCGACGCTGGCAGTGGGAACGGATGTAATGGCGACGAGGCGGAGACAAGAACGAAAGCGAAGTTGGTGGAAGGATTGGAAATAGGTGAGGAGGGAGAGAAAGACGAGGACGAAGAGGAAGACGAGGACGAAGAGGAAGACGAGGACGAAGAGGAAGGCGAGGACGAAGAGGAAGGCGAGGACGAAGAGGAAGGCGAGGACGAAGAGGAAGGCGAGGACGAAGAGGAAGGCGAGGACGAAGAGGAAGGCGAGGACGAAGAGGAAGGCGAGGACGAAGAGGAAGGCGAGGACGAAGAGGAAGGCGGCGAGGACGAAGAGGAAGGCGACGAGGACGAAGAGGAAGGCGACGAGGACGAAGAGGAAGGCGACGAGGACGAAGAGGAAGGCGACGAGGACGAAGAGGAAGGCGACGAGGACGAAGAGGAAGGCGACGAGGACGAAGAGGAAGGCGACGAGGACGAAGAGGAAGGCGATCGAGGACGAAGAGGAAGGCGACGAGGACGAAGAGGAAGGCGACGAGGACGAAGAGGAAGGCGACGAGGACGAAGAGGAAGGCGACGAGGACGAAGAGGAAGGCGACGAGGACGAAGAGGAAGGCGACGAGGACGAAGAGGAAGGCGACGAGGACGAAGAGGAAGGCGACGAGGACGAAGAGGAAGGCGAACGAGGACGAAGAGGAAGACGACGAGGACGAAGAGGAAGACGACGAGGACGAAGAGGAAGACGACGAGGACGAAGAGGAAGACCGACGAGGACGAAGAGGAAGACGACGAGGACGAAGAGGAAGACGACGAGGACGAAGAGGAAGACGACGAGGACGAAGAGGAAGACGACGAGGACGAAGAGGAAGACGACGAGGACGAAGAGGAAGACGACGAGGACGAAGAGGAAGACGACGAGGACGAAGAGGAAGACGACGAGGACGAAGAGGAAGACGACGAGGACGAAGAGGAAGACGACGAGGACGAAGAGGAAGACGACGAGGACGAAGAGGAAGACGACGAGGACGAAGAGGAAGACGACGAGGACGAAGAGGAAGACGACGAGGACGAAGAGGAAGACGACGAGGACGAAGAGGAAGACGACGAGGACGAAGAGGAAGACGACGAGGACGAAGAGGAAGACGACGAGGACGAAGAGGAAGACGACGAGGACGAAGAGGAAGACGACGAGGACGAAGAGGAAGACGACGAGGACGAAGAGGAAGACGACGAGGACGAAGAGGAAGACGACGAGGACGAAGAGGAAGACGACGAGGACGAAGAGGAAGACGACGAGGACGAAGAGGAAGACGACGAGGACGAAGAGGAAGACGACGAGGACGAAGAGGAAGACGACGAGGACGAAGAGGAAGACGACGAGGACGAAGAGGAAGACGACGAGGACGAAGAGGAAGACGACGAGGACGAAGAGGAAGACGACGAGGACGAAGAGGAAGACGACGAGGACGAAGAGGAAGACGACGAGGACGAAGAGGAAGACGACGAGGACGAAGAGGAAGACGACGAGGACGAAGAGGAAGACGACGAGGACGAAGAGGAAGACGACGAGGACGAAGAGGAAGACGACGAGGACGAAGAGGAAGACGACGAGGACGAAGAGGAAGACGACGAGGACGAAGAGGAAGACGACGAGGACGAAGAGGAAGACGACGAGGACGAAGAGGAAGACGACGAGGACGAAGAGGAAGACGACGAGGACGAAGAGGAAGACGACGAGGACGAAGAGGAAGACGACGAGGACGAAGAGGAAGACGACGAGGACGAAGAGGAAGACGACGAGGACGAAGAGGAAGACGACGAGGACGAAGAGGAAGACGACGAGGACGAAGAGGAAGACGACGAGGACGAAGAGGAAGACGACGAGGACGAAGAGGAAGACGACGAGGACGAAGAGGAAGACGACGAGGACGAAGAGGAAGACGACGAGGACGAAGAGGAAGACGACGAGGACGAAGAGGAAGACGACGAGGACGAAGAGGAAGACGACGAGGACGAAGAGGAAGACGACGAGGACGAAGAGGAAGACGACGAGGACGAAGAGGAAGACGACGAGGACGAAGAGGAAGACGACGAGGACGAAGAGGAAGACGACGAGGACGAGGACATGTTGAATGATTAGGGAACACATTTGGGAATTGAAAAACATATAATGGGATGTTGTTATGATGGTAATAGCTTAAGTGCATGTGAAGAAATAGGTTTTAGTGTTGTTGTAGGTAGCGGATTAATCGATACGAGAGGCCGTGAGGAAATACGGGATGAAATAGGGGGAAGTGGAAAACGATATGATGCGCAGACCGGAGAATGTGCCCACACGCGACACGTGTGTGTGTGTGTGTGTGTGTGTGTTTGTGTGTGTGTGTGTGTGTGCTGTGCGTGGTTTGTCTGTGTGTGTGTCAGTCGGTTGAGATGGCACTCAAAAAAAGTGTATACGCCGTTTTAGGGATTTGGGCGGAGGTGCGGAGATTACGGGGAAAATAACCGAAAAAAAACAACAACCGATCGCATTGCGAAAGAACAGGGTGAGCGAAGTGTGTGGGAGGAAGGGAGCAGTATATCGAAGAGCGAAACCCATTGAGTATTGACGTCGGCGGCGGTAAGAATTCAACAGGAATGAGGACAGTAGGAATGGGAGCGAGGCAGGAATGGAAACTGCTGATAAAGGGCTGAAATCTCCACACTTGGGGGGTGGGGGTTGGGTATTCACGTGCTGGGTGTTATGTAGGTGCGACAGGATTGAAATTCAGCGGCCGCCATGTTTGTGGGTTAGCGGGAGAGAGCGAAGTGGAGAGATGGCAGCCTCGCAGTTGAGTAGCCTGAGGTGGCGGCGTTCGGAGATTAGTTGCCCCCAACTTCGGGCCTCGGTGGTGGGAAGGTTGTGGTTGCGGGTTTGCGAAGGCGACATCCATGGCGGTGGTGCAAGTTAGTCTGGCGAAAGTTGAGACACGATATATCGGAATATTGGTGGTATGGCGGATGTATGAAGGACCAACAGAAGAATTTGAGGTTCTAACCCCAGCAGAATGCCTGCGGATGAAACGTCTTGCATATGCCTGTATTTGAGATGTAAGATATAATTGTGTTAATTGAAGATTCTGTTGCATATTGTATTATTATTTTTTCCGTGAGAAACATCTTTTCTGGATTCAAAATCTTGTTAAAATACTATCAACTAACTCCTTGAAAATTCTTAAAGTAATTCGTCTTAACAAAATATTTTTCAACAGAATTAAAAGTTCATGTACTTGTAGTCTTTTAGTGGAGAGCGGCTGTGTGTGGCAAAATATGTAAAATTCTGTGTGTTTTAAACCAATTAAGGATACTTAGAATAGTATTTAACTGAATATATTATTCGCCGGATGTGGATAGTTTCAAATTTTGACAAATAACCACAAGATATCATTACACTTAAAAACTCATAATTAATGTACACTTATTTAATGCCTCTTTTTAGTGATTTACAACAACGATTAAATTTGAATTTTTTCTGAAGCACATGTTTGCTGGAGCATGTCTTCACTTTTTTTAGCAATATCCAGAGAGTGCTAATTTTGTCAACCGTATGTGAAACAAATTATAGCTGGAACAGTAAACAAAAAACCGAGTTAAATGATTGAAGAAACTAGAATGCAAAAAATAAGTAAAGTAGCGAGATATTGGTGTCATATTAGCTTAATTGTTCAAGGACTCCCTCTTATTGATAAACGACGAGATTTTTTCAGACTATGAAAATTCGTTGTACGAATTTGAGGATAAAATGAAGTTAACACTTCCGGACATAGAATTACAGCACGTACGCCAGACTTTTAAACGACAAACTTCATAGGCTATTTCTGAAACAGCAAATTGCGAATAAAATTGATGGGCAAGTATACAGTTCGTGACTCGAGTCTCGCCACTTTAAGTGAACATCCGTTCCGTTCCAGCAGAGCGAACGGCGGGTGAAAAATGGAAACGACCATCGGCTTCCCCCGGGATTCTTTGGCGTTTCTAATCGAGTGTTGGCCGGGAAAGACGCTACGCTGTGGCGATAATGTAGACGCAGTGGAGCGGAAGGTCTCGGTGGTAGCGAGCCAGAAGACGGAGGCGGAGAGCAAGAGCAAGAGATGAAAACCCACATCAGGCAAGACAAGGCAGACGGCACGAGGGCGGTGAGCAGCCAAGAGCAGAGCAGGTGGCGTACGTACTTTAGGAGCAGGGATAATGAACTGTGTGAGTCATCGGAGGAGGTAGAACCGATGGGGCACATACGGACGCAAATGGAACTTCGCCTGAGGCCGCGATGAGCCGATGCAGATGCCATTCCAAAGAACATTGCGAATGACGTTGCAGATGGCGTCGTGGATGTCATTACTCCTGATGTTTGATTGCTACATTATTGCTAATATTATTGATAACTTTATTGCTGACGGTACTACTGACGGCACCGTTGACTGTCCTGCTGACTGTCCTGCCAACTGTCCTGCTGACGTTTATGCTCACGTTTCTACCGACGTTTCTGCTGACGTTTCTGCTGACGTTTTGGCTCATGTTTCTGCTGAGGGTACTGCTTAAGTCGCAAGTTACGTAGCAGCCGCTCCGATGTGCTCTGATGCAAGCAGTTTTAGAGGACGAGGAAGCGGTTCTTCGTTCGGCAGGGGAGCGCGTGGGAGGCGAATGCGGCGCCAGTTGCGGCGAAGGGGAGGGGAGGGGGAGGGGGTGCGTGCGGTTGTGGGTGGGGGCGCAGGGGTCGTAAAAGCCCTCGCGCGAAACGGCACCTCGTAAATCGCCCCGGCCGCCGCCGCGCCGCGCCGCAGCGCCACGAGCAGGCCCCCGCCGCGCTCCTCTTCCTGCGCCCCACGCACCGCTCGCTCCGGCCGCTGCACAGGAGAGGTGGCTCAGGGCATTAACTCATGTCACTGCAGCGCCTCTGGCCGGGAGGTTCTAGGTTCGAGTCTTGACGGCGGCAGGATTTTCGACACTCCCTTGTCGAATTCGGTCGCTGTCTGGAGAAGAATTCTAGCGGCTGGCTGCTCTGATCGGCAGTTTTCCGTGGTTTCTCCGATCAACAGCAGGCGAATGCCGGAGCAGTACCCTAACAAACGGGCCACGGACCGGGCGCGATCTTTCCTTCATCTTCCTTGTCCTATCCTCTCCCCTTACACACACACGTACACTAACATGCACTACACTACCCCACACATGCCGGGAGACCGGTCGGGAGCTTACAGCTTGTCCCGGCTGGGGCGGTGCACCGCTGGTGGGAGATACCTGGTTGGGGAAAACCGCGCTAGTCGACGGTAGGTCGGCGGGGAAAGTTCATCGCCCCCTCGCGATGAAAACACATGCACAACACTTACGGGACTAATTACCTCTGTGGTTTACGGGCCTGGAGTCACCAACAAACAATCAATTAATCAATCGTCCGGCTGCTATTAGCAACGGGCGGAGCGAGTACTTCCTCAAGACGGGCGACCCGTGGTGGTGTGCTCGCCCATCACCTCTGGGTATCGTGGTTCGAATCCTCATCGTTCCATGTGCAATTTCTTGTGAACAAACTGAACTCATACATATTTTCTTTTTTTTCATTACCTCCATCTTCCTGCAATCATTATATTATCATTAATATTGTATCACTCTCACCCATCATTCATTCATTTAACCAATCATGTTGGGGTATTGTTGAAAAGGTTTAGATACTGAAAATGGTAAGACAAATGACACTAGTGGTGCTAGTGAATTGCACAGACTTTCCCGTAGGCCTAGTAGTTTTCTATTACCTTTGATCTCGGCTAACTATTCGGAATTGCCACATACTCCACCTAGCTGCCTGCCATCAATCGCGACTGAAATAATATTTTTTTAAAAATTTTTCAGTTTTTCGGTTTTCTAATAGTAGAACCGAAATATTATTTTAGGAATATTAAAGAAGAGTAAAACCTCGTCTTAAAAGACAATTTTCATTGAAAATTTTGGAGTAATTCTTAAGGAAATTTCGTTTAAGCGTGACCATAAATGCGAAATTTGAAGCACTTTTTCACAAAACGTTTTTGAGTTTTCGAAAAACTCCTGTTCAAGTCATTTGAAGTACGTTGACTCACAAATATAGTGTTTACAAATTCCTGGAAATATGCATAGTAACGGTGTGAGAGAACGTTAGCGAAATTACATTTGTGTAATTAAAAAAAAAATTCCCCTACAATGAACTTAACGTAATATTAAAGAGTGCAATTATGATTATCCACTCGAAAAGTTTGAAGAAAAAAATTTCGAAGCATTTATGAGAAAATGGGATTTAGCGTTTCTAAAATTGCGGAATTTTGAGCCAGTTTTTACAGAAAACGGTTGAGTTTTCGAGAAACTTTATATGACATTATTTAAAACACATGTACTCATAAATATAATCATGTGAACAAATTGTATGTATCATGTGAACATCATGTGAATTGTAAATATTAACGACATGAGAGACAATTCAAAAAATTACATTTTGGTACTTTTTGCAAAAACAAAATAATAGAGCAATATGGCGATGTCACATCATAGAGTACATTAGGATCTATCTCGACCGAAAGTTTAAAGAAGAAAATTGGAGCTGTTTTTGAGAAAAATCTTGTTTTTGTTATTTTTTAAAATTCCACACATTTCACTCAATATTGCGCGAAAACTACTAAAATTTTCAAAAAATGTACAGGACCGTAATGTAAGATTTCACTACAGAGAACAAATTTCGTTTGAAGGAAAAATCTCTGTCATTAATTTTATAGTTGTAGGAGGACGCCGAAGAAAGTTAAAACTTTTGCAATTTTCGAAAATTCACGGTAAACCGTAAAATTACGGCCTATGCCACCTTAATAAGTTTATTTTACTCTCTTCTTACAAGAAATTTAAAGAAAAATTTGGAACCTTTTTGAGTAAATTTTGAAAATGTCCGGGGAGCTTTATGTAAAGTACCTCTAAATTTTACAGAATCGTTTTCAAAATCTGAAAGCTTCGGCACGTGCCCGATGGACAGGGGATTCTTCAATTTGGAAAAATCCTATTCTTAGGCGCTAGTCTTGTTCACAGACGGACGGACAGACAGACAAACGGACAGTTTTGAAAAGAACCATCTTTTCGGCTTAACCAAAAACGTGTATTTCCGTTGAAATCTCGAAATCGATTTTCCGCAGCATTACATAATTTTCTGTATACTTCGTATATTACTTCGTATATACGTACGTATACGGAAAAGTAAAAATAATACACTCCATGTTCAGAACCAGATCACAATGATTCTGCCTTTTTGGATGTTTGAACTAATTTGATACTATATGTTGAACATGGGGAGGGGTGGCCAAAAGAGTGCAAATGGGTAGAATTTCCTGAAGCAGTAGATGGGAGTAATATCAGCAATGAATTTGATTACATTTTAATATGCAGCAAAAGGCAGTGGCAATCCACTATTGTGATCACATGTCCAGCAATATGGAAGACACTTCCCTCCCCTGTGCTCCACAGCCGAGTTTTCATCGTCCATAACCTATTTTCACCGTCATTATTATCATCATCACCATCATTATAGTACATTTAAATATAGGAAAGCGGTTTTACAAAAATAAATTACATACGAACTAGATACAACATTTCTTTCTCGGCAAACTTACAGCATGTCTTTGGTAACACTTCTATCTTTGGTAACGGATGACAAAACACGAAACAACTCTGTTACTATTTTATATGTCAATTTAATTCGTATATTATTTAAAGTTATAAAACTATTTTGATCGAACGACTGTATTTAATACAAGCTAAAAAGAAGTAATTTGTACAAACAAAATGAACGGGCAGGCATTTTCTGCCTTACGTTGCTCTGCCTTTCGAACGGAGCACAGCGTAGATGGTGCGATGTCTGCGTGAAATGTAAAGTGTGTTCGCCCCCGGCGCTGCGACCGTAAAACTGCGCCACGCGCCACTCCGAGCGAGAGGAGTGCGGCGCACCTGAGCAAACTTTTAGCACCGCCCTGAAAGTGAAACGCGTCACTGTTATACGTAGGATATAGAGTTCGCTTGATGCGGTTTCGCTGGTCGTATCCGCTTAAGGTGCTAGGAAAAACACCAGCTGTTTACATAGTGCGACGAGCAGACGCTGGATTCGATGCCACGCAATGATTCGTAATCTGAAGGCGTATTTTGAAATGAAGCCTGTGGTTGTATAGAGAATACACTCCCTCTATTACGCTCCCTTGAAAAAAGACCTATGAATTGTAGGAGTTGATCTTTTTTGTTGCAAAAAAATTATTAATCTACTTTTACACTTACAATTACAAAAATAAATAATATATTCATAAGTGCTTGATTTCTTGACCTCTTTTGATTAATAGCATGGACTTATTCTTGAGTGTAAGTCAGTGAGAGATTAATTCAAATTGCCGACGTTTCTGCTTTTATTAAGCCTTCATCAAGGCTACAAACAAACGGATATTTTTAAACCTTAAGTACAAAAAGTTGCTTAGTCATATAATTCCTACTAGCCTATTACACAATTTTGACTAATTTTGTATAAATTGTACCATTTTTATACTGTGTAATTATACAATTTTCCAGAATCCAGAAAACGAGTTTTCTGTACAAAAACGCCATCTTCTGCAGAATTACATAACTTTCTTTGTTTATTTTAGTTCAAATATATGAACGCATTGGAGAAAACACAAATAGCGACGTTATTTATACTGTAGAGTGCGTTTCACAAGAGTTACGCTATCACAGATGATACAAATATGCAGATATTATTTTATGAATCTGCCTGATAAACGAGGTTTTTAACGAAAACATACGGGTGATTTCCTTGATATTTTGATTGATTTAGACGAAACTTATAGCGTTTTCCATTCGTTGCACTGAAACCCACTCTAGTGCAGGGCAAATACGTCATCGCTCCGCAACAGTGCTGCCCCACACGCGTGAAGGGCAGCCGTGGGGCAGCCACGAATGAATCGGATTCCCGAACTGAGTCAGTGCGTGTACGCTACGCAATGAGATTATAGACAGCTGTTCTTGGTCTGACACACTGACGTAACTCGAAAAATAAGAATTTTGGAATTGTGATCGTTGTTATAATTTTTATAATAATAATTATTATTTTAACACGTCTTGTACGAAGTCTTTTGGTAATTGTTTACTCCTTAATTCATAGAGTATTAACGTGTGATTCTTTATTTAAAGACTACCGAAAACTTCAAAAGCGAATCTGTTGAAAGCTCATTTCTCGAGATTTGTCAGTGATTGATTTCGAACACAGTACACTACATTTCGAACCGAAAGGCCTCTGCAAAATTATTTCGTTATTGAAAACTATTAAAATATTAATATGAACATTTCCCCTTGCGCATGCAAGAAACTCTTCTTGGCACATTGTATATTTTAATGATTTTGTAAGGGTATAGGTTTATTTACTGAATAGCACTGGATTTGTTAACATGCAGTAATTCACGGTTGAATTTTACGAAAACACAAACTGATTTTCCGAACTCCGAGTAAGTCACAAAGTTATTTTAAAGCATTTCTTGTAAAACATGATATAATCCATCATTCAAAGTGTCCCTGTGTGACAGGAGATCCTCAATTGCCTTTACAATTTCACCACGAATCCAAATCAACATTCATAACTTTCGTACCTAACCTCAAAATGGCCCCAGTGCAATGGATTGCACCGTCGATCTCGTCAGTGCAGGTTAGGGCGCCCCGAGTGCACCCTGGTTCCGTGTCATTGTGCGAATGGACCATGGGCTTCTCTGCACCGGTGCGCCCTAGCGGCCGAATGGAACCCGAAAGCTGCCCTGAGTGTGCCCTGGGTGCGCACCAGTGCGGCGAATGGAAAACGCTGTTAATAACTCGATCGTTTGTAACATTCGAAGACTTCGCCGGGTCGTTTCTTCACAGTGAAATTTGACCGATGTGATCGCAAAGGCTCCGGCTGCCCTGCTTTGCGCCTCGCAGCCCTGAGACCGCAGTGCTGCCCTGAACCGCGCCACGAACTTCCAAGTGTCTGCTTTTCATATGGCTCGGTATTTCATGCGCTTTTACGCTACTAATTACTCATAAAATGCCGATATATGCAGCATTGCTGAAATTGCCTTCTATTTATTCGCGATAAAAGAAGTGTTCTATTAAAAAATAACGAAGTTAGTTTAATGCCTTTAAAATAAAAATTCTATTAATAATCCAAAAACTACAAGTGATGTGTCCCTGAATCGTTTGGTGAAAATTCCATCTCATTGAACCTTTTAGAAGATACTAGAGGTGGACGTTTTGGACGAATGGCTAACCCTGCATCAGGGCCTCTTAATTCCCATATAACGTGGTGGAGACCATTAGAGTGGCGCGCTGTCCTTTATCACCTTCTTACACGAACTAAAAATTCGAACTGCTGTCAACGATACGTGGCTGCAGCGTGGGTTCGCAAGACGCTAGCAGGCGCATAATGTTACAAAAAATAGCGTCCAATGTTCGTGCCTTCTTTGGCAGTTTCTTATTTGTGTACATTACGAATAATTGAACATTTAGAAGACGCTTTTTCACATTTCCCACAAATGAGCCAAATTTTATGTGCGGATGTTGGCGGGCCTGACCTGTAGCTGTATTCGGCGCCACTAGCGCCCCGCTATACTAGCACCCTCGAGCTTTGTCTCCTGTTTTGATGGAGAGTTGCAAGGCCCTGCCCTGCATTTTCTTTTGTTATTTAAGGTCGCATCAACTACTCGGTCATTAGCGACCACTATTGGATGTAACGTTATGGTATGGGGATGAAACAATCTGGTGCTGATAGGGGGTGAACACATACAACCATGCGTGAGGCCAGACTGGAATCCGCGACCCCGCGGTCCAAGACCACTACGGTTTTAGCGATCTCGGCCACGGGGCCGCCTGCCCTGCATTTTGTTGTGCATGCAGCGAAGTGAAACGAGCTGCGGAACTCTGCCTCGCGTGCCTCCGCACGTGCAATGCCACTAGTGGTCGCAAGGTCGCGCAAGCGACGCGCGTGTTAAGCTCAAGTAAAAGGTATGGGCTACGCGATTGCATCTGCTTTCAGTGTGCACTTCAGGCCTGATCACGCACACGTCACAGAACTTTGCAAACTTTATTCTTAACGTCAGTCGATCCATGTCAATCAATTTGTTTAAAAACTATGGTTGTATTCTCCTCTTTTGGTGAGGGTGTTGAAATTTTTTCACAATTTTTCTTAAGAAATAAATTAAAATTTCCACTTTCGAAGTAACAGAATAAATAAACCAGGTGGTGCTACAGAGTGGCACAGCCTGTCTCGTGCTAGTTAGTTTTACAGTCTCTTTGTTCTGAGCTGGCTTTTCTATTTTCCCCTATTCTCTTCCCAGATGCCATGTATTGACGCCCATAGATACTTTTTTCATATTTTCTCAATTGTTCGGACTCTTAATGGTCGAAATAAGTTTCAAGAATGTTATGAAGAGTCAGAATTAATTACATTGGCATATTTTAGTTGAAAAATTTGAAGCCAGTATCGACAAAATGTCGTTGGGGCTTTTCTGAAAATGCGCTATTTTGAGCTCATTTTTATTGAAAACTTTTGAGTTTTCAAGAAAATTCATTTGAAATTCAGTTGAAACCTCGAAATGTTTTTCCGGCAAAATTACATAACTTTATCTATTCTACGTGTTGGCCTATAATATGTACGCATCTGAGAAAGCATGCCTGAGTTCTTTCTCTCATCAACTACTTTGTAAACTGAAAAGGGCAGAAAAGAGAAGAAATAATTATTAAACAGATAATTATTACTATTTGTAGGAATAGAAATAATTAGATAATAAAATGTACAGATAATAATACTAGTATCTTGTAACATATACTCATATTGACATTCTGCACAATTAATACACCAAGTAACCCTGCTGCAATTGCATTTGAATATTTGATGTATGCATGGAGTGTCTTCGTTTACGGAAATTGAAGATTTCGGTAGCTTTTACTTTTGAAATTAAAGTCCATGATGTTCCATCAAAGGGTGTTGAGTCTTTTTTCCTGAAGGTTGAGTTAAGTTGCTCGTGGAATTACTCGTGATAAAATCTTCAATCTTCATGCATAATGTGCTATTTAAATATAGTCAATATACTATTTTTAAAGTATTATCTGCATTTCAATGATGTTTTTCGTGTTCGCTTTTGTAATTTAACTTTCTTTCTTCGAACACTATAGATTTATTCATTACCATTTTACACCTTAATTATCATTCTTCGATTCTCCTTAAAAGTTTACTATGAATAGTATCACTCAGACTATTTTACAGAAATAGTATCACTCAGACTATTTACAGAAATAGTATCACACAGACTATTTTACAGAAATAGTATCACACAGACTATTTTACAGAAATAGTATCACACAGACTATTTTACAGAAATAGTATCACACAGACTATTTTACAGCAATAGTGTCACACAGACTATTTTACAGAAATAGTGTCACACAGACTATTTTACAGAAATAGTGTCACACAGACTATTTTACAGAAATAGTGTCCACACAGACTATTTTACAGAAATAGTGTCACACAGACTATTTTACAGAAATAGTGTCACACAGACTATTTTACAGCAATAGTGTCACACAGACTATTTTACAGAAATAGTGTCACACAGACTATTTTACAGAAATAGTGTCACACAGACTATTTTACAGAAATAGTGTCACACAGACTATTTTACAGAAATAGTGTCACACGGACTATTTTACAGAAATAGTGTCACACAGACTATTTTACAGAAATAGTGTCACACGGACTATTTTACAGAAATAGTGTCACACAGACTATTTTACAGCAATAGTGTCACACGGACTATTTTACAGCAATAGTGTCCCACAGACTATTTTACAGAAATAGTGTCACACAGACTATTTTACAGAAATAGTATCACACAGACTATTTTACAGAAAAAGTATCACACAGACTATTTTACAGAAATAGTATCACACAGACTATTTTACAGAAATAGTATCACACAGACTATTTTACAGAAATAGTGTCACACAGACTATTTTACAGAAATAGTGTCACACAGACTATTTTACAGAAATAGTGTCACACAGACTATTTTACAGAAATAGTATCACACAGACTATTTTACAGAAATAGTATCACACAGGACTATTTTACAGAATAGTATCACACAGACTATTTTACAGAAATAGTATCACACAGATTATTTTTACAGAAATAGTGTCACACAGACTATTTTACAAAAATAGTGTCACACAGGACTATTTTACAGAAATAGTGTCACACAGACTATTTTACAGAAATAGTGTCACACAGACTATTTTACAGAAATAGTGTCACACAGACTATTTTACAGAAATAGTGTCACACAGACTATTTTACAGAAATAGTGTCACACAGACTATTTTACAGAAATAGTGTCACACAGACTATTTTACAGAAATAGTGTCACACAGACTATTTTACAGAAATAGTGTCACACAGACTATTTTACAGAAATAGTGTCACACAGACTATTTTACAGAAATAGTGTCACACAGACTATTTTACAGAAATAGTGTCACACAGACTATTTTACAGAAATAGTGTCACACAGACTATTTTACAGAAATAGTGTCACACAGACTATTTTACAGAAATAGTGTCACACAGACTATTTTACAGAAATAGTGTCACACAGACCTATTTTACAGCAATAGTGTCACACAGACTATTTTACAGCAATAGTGTCCCACAGACTATTTTACAGAAATAGTGTCACACAGACTATTTTACAGCAATAGTGTCACACAGACTATTTTACAGCAATAGTGTCCCACAGACTATTTTACAGCAATAGTGTCACACGGACTATTTTACAGAAATAGTGTGACACAGACTATTATACAGAAATAGTATCACACAGACTATTTTACAGCAATAGTGTCACACAGACTATTTTACAGCAATAGTGTCACACAGACTATTTTACAGCAATAGTGTCACACAGACTATTTTACAGAAATAGTATCACACAGACTATTTTACAGAAATAGTATCACACAGACTATTTTACAGAAATAGTATCACACAGACTATTTTAGAGAAATAGTGTCACACAGACTATTTTACAGAAATAGTGTCACACAGACTATTTTACAGAAATAGTGTCACACAGACTATTTTACAGAAATAGTGTCACACAGACTATTTTACAGAAATAGTATCACACAGACTATTTTACAGAAATAGTATCACACAGACTATTTTACAGAAATAGTGTCACACAGACTATTTTACAGCAATAGTGTCACACAGACTATTTTACAGCAATAGTGTCCCACAGACTATTTTACAGCAATAGTGTCACACGGACTATTTTACAGAAATAGTGTCACACAGACTATTATACAGAAATAGTATCACACAGACTATTTTACAGCAATAGTGTCACACAGACTATTTTACAGCAATAGTGTCACACAGACTATTTTACAGCAATAGTGTCACACAGACTATTTTACAGAAATAGTGTCACACAGACTATTTTACAGAAATAGTGTCACACAGACTATTTTACAGAAATAGTATCACACAGACTATTTTACAGAAATAGTATCACACAGACTATTTTACAGAAATAGTGTCACACAGACTATTTTACAGCAATAGTGTCACACAGACTATTTTACAGCAATAGTGTCCCACAGACTATTTTACAGCAATAGTGTCACACGGACTATTTTACAGAAATAGTGTCACACAGACTATTATACAGAAATAGTATCACACAGACTATTTTACAGAAATAGTTGTCACACAGACTATTTTACAGAAATAGTATCACACAGACTATTTACAGAAATAGTGTCACACAGACTATTTTACCGCAATAGTGTCACACAGACTATTTTACAGCAATAGTGTCCCACAGACTATTTTACAGCAATAGTGTCACACGGACTATTTTACAGAAATAGTGTCACACAGACTATTATACAGAAATAGTATCACACAGACTATTTTACAGCAATAGTGTCACACAGACTATTTTACAGCAATAGTGTCACACAGACTATTTTACAGCAATAGTGTCACACAGACTATTTTACAGAAATAGTATCACACAGACTATTTACAGAAATAGTGTCACACAGGCTATTTTACAGCAATAGTGTCCCACAGACTATTTTACAGCAATAGTGTCCCACAGACTATTTTACAGCAATAGTGTCACACGGACTATTTTACAGAAATAGTGTCACACAGACTATTATACAGAAATAGTATCACACAGACTATTTTACAGAAATAGTGTCACACAGACTATTTTACAGAAATAGTATCACACAGACTATTTTACAGAAATAGTGTCCACAGACTATTTTACAGCAATAGTGTCACACAGACTATTTACAGCAATAGTGTCACACAGACTATTTTACAGCAATAGTGTCCCACAGACTATTTTACAGCAATAGTGTCACAAGGACTATTTTACAGAAATAGTGTCACACAGACTATTATACAGAAATAGTATCACACAGACTATTTTACAGAAATAGTGTCACACAGACTATTTTACAGAAATAGTGTCACACAGACTATTTTACAGAAAATAGTGTCACACAGACTATTTTACAGAAATAGTGTCACACAGACTATTTTACAGAAATAGTGTCACACAGACTATTTTACAGAAATTGTATCACACAGACTATTTTACAGAAATTGTATCACACAGACTATTTTACAGAAATTTTCTGACACAGATTTGGTGTTCGATTCGTCAAAAGAGAACAAATGTTAATACGATTTCAAACTCCATGACGCTTTACCTTCAAACATCTTAACCATTTGTATACTAATAAACTTAAATATTTTCGTACAAAGCATCATAAGCTCGTACGCAATAATGCAGACCACGTACTTTGTCCCAGTGTCCACGGTAATCCTATTATTTTCACGACGCTTTGTTACTCCAGCGCGCAAAAGTTCACCGTAGATCCATATCTCTTGAATCTAATCGCAGTGAAAAAGATTCATGAATATGCGAGCGCGCCACTTTGCCCCTCGCGCGCCCGCGGACGCTCCGGAAAAAAGGCCGCAGGGAGCGCTGAGGGAATTTAGTGTGCCCTTTGAAAGGCCGCCAGCATCGCCCTGCAGCAGCGGAAACAGAAGCTGCGCGGGCGTAGGCGAGTGGCTGCACAGGTAGTTCGACAGCTACAAATAAGTGAGTGTTTAAAACATCACCACCATCTCGCGATGAAAGAACACGCACTACACTAACGGGACTGGTGACTTCTGTAGTAGACTCGCCCGGAATCACGAACAATCAATCAATCAATCAATCGAGGCGTCCATGGCAAAGGAAAGGGGGCAGCCCTCGGGAAGTAGGGAGTTTTGCACCTTCGAACCGGGAAGCACTATTGGTCTTCTGCGTATGCACAGATGCACGAAAGTGTTGCGAAACTTGCACTGCGCATGAGCAGATCCATAGTACTTAACGTTCGAGGTGGCAAAAACACCCTAGTAAGAGAGTTTTTGGCACCCTCGAATGCGAAGCACTATCGATCTTCTGCGCATGCGCACATGCACGAAAGTGTTGCAAAACTTGCACTGCGCATGAGCAGAAGATCGATAGGACTTAAGGGTCGAGGATGCAAAAACTCCCTATTTGCCGAGTGCTGCCCCCTTCCCTTTGTCGTGGGACGCCTCGATTGATTGATTGATTGGTTGATTGTTCGTGATTCCGGGCGCGTCTACTACAGAAGTCATTAGTCCGTTAATGTAGTGCGTGCTCTTTCACCGGGAGGTGGCGGTGATCTTTTCACCGCTGGATAGCGAGATCCAGCACCGACGTACCGTCGACTAGCGGGTTTTTCCCCCGAACCAGATATCTCCAACCAGCCGAGCACCGCCCCAGCCGAGACAAGCTCTAAGCTTTCGACCGGTCTCCAACATGTATGGTAGTGGTGTAGTGCATGTTAGTGCAAGTGTGTGTGTGTGTGTGTGTGTAAGGGGTGAGGATAGAACAAGGAAGAGGAAGGAAAGATCGCGCGCGCTCCGTTACCCGTTTGTTAGGATACTGCTCCGGCATTTGCCTGGTGTTGATAGGAGAAAACACAGAAAACTACCGATCAGAGCAACCGGCAGAGCAAAATTGTCCTCCAGACAGCGACTGAATTCGACCCAGCTGAAAAGCTAGTGTCGAAAATCCTGCCGCCGCCGTGGGGAGTGGAGCCCTAGGACCTCCGGTCAGAAGGACAGCAGTGACATCAGTTGATGCCCTGAGCCACCTCTGCCGGTGGACGCCTCGACGTCCTCCGCCGCCCTCTGTCCTTGCGCAAGGCCCCCTAATACCTTTTTTCGCGGGGTGACGGATAAGCGTGGTGTCACCAGGCCATCATTCAACATTCTTTCTATTCATACCTTTCAGTATTTTTTATGTTGCTAATTGTCATAATGTGGAATGTACTTGTGGAATGTAGTACGTCAGAGAAAAGTAAAAGCTCAAAGATTTGATGAGGGTCGTTCTCTCTGATCGATTTCATGTTCCAGGTTATAAGATTGCTTCGATCCATCCGATCATGTAGCCCTCTGACCAACAATCTAACCATCAGGTTTTCTACTATTAGTCCGTGGAACAGGTGGTTTGGGGATTGGAGCACGCCTGATTTTAAGTCAAAATTGTTGTAATTGTAAATTTTGCTGGGAACAGGAAGAGAAATCGCAGGTAGAAAATATTTACGTTTTATTATTTACCTCTATTGATGCAGTTTTTTATACAGATTGAGAGAGTATAAAAACATTTGGTTGCACAAAAATATGGTCTTTAAATACACTTTAGAGAAAGGCAATTTTTTTCTTCGTATACAAAGTGCGAATAAAAATATTATGTACTGTTTTATATTGACACAAGTTACAAAATGTAGCGGAGATACTCGTATTTTTCAGTGAGTTTATTGAACGTTTGGAGAATATAACAAAACCATATATTATTCAGTTGCCCGCCATAGATATGTTATGATATATGATATACCATATATGATGTAATAGTACCTCTGCCCCCGCATACAGACACCATTTGAATTCCGTTAAATTACTGTACGATGAACCGTTTTGTGTCAAGTCTAACAGTAGCTATAATTTTTGAGGAGTTAGGCCAGTGGTGTCAAGGTCTTCTACTGGTGGCAGTGGCACGCGTCGTGGCACCGTATCATGCCACGAGCTTCTCTGCGCCACTAGCGTCGACAGAGGATACTATTAGTAACCCCATCGGTTTACAATAGGGATGAAGATGTGTTTTGTGGCGGTGTAATGATCTGCGTAGGGGGCGATTTCGCCGTGGCACTCGCGCCACGGACTCCCGCTCGTAGCATCGACCCTCATAACACTGAGTTAGGCTGTTAGAACGATGGTGAGCAAATTTTGGAATAGTGTCCTCCAGGGATGGTCCGATATCCATTGGTGAAGGGTGACTTCGCAGCGCTCCGGTGGTTGGGCAGGAGGAGACCGCTCACCGCTCAACAGGTGATCCGAACGCCACTGCACCAGAGACGCAACGCTCGCCGCAGTGGAGCACGCAGCCCGTTTAGCCCTTTGTACTCAGCAGGGTCAGAAACTGATTACCCCTACAGGTCGGAAGGCATTTGAGAGATGACACGTCGATCTTCCTGTTCAACTCGGAATTACTATTATAGAATATTCTAATAAGATCTCAGTCAATAATGTCGAATCATGAAGTCCGTGAAACGATCCTTAGTTGGGTATAATAATTCGAGTGATCAGAAAGATTTGATTCCATTCTTGTCTTCTTCAGCTTAATTGTTTCAGGGGAGTGCAGCTTGTGCAATGACAACTTTTGTAGTGAATAATTGATGCACAAAGAGATGAGAAAATAGGGAGTAAGATAGAGAGGAACTTTTTATTGGTAATCCTGCCCTAGAGAATTTGCTATGCACCCTGGAGATTGTTTTGAGAAATTTCATAATAAAACTATTTTAAATATTAGATTCTTACCTTAAATTTCAGACAGTAAAATCATGAAAATGATGGCAGTATTTCATGCTGAAATTCGTTTCCCTGTTTTATTAACATGTTCATGTAGAAAATAATATGATCATAATTTCAAGAACAATTTTCCGTCATCTATAAGATGCCCTCCGAACGCAAAGGGTTAAAGCAGCAGGGCGAGAGTTCCATGAAGAATGGGGAAGACGGTGTAATTATATTAACGTAATTAGAATCTTATTCTATTCTTAAATATTATTTTAACAAAGCAGGAATCGCATGTGTGCTGAAAGTACGCTGACATATCTACTGCGGGGGAGTCTTTTGTTTCCTAATGCAAAATTGATAAGTTATCGTTACTTTAGGATTGCTCTGTAGTATGAAAGATGAAGTCAGGTGTTTGAGTTGTCACAGATATAACTAATAATACTTGTAGTAATTAACTTTTAAATAAAGTAATGGGAAATTCCTTGGAAACAGCTGTTTTAAAACGCACGTGGCTACCATTAAACACATAAGAACCTTAACATTCAATATACAACCCCTTTCCATGAAAAAAAAATCGTGGTAGATGCTTTTAGTTTGAATAGAAAATAAAGCATTTAGTCCATTGTTTTAAACATATTACAATATCTATTTCTTCTTCAATCTTCAGACAGTCAATTAATAAATTACTACAACTAGACAAAACAATGCATGGTTGATATTAACATAATATATGTAGTTTATAATAAGCTCTTGAGTTAATTTCTAAAAGTCGATATCAATACGCATCCACTCCTGCTCGGATGTTATTGATAGGCTAAACACACATGTTATAGATAATCCATATATATCACACTGGTATCGATATGTCCATAACATTTTGAATTAAACATACAATCCACATTACTTCTATGTGTTAACTTTTACTTAATCTTTCGATGTGTGAAAATGAATGTATTGAGAACCGCTTGCTTGAATGCTCACCGCCTCTTGCACTTCGTGTAACATCGATACGTATTTGCAAAAATATTTGACTACACATTCGTCTACTAACACTGTCTAGATTCTCGCCTTCTCCGTCCATAAACAATCTCTGTGACTTGCAGAAGGTCGTGCGCAGCAGATGATATCACAGGGAGCGACAGCCGCTCAGAAAGCAGATTACGTGGCGAGAAAAAAAACAAGGGAGGCAGAAGAATAGGGATAACGAAGGCGGGGTCGGATTACCTCGGGAAGACCTGCGCCTCGGCCAGAGGAAGAGAAGGATAAGACTCGGGTCCAGTGGACCGCTCCACGTGTTTTTAAGGGGAGAGAGACGTCGGAAGTAGAGGTGACGTGCTTCTCATCTTCTTTCTCTGACTCAGTTCAAACCCCATGGAGGGTGACAGACATTTCTCGTATTCGCTGTGGAACTAAAATTGGACCACATAGAAAAGACCTTCCACTGCTCATGCGCAAAAATTGATTCACACTGGACCCCTCATAGTTTTCAAAAAAGTGTTTTTATTTAAAGGTTACATTGTTTAGTTTTACTCCAATATATTTATATGTATACGTTATATTATTTTATATTACATATATATTCCTATTACTCTTAGATTTCTTCATAGACATGTCCTGTTTACAACTATTCATTGGTAAGAGAAGAGTCACTGGGCACCTCCGAACGAATAATCTATATTTGCAAATTGTATTTAAAAACTGCTCTGAAAAATACATTTTTGATTGTGGTATTGTCCTGCTACATCCTCGAAGTGTGTTTTATCGAGGAAGTAGTGGGACAGTAATGGTAAAGATGAAATATTATTGTATAAATTATGGGATCACCTGGTAATGTGGTTAATAATTGGTTTTATTCGAGTATCTCTATGGAGTCGTTTGTTTGTGTAGAACCGGGAGGCATTGTATAAAGTTCGTAGGAATTTGTTGTGCATTAACTAGTACTTTATAGATATTAGAGTTTGAGAATAACATTATTCAAAACAGCGCAAATACAGATAATTAGGGGTCTATAAACGTTGTGTAAATGAGTTTGGCATTTTCAACTGTTAATTTTCTGTGGTTGTTTATTGTGGACTTTAATTGGATTTATGCTTGTGTTTTGATGTTTATATGACCTTTCAAGTTGAGTTTGGTGTATTGGTGCAGCGCTAGAATTTTACTGATTTGTTTTATGGGGTTCCAGAGATGTATTTTTTAAAGTGAGTGGTATTGGTATGAATTTTATGTAATGAAAATAGTTTTGCTGTTAATGTTCTGTAAGGGTTGTTTATATAAATTTGATTTTTTTTTGCATTTTTTTGTGTCTCATATTCAGAAGCTATTCGATTTAAATGATGTGTTGGATTGTGTTTCTTAATACGAAGAGAAGTATTGGTAAGAACGGTAATGTGGCCCAGAGGGAGCTTCGTCTGGAATTGATATGCAGGATCTACTGTGCAAACCGAGAAGTGCGACGGCCACTGGAATCGTGACAGGGACAATTGTCCGACACCGAACTAATCAGTGGAGTTTAGTTGCGAATTCATAATTACATGCGC
>JAHLJT010004005.1:0-18979 GCA_031308135.1 Acheta domesticus | reverse complement strand
CGAGTTCTTTATATACTAATGTCAAATTACAATTTAGTTGAAGTTTCATTAAATTTTACACAGCATTAGGGAATTGGCAAATTTTGTTAAATTGTCTTGTGAATTATGCTATCAACGAAAAAAATATACAAGATGCACATTACACCACTTGAACCATGAAACATGAAATTAACTATGACTTGAATTTACAAATATATCATTTAAATTTCCTTTTCAAAATGTACAATTTGATTTTTTTCACAGTAATACATAGTTTTTACACTTGCCAGAAACTCTACTTCACTCTAATTGAAACATCGTACCGTCTCTTACCAGCGATTCGAGTTTTATTACTACCGTTAATTTATTATAACTTTCTTCTCCTTCCAAAATTACATCTAGCAATATCCAGTGCTGGTGGTGCTGGTGGTACATTAAAAGGTATTGCTAACATCTAGGGTAATTGAAGGGAAAGGAAGAAGGAAAGGGGCGGCTGCCCTCTACCCAATATTTCATTTTTATTATCACAACAATTTCAAATGTTTAAACAGATTGTAATCGAAAATTGTAAAATATTTGGACCACTGTCAAATCATTGGAAATGAAGTTGCAGGGAATTGGATTGGAAAGGGAAATGTTTAAAAATAACATCTCTAAGTATAATACGAAAAAAATATTTCCCCTCCCAAGAAAGAAATCCAGGATTTCTCGGACGTGTCACCCACGAAAGCCGCAGGATCGAGGAGCGATTTTACTGCTCCAAAACAAGTCGCTGACGAAGGGAACTCTACGAATCCCATAAGAATAGCCCCACACGAAGTCGGAGGGAGGTAGGTCCACTTTATATCCGTTATTTCCTAACTGTTGCTTTGGACACATGTCGTGAGACTAGTCAGGTCCCGGCTGGGGTGGGGTCCTGCTGGAGGGAGATACCTGGGTAAACCGTAAACAAATGGTGTAGCTTGGCGCCGGATCTCACCATTTTGTAGGGGTCAACACATCGTCACAATCCCATGATAAAAAATACTAACGGCCCATAGCATCTGACGGGCCTGGAAAAAATGAAATAATCGTGTTACCAATTATATTGAACGGGTATGTCAACTACTACAGTCATTAGGGTAAGGAATTTTTATCTCCCGAGGCGACAGTATTTCTTTCCATTCGGATGGTAAGACTGTGCAAGTAATTAGTTTTCGTACATAAACTCTACAAAAAGTCTGATCTAATACTGGCCCAAGTCTTGCCTAACGCGAAATAAATATATCAATCACTTTCAACAAATATATTACGCTATTAGTCATGCAAAATGTCATGAGATTCTTCTGCAACGCCGCGCACAACCACGGTAGTCAATGGGGTTAGGATTTGAATGACGGCTTCCCAAGCAAAATAGTATTATATATTTGGACCAGTGAAAGTATTCTTTAATTCAACGTCGTAAAATGAAAATAGTTTTCATACTGGAAACCCATCTGGGAATGTTTCTGGGAACCCGCGATGTCTCCTCCAAAAATTTACAACGTTCAAAAGGCCTCATTTTGGATCTTAGAGCGTGAGATACATGACTTGTGACCACTCAGGATCTCAAGAAGATGGTCTAAGAGCTTAAAAGACAACGCATGAACCTTTATACATCACCCGCTAAATTCGAAATGTTTTGTCTTGCATTAATGCACCCCTGTAGATTATTTCCTATCCAGCAACAGCAGACTTGGGGTCTTTGTTTCGATGGTGACTTATAAATCATACGAAATGATCTTTTCTTAGCTTATTATATGTGGAAGGGGTTTTGTCTTTGCTCAATCAAAACAAATATGTAGAAAACAGAAAATACATAGTGGATAATAACAATTAGAGAGATTGTAATGGAAAAGAACGCTGACTCTTATAAGAAAGCTCATTAAAGAAACCCACATTCACAAAGCCTTGTTTACAATATAATAATGCGTTTATGTCTTTAGTTTTTCGTGCGTACCAATCGTTTTGTTGTAGTAAAGACATGGTCACCTCTGATTTAAAAATATTTACTGGTTCAAAGTCTGTTACGTTTCCGTGTTTTCAATTACTCTCCGGACACTTCCAATTCAAGAGGTGAAACTAGTGCGTTTGCAGCCGGACGTAGGCGACGCTGTGCCGGTCACGGCGGTCAATGGGGAGGGAGAGACGACGCGACAGAACGGTACTCCAGGCCGCGCGGGTACGGCGGCGGTGGCAGCGCAGGCGAAGGTGGTGGTGGTGGTGGTGGAGTTGGTAGTGGCGGCGGTGGTGATGATGGCGTCGGTGGCACCAGGCGGTGGTGGTTGCGGCGGTGGTGGTGGCGGCGGCGGAGGTGGCGGTGGCGAAGGCGGCGGCGGTAGCGGAGGCGGCGGCGACTGCGGCGACGGTGGTGGTGGTGGTGGCGGAGGTGGTGATGGTGGTAGTGGTGGAGGAGGCGGCGGCGGCGGAGGAGGCGGCGGAGGTGGCGGTGGCAGTAGCGGTGGCGGCGGCGGAGGCGGAGGCGGAGGCGCCGGCGGTGGTGGTGGAGACAGCGGTGGCGGTGGTGGTGGAGACAGCGGTGGAGACAGCGGTGGAGACAGCGGTGGAGACAGCGGTGGAGACAGCGGTGGAGACAGCGGTGGAGACAGCGGTGGAGACGGCGGTGGAGACAGCGGTGGAGACAGCGGTGGAGACAGCGGTGGAGACAGCGGTGGAGACAGCGGTGGAGACAGCGGTGGAGACAGCGGTGGAGACAGCGGTGGAGACAGCGGTGGAGACAGCGGTGGAGACGGCGGTGGAGACAGCGGTGGAGACAGCGGTGGAGACGGCGGTGGAGACGGCGGTGGAGACGGCGGTGGAGACAGCGGTGGAGACGGCGGTGGAGACGGCGGTGGAGACAGCGGTGGAGACGGCGGTGGAGACAGCGGTGGAGACAGCGGTGGAGACGGCGGTGGAGACGGCGGTGGAGACGGCGGTGGAGACGGCGGTGGAGACAGCGGTGGAGACAGCGGTGGAGACGGTGGTGGAGACAGCGGTGGAGACAGCAGCGACGGCGACAGCGACGACGGCGACAGCGGCGGCGGCGTCAGCAGCGGCGGCGACAGCGGAGGTAGCGGCGGCGGCTGTGATGGTGGAGGCGGTGCCCTAGAGCTGCTGTCAGAGCACTCGAACATCCAGGGGAGTGGTCGCTCTCCCGACGACGATTGCGGCGGCCGCGGTGGCGTGTTGACAAACTAACCCTCTGGGGAGCCACGCCCCCTCCTGCGTCCCCTCCTCTCCGCTCTCCCATCTGGAGAACGGGATTCGATGGACCCGCTCGAGACCCTGTGCGGAGTCTAGAGGCGCATTCACTGTGAAAGCGTACAGGCAGACGTGATGACGTAAACTTCCTACAACGTCACTGCTAATTACTACTTTTGCTGGGATTTCCTTAAAAGAAACCACATCTATGTAAATCACTGTCTACATATAACGAACTATTAAACGAATGTGGGCTCATTAACTGTACATAAATGGGATACATTGACTTCCACAACGTAACAACTCAAAAGTCAGATTGATGAAAAGTGAGCTTTAAAATTAATATTGGCCTTGACTCCAAGAAGATATACAGTTAAATCTTTGTAACGAGGTTCAAGAGTCCTACTACTACTCTCATTGTAGATAGTTTTTGTTATTTGCCAGACTGCTCTTGGTCTTTATTTTATAGTTATATTAAATAATAACTTAATAGTTTTTGTTATTATATCTTTACCATATGTATTTCCGTGTTTGACAACATTGCTTTTCAAGGTTTTGAATATACATACGTGAATAGACATTGTGTATGTACATTCATTTTCTCGCTTAAGTCAGTACTTAGTATTGCAATAGAAAGTATTGTAATCGTCGAGCGAAAATCGGGGTTATTTCTAGAGAAAATTTGTAATTATCTGCCTCTGATAACAGAAAATTGGATAAGTCTTGTTCCTACATATTGTAAGTTACTTCCTTTAACACGTTGTGTAGTCAGGATACGCATTTTGTTGAAAAATTATTGACAGCAAAAGGTGGGGTTGCTCCTAGGCAAAAATAAAGTATTACATACTTCATACTGTAATTATATCAGTTATTGTATTTCTTACGAGAGCACATTAGTTCAAAAATTTCAGACTAGTATGTAAGTTAATTTCATCCTATGCATAAACCCCGTATCTTTAAATGCTGGAACAGCACACACCTCATGCCTCTAGGGAGTTCTGATTCTTCCGATTCGTTTCCGGAATCGATTTTTTTTCGATTCCTATAGAATCAGGTATTCAATTCCCTTTCTTCCGATTCTTGCTGGAATCGATTCCAAAAGGCCGGAATCGAATCAAATGATACCTTCGATTTTTTTAAATATGCATGTTCCTGCCTTTTTTGAATTTTCACTGTTTTTACTTTCCCGTATACGTACGTATCCACGGAGTGATATACGTAGTATAGGGAACGTTATGTAATGCTGCGCGAAAAAACGGCCAATTATCGGCGGAAAAAAATTAATTTGCCGGGCCGTGAAAACGAATAAGTGGATAAAACAAGTTGCTAAATTAAGAAAAAAGAATCTCCTAACACGTGGTGTAGCCAGAAACCCTGTTTTCTAGGTCCTTGATACCGAAAACTCAATTGAAAGGAAAACGTTCGTCCGTCCGTCCGTCCGTCCGTCCGTCCGTCCGTCCGTCCGTCCGTCCGTCTGTCCGTCCGTCTGTCCGTCCGTCTGTCCGTCCGTCCGTCCGTCCGTCCGTCTGTCCGTCTGTGAACACTGCTAGCGCCTAAACCATACGTACGATTTCTTCCAAAATAGATATTCCCCGGTCGATCTGATTCTAGTCAAAGCTTTGAGATTTTGAAAAAGATTCTTCAAAATTTGGGGTACTTTATATAAAGCCCCCCGGGGATTTTCAACATTTTCTCAAAAACGGCTCCAAATTTTTTCTTCAAATTTCTTGTATGAATAGAGTAAAATACACTTATTAACATGGCATAGGTCCGATTTTCACGTACAGCTCTGAATTTTCGAAAATTGTGAAAGTTTGAATTTTTTTCGGCGTCTTTCTCCAACTACAAAATTGAAGATAGAGAATTTTTTCTTCAAATAAAATTTGTTCTGCATATTGAGTTCTTTAATAAAGGTCATGTAAATGTTTTTCACAATTTGGGTAGTTTTCGTGCAATATTGCATGCAATATGTGCAATTTTAAAAAAATTACAAAAACAAGATTTTCTCAGAAACGGCTCCAAATTTTTTATTTAAACTTTTGGTAGGGATAGTGATAAATTTACTCTATCAATGACATAAAATCCATTTGGTCTATCGCTTGGTTCTTTCAAAATTTACAAAAATGTAAATTTTTTTACTTGTCTCTCACGTCGTTAATATTTACATTATCGGCGATTTTTTCACATTATTGTATTTACGAGAATATATGCTTTAAATAATGTCAATTAAAGTTTCTCGAAAACACAACCGTTTTCTGTGAAAAGTAGCTCAAATTTCGGCATTTTCAAAAATGCTCAAACGCCATTTTCTCGTATATGGCTGCAATTTTTTTCTTGAAACTTTTTGTAGCGGATAGTGCTAATTACACTCTTTAGTATAGCGGAAAGTTTATTTGTGTTATTTTTTGTTTTTTCAAAAATTACATAATTGTAATTTTTTTGAAAGATCTCTCACATCTTTAATATGCACATTGCCAGCAATTTGTAAACATTTTTATATTTGTGAGTATAAGTGCTTCAAATAACTTCAAATAAAGTATTTTGAAAACTCAAATATTTTCTGTGAAAATGAACTTCAATTGTATACTCTAATTCAATTGTATTCTTTCATCTAAAATATTTTTTCGGACACGTAGTTAATTAAATTTTAAATACATAATTAAGTAACATCTCATGTTTTATTAAATAGTAATTGCTTGATTTCAGTATCGATGGATGAATGGTGTCCTCATGCGATTTGATTCCTTTGGGAATCGATTCTTTTCTTTCTATTCTAGAATCGATTCCACCTTTTCGATTCATGGAATCGATTACAGAATTGATTCTTTTCGTTGGTACTCGAATCTGTCTCAGACCGCGATCGCCAGATGCTAGGCCACCCGCCTGGTCTCTCGCGTAGACGTCCCTCATTTCGCTACATCACAGATCACTTGAGCGCATGGGAGGCACATCTCCTGGGAATCCCCGACGCCCGTATTAGCAGGTGCCGTCTGCAATGCGCTGCAGAATGTTCGAGTAGCTTTTCAAACTAAACAATTTCAATGATCAAATTCATTTCCCATTTCTTCCCATTCAAAGCATTGTGTTATTAAAGGGGCGGAGTAAATTCAAATTGGAAAAGATCTCTGTCAAGTAAGCACCTGCGTTCGTGTTCGATGTAAACTTTGTGCCTTGTGGCAATCACACATCCTACAGATAGACACTTACCAGCATGTGCACACTGCACTGTATCACTATTTCAGCACTAATGTGCACATTGTATCTTAAGTTGTGCGGTAATTGCAACAAGCTAAATTGTGATCAATTTCACTGTTACCTCAAGTTAAAATTTTACGAATAACTCGTGGCACCTTGTATTGTTGTCATGTGCTATTCACATTTTTTGCGTGAATTGTGTTATGCTTAGTCAGATTTCCGCGTGCAAGTGCCCGCATTAACCACTTCCACAGGAACTTTTTCGCTTGCCTCGCGTAGGCGCTCTCTACAAGTCAACGCAAGACTTCAGAAATTGCTGCCGCTAAATTGCTGCCGCTAAATTGCTGCCGAAGTTACGTAAAGTGTATATCCGTTCGTATGTGTTTCACAATCTTGGTTCATGTAAAGTGAATAAATGTGTCTTGCTTATCCAGTGTGTGTGTGTGTGTGTGTGTGTGTGTGTGTGTGTGTGTGTGTGTGTGTGTGTGGTGTGTGTGATGTGTGTGTAAGTACGAAGATATCGCAGACCAGGTCCCAATTATTTACCTATTGACTTATCATAGAAGTTTCGCTTAGCATTTACCCACCTTCAATAATACCATCAACTCATAATTCTAACAAATGGAAGACGGATCATGACTATCCGTCTCTACGTCTGTCCCGTCTGCCCGTCTGCCCGTCTGCCCGTCTGCCCGTCTGCCCGTCTGCCCGTCTGCCCGTCTATTCGTCGAACCGTCGGACCTACGGTCCGTTGGTTCGTTGGTACGTCTGTCCGTCTTCGTCTGTCCATCGGTTGGTCTGTCGGTTCGTCGATCCGTCTGCATGTGGTCATTGCCAGCATCTAAACCATTCAGACGATTCTCTCCAAAATTGATATTCCCGATTGATCTGAACAAACTCAAGGCCCTGTGAGACAGAAATGGATAATTTGATTTCTGGGGTTCTTTACATGAAGTTTCAAAATTTTCTAGATTTCCTCAAAATGTTCAATTAATAACTGTCCTCGAATATCGTTTAAAACATTTTAAAAAATGGCATATGTCTCATTTTCGTTAAAATTTCAAAAATTTTAAAATTGTTTTGGCATCATAGAAATTACAATATTAAATGTAGAGATTTTTTGTGAATAAAAGAGACATTGTTAGTGTTGTAAAGTAGTACAATATTAATGATAGTAGATACTTTTCTTGAATAAAATCTGTTCTAAGAAACAGATCCAAGAAAAGGGCAAGAAACTATTTCGTGTTTTTTTAAGAGTTATGTATTCGCTAACTACTGCCTTAACAATTGTAATTTATTAAAAACTCTCATAAACAGCTCCAAATTGTTACTTTCTTTTATACGGATACAGAAAGGAGACTTACAATGACAGAAGTCCCATTTCGTTAAATTATCTGAATTGCAAAAGTTAGAAATAATGCAAAAAGAATGCGCTGTTGAAGCATCTCTAGTTTATTTTTGAATAATTTCCATTTAAAGTGCACAATGCTTTGAACGAAACATGAGTGATCATTTATATTGATCGCAATCTCAAACACTTATTCATGCGCAAGCAATAATCCATGTACTGTCATTGACTCAATTAATGATTCTACAAACGTGTTTGAGAAGGAAGCGGACTTGGGACCCTTGCTGAAGGCATGACAAGTATTATGCGTTCGTCGCGCAAACTTGTACGTTCACATGTACGTTCTTGATCCGATCGACTATTTACGTTTTAAAGGAGATTCGCGAAAGGATACGTAATACAATGTAATTCGCTTTGGTATACCTACATTACATGTGCTACATGTCACAAGGAATGTGTTTTTTGTGTAGTTCTGTTTACTATTGGGAAAATTTTCGTATTTAAAATCGGTTCAATGACCAAAATAAATATTTGCTTATGATTGACCGGCGCACATAAATTTACATTTAATTTGAATATCGTCCACAATGTATCTTTTAATTAAATAATTAATTTCATTCAGATGAAAGTTTCAGTAATTTTTTTTGAAGTTTTTGGCAACAAAATGTATTTTGTCATCAGTTTGAATTTTTGCTGCAAAGAGCAATACCATAGTCATTTGTTTGCATATTACAAGGATGCTTTTGTCATATGATGTAATACTACAATATAATTTAATGTATAATATAAGTGCACGAAACATAATTGTATGATTTCGTATGTACTTCTTCTTTCCAGAAACAACTCGTTGTTGTTATATTTCTTATAACCCTTTACGAACGTGTGTGGTCTGTCATTTAAAGAGAAACGAAATTGAATTGTAAGTAAATTGAATCATTAAACTATGTTATTCTATTCAATGATTCCTCTCATCACTATGAAATTAAGTCGGACTGAGTGGCATTTGTTAGATGCAGCAAGGAAATGAAGTCACAATAATTAGTAGTATATTAAAATATTAATTTTGGTAAATGTTGATAGTGAAATAATTTTTTACTCAAGTTGTCCGAATCTATAATTGCAGAAGGAAAAAGAAGAATATAGTTTCTTGCAAGGATGCTTCAACAAACGTGAGAAGTCATTTCATCAATGTGGTAAAAAAAAAGAGGATGACCAAAAGAAGTGCTGTGTAGGAAAAAAACTTCCAGGACCAGAAAAAAGATGATGTACCGAATAATTATCCAACTTACGAATCCTGTTAGGGCGTTAATGGAGTTGTTTTCCATTTTTGTAGCCACCGTTCCAATGACTGGCTCAGCATTAGCGGGAAACCTTTGGGAGTGAATATATGTGGCAAGTGTTAAAAAAAATGCATGAGCTCAGATGGTGCACGTCCAATCATGTTTCATCTGCAAGGTAGGTCAGACGACAGAAGTTTCACTTCACTTCCGGATTAAGGCTCTACATTTTAATTTCACACATTAATAATTACTACCAGATAGTTTGAGTATATAAAGGAAGAGATTCTTTAAAGCTTTTGTGTGTGTTTGCACGTGTGTGTGTGTGATTTGTACTGATTCAAACGTTTACTACAAATTAATGGTTTCATAATAATTGAACCACAGGATGTTTATATTTTTCGACTCTGAGATTTGTTATTTCGGTAATGTATGCCGAGTTTTCTCTCGGTAAGTTTTCATAAGCCAGTGACTTTAAAGGTTTTCTCTAGAGTACGATATTTCGGCAGAATCCACACTCAGCGACGGTCACACTTCCGGGTGTGTTTCATCGGCATAGAAAACACGTGACGAGCTTTGAGGAGGAACTGAAAGATGACCATTCAGAAAGATTTAGGTGTCGGATTGCTGTAATAGGTATTATACAACAGACCTCTCGTATTGCGATTTTTCATTTCTTACAATGTTTAAACAACGGTGAAGAATTCACAATAAAGTAGTCTTTAAAATAGTTAATTTTACTATTAATTTCCAACGGGCGTAGAAAATAAAAGAACATTGTCCAATCTCTGGCCATGTGAGAGGTGTCTAAAGCAGTGTTGTCAAGGTCGATGCTACGAGCGGCACGAGTGCCACGACGAAATCGCCCCTCCTCGCAGTTCATCACCCCGCCGCAAGAACAACGCCACCACTATTGTAAAAACGGCGGGGTTACTAATAGTTTCCTTTCCTGACGCTAGTGGCGCAGAGAAGCTCAGGGCATGGCACGGTGCCGCGAGTTTAAGTAAAACATTTTTACGAATTGTAGAAAACACACAGATACTAATTATTGCATGCATTTTGTTATCGGTATCACCAAAAAAATTGAAATTGAACAAACAGATAAATATTTAATAATTTCGAATTTTATGTAATTTTGGCACTTGTTAATGTGTAAACGGTTATTTTCGTGAATTTAAAAAATGTAGAAATTAAGTTTAACTCCGTTTTGTGTTCTTTTCGTTGAACTCTGAATTTTCGAAAATTGCAAAAGTGCAAACAATACGAGAAAGTATGTACTGTTGTAGCACCACAAGTTTTAATTAGTTTCTTTTCCTTCCCCTCTTCTTATTGCAAGCCTCTAGGATGGCTCATAGGCAGCATACTTGTTCCCGTCATGTGTCACCGGGTTTGATTCCGGGTCGAGGTAAAAATATAGTTATAGCTTTCCTTGAAAATCGTCCCAGTTTTTGTAGCTGTGTGAGGAAGAAAAGCTCAGGGAGACGGACCTTGCTAGTTAGGAGGAGTGAATACGTCATGTTCGTCGCATGTAACTCTTACCCCCAAGCTGGGAAAGTTAACTAGGACCAAGCGACTGGGACACCGTTAGCTGGCCAGCAAAGTGGGACTATCGACCCGAAATGCCAAATACATACATTCTTATTACATATTTCTTCAGTGGTGTAGGTTTTGCCTGTTTATCTACAACACCGTTGCATCTTCAACTCTACTAAAATATCTTTAAGAGTCTCGATAGCGGTGAATTTTCGGCAGTTGATAGATAACTGGAATAACATGGATTTTCAAGCTAATGCCGGAGAAATACTCTAACAAATGGACCACGCACCGCGCACGATTCCCATTACTGCGCTCTTTCTCGTTCTCCCTTACACACACACACACACACATACACACACCACCACACACTCACACCACACACACACACACACACACAACACACATATACACACACATACACACACACCACACACTCACACCACACACACACACACATACACACACACATACACACACACCACACACTCACACCACACACACACACACATACACATACACACACACATACACAGACACCACACACTCACACCACACACACACACACACACATACACACACACAACATTTTTACAGCTGCAATTTCACGCACTACAGAACCACGAATGCCAGGTAACCTGGTGGAAACTTTCAGCTTGTCGTAACTGGGAGAGATACCTGAAGAGGAAAACACATTTTCAAACCTGGAACCGATTTACCTTGGAATAGTTTGTTCTGAAAAGACTAAATCCAGGACGAAAGAGAAAATCGTAATTACTTTATTGACTTTAATACCATTCAAACATTCATCATTCTTCAATCATTCATTATTGAAATATTCATATAAATACCATTTGACAATTATTATTACTATTTACTTTGAAATGAAAAATACTTACACAGCTAATGGAAGAAAGAAAACTTGCAATCTCCTCGCACAATAAACAGAGAAATATTGAAACTATAACAATATGAGGTCAACTAAAGTAAGATGAACCGACGCGTCTTTTTACGAGTTCGAACGTGATGACACGTGATGACTAAAGAAAAACTACACAGTTTGAATATTAATTTTACATTTAGCTCCAAGAAAATGCAATCGCCATCATGAGATTTTATTTATTATCTATTTACTACTCGCCCCATCTCCGCCGGGATACGCTGGTTAAAGTGGAGATAGTGAGAAACGTACTTACACTTGTCCGAGTTCGAAACGGAAATCGTGGAAAAGGAAGAGAGCGGGTGGTGCGTGACGCTTGGTATATGTCTGAAAGTGGTCAGGAAAACCACGGAAACCACTAATCACGACAGTCGACTCACGAATTCGATTCCGGGTGGTGCCCGGTTGGTACCCACTTATGTTCAACACATGCAGAAAGCTTCTGGCATCTTCCCAGGATCGAACCCGCGACATCCCAACGACCGGTACACTCTTCATCATACTCCGAACGGCGTCACCTTATTGCCCGTTGCAACCGGTGTCGGTAGTGCATTCGACATGCACCTGCAATTACCTTGCGTACACCACTCGCACAAGAAATTGGAACCTGAAGGAACACTTTCCGATGCACCGGACTAGTTGAAGTGAAAGCAATCAAAAGTTGTGACTCAAGGAAGTAATCTCTGCGAACAGCCACCCTCTGGACGCGAGCCACGTGACCTTCGTCCCTTGACCCCAGACGTGTCAAGACGTCGCATTCGGGTCGAGCCATCCCCGTCGCGTCTCGTCGCGCGCTGCGTTTGGGGACGAACGGTGGCGCGCCCCGGAGGGGGACCGACAGCAATATTCGGATGCGGCGCCAACTGGAATTCGAACAGCCGCACAGTGGGCCGAAACTTCATCATGGGTGACTCCATAAAGGGCCATGAACCAATTCTCTTAAAATGAAGAGAAAAAATATAAACAATATAAAATCTTAAAAATTATATATCTGTGTATTTAATTTAATATTATTAACAACTAACATAGTTTTATTACATACAGCGTGTTTAAATTAATTGTATTCCTAGTACAAAATGTAATTCTAGTAAAAATATCAATAACAATATTTATAAATTTTATCTTCAAATTGTTCATAAATTAAAACAATTCAAAGAAATGCAATGTAGATTATTTATTAACGTAAATACAATATAAAAATGTTTCCTTTTATTTTGAAAAATGTCTCCCTCCATTTAAATATTTTTTGAAGTTGTCTTAAAGTGTATCGGCGAAGGAAAACGATTTTCCACTTTGACTCGGCATCAGTTGATGACACTGCAGTGCCTCTGACCCGGAGGTCCTAGGGTTCAAATCCAGATGGTGACAGAATTTTCGAAATATATGCCTAGGTCTAATTGAGCCCCAGTCCGAGAAAAATTCTAGTGGCCTGCTAGTCTCATCCACGTGGTTTCTTCGGTCAAAACCAGCCTGAGTAGTATCATACGGGACGCAGACATCCGCGATCTTTCCTACCTCTTCCTTGTCCCATCTTCACCCCTTTCTGGCACACACTACCATGCGCTGCATTCCTATACATATCGGGAGATCCGTCGAGAGCTTAAACTTGAGGCGGTGCTGAGACAGTGCCCCACTGGTGAGGAATACGTGGTTAGGTAAAAAAACGCTAGACCAGGGCCGCTCAACCATTTGCTCCGAGGAGGAGCAGTCGGTTGCTCTCTCCTCTTCCACCGCAGAAAGAGCAAATGACGTCATCAAATATCGATCGGTAGCGTGTGGCACAGTGGGTCGCGTCGTATTTCTACGGGGTATTTTACGTTGTTCGGAATGAAAAAGTCTCACTGCTCTGGGAAAGGATATTACGACAGAAAAAAACAGTAAAATACTTTTGTAACATTTATTGGAACAGTTACTAGATATAAACATATTAGTGTGATTTGGAAATTAAAAGCACGACAATTTGCAATGCAGCATGGGAAGAAATCTGCAAAAAGAATCTTTTTGCAGATTGCGCCGGCAATGCCAAATGTTTAGTTGCAAAACAAGTGCTCAATAACATAAAGAAATTTAATAGCGGTGACATTACACAGTTTATCATGCTGCTGAATATGAAAAGTATTATAAAGATTGCACAAAAAATGTTATTAAATAAACTAGTAATAAAAATACTAAAAGTGAAGGAAATTAACATAAAAAATGAAGTTGATTGCAAAATCAAATACTCTAATTACATCTTTTAAATATTTTTTTCGCAATATACTTTCTATATTTGGAAGAGATGGCATGGTGCTATTGAGCCGTAACATGCATTTCCGATTGTGATCTGTAATTGTACTTCTCATTCGAGATTTACAGATTTTCAAAGAAGCAAAAAATTGCTCACAGTTGTATGTTGATCCAAACGTACTTAACAATCGAGGAGTATTCCGATGCAATTTTGGAAAACGGTTTTGTAGGAAGTTCTTTTCCTAAATGCTTACGTTGTAGTATCGGTATGCAATGAAATTAAATTCTTTTGTATTGTGTTATTTTACTGCCAAAACAACATAAGAACATCAAAATACATCCAAAACTTACTTCTAGTGAGGCATTGTTTTTCAGAACACTGAAAATTTCCTTTTGTTCTTCTTGAGCGTACTTGTCATTTTCATCAGCATGATTTAATGTATAATGTCGTTGAAAATTAAACTTCTTTACGTGAAACCCTTTATGTCAACTAAACATTTGGCATAGCTGCCGTAGTCGGCGAAAAGATACTTTTCTTCGCATACTGCATTGAAAATTGTCGGTGTAGGTGCTCTTGTCTGTGAAGTGCTCGCGTCGACTTCCATGTTTCCGCGACTGGAGTTACCGGAACACTGTATCAGAAGTTATCGCCAGGTGCGCAACGCTCGGGCTCCGGTGTCCCGCTCTCGGCTGACAACACGGCTCCGCGCTACCGATTTGCTCTGCTTGAGCGGCCCTGCGCTAGACAATGATTTGGTCGGCGTCGGATCTCCGACGGTAGGTCGACACCAGCGGGGGAAAATCACTGCTACCTCCGCGACAAAATATGCACAATACTTCCGCGACTAAGGACCTTAGCAGTTGACGCGCCCGGAATCATTAATCAATCAATTAATTAAAAGAAAACTAAAGTTTGTCACTCCATGCAATGTATTTAGAATATTTCATTCCACTTGTCCGTACCTTACACCAATTAATTATAAATGGAATCTCCTATTTTTGCTACATTTCTTTGAGTGGTGATTCCGGGCGCGTCAACGGCTGAGGTCATTAGTCCCGTAGGTGTAATGCACGTTTTTCTTTGGAAGATGGCGTTGATTTTACCACGCTGGATGGTGAGATCCGGCGCCGACCTACCGTCGGCTAGTGGGGTTTTCCCCACCTACGTATCTCCCACTAGCGATGTGGACCACCCCAGCCGTGACAAGCTCTAAGCTCTCGAACGGTCTCCCGGCATGTTTAGTAGTTTAGTGCGTGTGATTGTAAATGTGTGCAACTTAGGGTGTAGAGCAGAACAGGGGAAGATGATGGAAAAATGGTGCGCCGTCCGTGGCCCGTTTGTTAGGTAACTGCACCGGCGTTCGCCAGGTGTTGATCAGAGAAACCACGGAAAACTACTTATCATAGCCGCCGGCCGTTAGGATTCTCCTTCGGACAGCGACTGAATTCGACCTAGCTGACGAGCTAGTGTCGAAAATCCTGTGACCGTTGAAGCTCGAACCTAGGACCACCCGGACAAAGGCAGTGTAGTGACATCAGTTGATGGACTGCGTCACCTCTCCCGGTCCTTCTTGTTTCGCGGTGAGCGGTGATTCGGCGGAAGGAGGTGGCAATGGCGCCGGGCAGGAGAGGGGCGGGCCGTGGGAGAAGGCCGGGCTCCACCGTGCCGGTCGCGCGGCCAGGACCTGCCGTAACAGCTCCGGGCGCCCATAAAGTTTGCCTTCTCCCCTCCCCCCCTCCCGAAGACGAGTCGCCGTCTGGACTTGGCCCGCTCCCAGACCCCCCCTGAGAAACTGGAAGTATGAGGTGGTCAATACAATTAGGCACCTCAACGGGTCGAAGTTTGATGTCCAGTAATTTTTTAATTGATTCGAAGGAGATTTTGATAACTGGATTCAAAATTTATAATAACTCGTGAAGTACCCAAATTAATTTTTAATTGGCCACTTCCTTGGTCTACGATGATACTCATTTTACTTCGGCTATCGTTTAGAACGGCGAAATTTACATCTTGTAAACATGACTGTTCGCCACTTACATACATAAAAGGATAGTAGATACTAATAAAATTCTAATAAGTTAGATGTTGTCCCTTGTGAAGTTTGAAGAACCATTCCTAGGTGATGTTTTACACCTCTTCTTCTCGATTCGTCTCTAAAGGCGTTCTACCCCATTGCGGTAGGACTGGTGCATTTTTCCTGTGTGGCCTTCAGGGCTTGTATGATTCTCATACCGAGCCTGCGGGTCCCTTATTGATCGAATGGACTTGTCTATATGTAGCCGTGTGTCTGTCGGACTAGACAAGTTAACGATCGGGAATCAGACACTCCCTATTGTGGCTTATAAGTTGTACTGTGATCTCTTGTAGCAAGCACCCCTAAAGGAGACGGAAGATCTTAGGGAGAGTCTGTCCAAGTACAACGGCGCTTAACTCAAGCTTGTGCTTCAAACGCCTTCCCAAAGGTCAGGAACGGAAAGTTATTATAGAAAATTGGTTGTATGATGGTTGGAAAAGCCCACCACGCCACATCACAAACATAAAAACTCATACCTTCTCGGAACTCGCACCTGTGATCCAAAGAAAGGACTAGTGCCTTAGCGGCCTCGGATGTCAGATTCTTACATCTTACATTATGTTCTCTTTCACATTCTCTATCTGTCTGTCTCTGTGTCTCAAATACAAGTAAGCACACTCTGCGTTTCCCTCTGCTGGCCTTATAAACATATGACCAACATCCAAACCTACCCGCATAGCGGTCGGAGTCTGTTTAGATCAGTGTTTCCCTATTGGGTTCGATTTCGACACCCTCGGAGTCGAAGCAGATTTAAAAAGGTGTAAATGCTGCTGAGTCAAGAATTGCATTGAACGTCGATAGCCAAATATGCACCGACAACTGATCTGTGTAATGATCGTATTGATTAAAAATACAAATAATGTTGTTGTTTTCTTTTATGAAGTTTCCGAACATCTAATAATACTTGTTGATGTTTCTAAAAATTACAAATTAGAAAAGTTCAAAAATAATAAAACATAACCTAATGAAACATTTATCAAAACGTATGTATGTATTCGTTTTCTGTATAATTGTTATCAATTCATTTATGTGCTATTAATTGTAATATGATTAGTTTGTATGCTGTATAATACACAAAACCCTCAAGAGGGTTGATGAAGTAAATTTTTCTTTTAAAAGAGGTCTATGGAATAATCAAGTTTGAACTCTGTTTTAGATCATAGAGATGTCATATAGGGACGATAGAACATGTAATCGCCCGGCCCAACCGAAGGGAATAGGTACAAGATGTGATGAAAACATAGTGCGCTATCCGCACCGTCGTTTTAAAGAAAATGGAACGATTTTGCAGTCAAAAAATAGTCTTTTGGTACAGTAATCCCTCAACATTCGCGAATTCGCTATTTGCGAATTTCGAACATTCGCGATTAGGAAAATTCTACCGGTTCTGACATTCGCGACTTCAACATTCGCTAGTGCATCATTTGGTCGTACTATATTTTTCTTGAAAAAAAAAGCGGATTTCAATTCATTCAAATGCGTCATCTGGAAATTCGTCTCAAAGCAATATGTTCTGCAAAAATGTGAAAATGGAATGTCATTTCAGATTAGAAAGTTCGTTCAAGGTCTGTGCAACTCTACTCACTGGGGAGGAGCATCGGGAAATCATCAGTGAAGAAAAGCTCCTCCAAAGTGGTGATAAAGAAATGGAAGCGGAACTGCGTTCTGGAGCAACTTCAATGTCAAAACAATTAATTACGTTCTATAACTTGAACACGCTCTTGTGGAAAGGGCTCCCAAATGCGACACGAACTTGGAAATTACTTTGAAATACAAGAGAGAAACAGAAGCAGCAATTCTTCCATATTTAGAGATTAAGGCAATGGGGAGATAGGTAAAAGAAAAATAACCCAAAATGCTGTGGCCAACCACTTTCAACTTTGAAATAAATTTCGAATTTGAGGTTGTTAATTGTGAATTATGTTTGTTGTAGTGCTTTCTTAGTTATACTGCAATTGTTTGTAAGATTGTATATTTCTTTTTAAACAGTTTTTCGATATCCAGAACCATAACTCATCTCTCTTTATTAAAATATAGACTTAACATTCATGACGTTTTTTGGAAACCTATCTCTCGCGAATGTTAGGGATTACTGCATTTTATTTTCTATAAATCTCCATAATTTTCACTTTAAATTGGCGTTTAAAATACGTTGATATCAAACTTACAAGTATTTTGTTGTAATTTATATGTGAAATCCTTCTTTCATTGGGCTTAGATACTGGCTCCAATACTTTTAGATACTGTTAAATAATGCAACTCATAAATGCTGAAAGACTTAGACATGCTGAAAGTACATTGACAACTCTAGCTAACCAACATAAACAAACGTGTCAAAAGGAAATAGTTATTAGAAAATGATTATTCTGAAGAGGCAAGGTATCCAGTTGGGGTTTTCTGAAGCTTGTATCTTAAAAGTCCATGTCCCGAAAATTAATATTTTGAATTCTCAATGTACCTTCTTGCAACTTACGTTTGTAATAGCTAGAGGCAGGACTTCCATGCACTATCAAATGCTAAAATATGTATGCAAACATCCACTATCAAACAACGAAATACGCACGATGCAGGATAAAAAATCGACAAAACCTGCACAATCAAATTTTATTTTATTTAAATTTTTAGTTATATTGACTTTTTGTAAAAGTGAAAAATTAATAATTTTTCTAAACTGTTGTATGTCAAATTCATTCTTTTGTCCGAAAAAATGTTTCTGAATGCAGAAAATGACCGTTTTACATCACAAGTCGTAATTGGAGCAACCTTCAATAACGAAACCTAAGCAAATGTAAGGTGAAATTTTGCATTTTCTGATTTTTCATCACAAATAATGTTTGTTTTTTTGCATTTTGGAGAAATTTCAAGACACAATTAAATTTAACACTTATGTAATTTCTCCGTAGCAGTCTCACCTATATCTCCAAACATTAATTCCAGACACTTTAATGTCTTCAAACTATTTTTAATGTCTCCACCAGAGGAAGATCAACTGATTCTCATTTCTGAAGATAAGAAAGACTATTTTTTCATGTGTATGGGTCCGGGATGCCCTGTCTTGTACATTTCTCTAGAAATCCTTTATACGTTGAATTTGCTACTTTTCAAAGGGTATATTTGCACCTAATAAAGTATCACACATTTCCATTAAAAATGGATTTGTTGCAGGCTTCAATGTTGCCTCAGTTAG
>JAHLJT010004004.1:0-33087 GCA_031308135.1 Acheta domesticus | reverse complement strand
CAGAAATCAATGTAACAGATCTCATCGGGTATTCAGAGGAGTGAGACAAAATTTACTGCGAAATTCATGGCAACCGAGAGTCCTCACTCTCGGCTAAGGAGTTTTATGGGAAAAGCATGTTGTTGTCAACACTGTTTCACCTCGGGAATGAGAGAAAACTGACCCAAATAAAAGTTTGAACTACACGCTGACGATAATCACTTTCAATGTAAACAAATGTGGTATAATATTAACTGCAGAAAATAAAGAATAGGTGCAAAAAATCAACCCAATCTATATTATGTATTGCCAACGAAAGTGTATGTCGAAATCGAGTTGAGAGACTATTTATTAGTAAACCTGTTCTTCTAAAGCAAATAATCAATACTTCTGTTTTCACTATTTCCAAATATATTTAAATGTTCTCTTTAACAATTACCAACAGCTATTGTTTATCAAATTGTTGAGCGTTTTGAATAGCAGCTGGCACAAACATACTATCTTTAGTGTGTGAAAAGGACCCTGAATTTGTGAGGCGGTCAATCAGGATTCATGTAACCAACAGTGTTTTCGATAAGCAAGATAATCACCAGCTGGTATGTGGTAACTACGAACACACCACAGTATTTGACAAATGTGTTAGACTTAAATGACATCGAAATGGAATTGTCCAAATGCCAACGTAGAAATCTATACTTGAGTTTTTATTTCTTGGCGCGTGAGGTTCAGTCTTCTCGGCGAATATCTCATGGCATTTGGCAGACATATGATGGAATATCTCACGGGTTTTCGCGTCTTTCTTGGTAAGGGTGGCTACACATCGCAAGATCGCTACCGTATCGAGCAGTGTTGCGACATCTACGGCAAGACCGAATAAGACGCATATAGCCTGTGAGATGTTCCATCGCGAAAACAGGCCCTCACGCCCCAAGAATAAAAAACCCAGGATGCACAAGTTGCGACACGCCAGTATTTTTGGATCTCAAATATGTGAAACAAGAAGAGAACTAGAAGCAAAAAGAGTGAGACGTCGAATCAGGGAATATGAACAGAAGAAGCTTCTGCACAGGGCTCAGGCAAGAAAAGGTCATTATGACACTTGCAACAATATTCCATTTGTTTAAAAAAATTATTTATCTATATTTAAATTACAAAATATAATAATACTCTTCAAATGCATTTTGAATTCCTATCATAAAATTCATTAAGACCTCACCGCTCAACATTTGGAATTACACTGCTTGTTAAACACCCACGACAACATAAGCCCATCTGAAATCACAGCAACATTTTTCTTATCAAACACAATCTATGCAGGCTAATTTACGTACTTTTCAATGTTATTCTTGGGTCCGATAATCTGAACTTGCTTACTTATCCGGCCAAGGGAACTGCGAAATCTATAGGTATACAGCGGTGCACACAGTATTTCAATTCAAACGTAAAAAAAGACAGACATTAACGGCACAAGTGTTGAAATACACTTTTCAGACATATAGTAAACAGTTTTTTCAGGAGGTATTATTTAATATAAAATCACTGTCAAAATAAGTTAACGCTAGCTGTGGGAATTAACACAATGTATCTTCGTTGAACTTACAATGATGTATTCTAGCGACTATGATCACGCAAAATTATTCCATACCGTATCGAGTGCCTTGCGTACGCAGCTTGTGATGACAGGTGCGCATCGGCCGACATTGCGAAGGTGTGTGGGGAGGGAATGATGGGCAACGCTCCAAGGTAATGGAAACCGAAACAGCTCCAAAACCAATTGCGTCACTGACGAAATTACTTGCGGAGTAATTGAAAGGAGAAATTAATTACCAAGAGTAATGAATACCTCCTAGACTGATAGTGATAAATGATGTAATTACCGTCAATGACGTACTTGAACGTTGTAAATATTTATGTTTACTTTGACGCACAAAGAAACGGTCGGAAGAACGTTTTCCCAAGAATTAAAAATTGATGCGATTCTATGACAATTAAGAGCAACGTGTATAAGTTCAAATTTGAAGTCTCGTATGTTACTAACATTCCCACCTCTTTTACTTCAAAACTCATATTCCATATTTTAAAACAGCACGTTTTTCGGACATGTATGAAATAGTTTTCCATTAAATACTCGGGTTCCTTAATTAAAAACAAGTAAAGCGTAAGAAAATTTTCACAATATGCAGTGCAACGAATTCCCATTTCACTTAAGGTGTGAAACTGATGTATCACATTTACGCTCATTTTCAGAGTAAAATTTTAAGAAACCTAAATTATCATGTACAAATCTAGTATAACACACTCGTATCATTTGTTCGTAACGTCTGTTCGCCTAAATTATATTGAAAATTATGTAAATCCAATAGTTCAGCTCTGTTGGACAAATTTTTAATTAAATTCCTTGAAACAGTAAAACGCAGATCGTCTGCCTGCATTTAAAGAAATATTCGCCTATCCACAAGTAAAGTTGTCTATTGATGCAAATATGAACATGTATCTATAAGTAAAGCTACTGAAAATAATAAACGACAAGAAACTACTTTAGCTTGCCGTGTCAATTGTACGATAGGGAGACAGTAAGTAGAAGAACACAATCATATCCTCACAGTTATATGGTATCTAACAAAATCTTACTCCTCTTACATTAGCCGAGGCAACTTTCGAGTCTTTTAAATCTCTCCCGAAAGCATTCTTTAAATTTCTACACCCATTGGAAATGAGTATATATACTCAAAAGCTCAAACTTCAAACACCTCTCAAATCTACCAACTTCAAGTGACTCGTAGAAAACTTACACTCCCCCACGGTTTCCATACTTTCTACTTCAGGAGTGCGAAAGTGCATCTCATTTTCCGCCGAGAAGCGGCGGCAAGAGCGGCGAAGCGCGGCCTTTGCGTGGTTAGTGGCGGGCAGAGCGGGCAACCAACAACAAAGGGGGAGGCATCCTATAAAGCAGAATCACTTGTTTAATTCCCTTCATTTACCACCGCGAGGGAAAATTTATTTCTTGCTCCGAGCTGACAGGCGCGCCATTAAATCGGTACGGATATTACGCCTTCATAAACGAGAGAAATATTACTCGGCGACGGACGCCAGAGAGAAGCGGGGCCTGTGAACCCCCGCGCTCAACCCCCACACCCATCCACCCGTCTCCTCCCCTTTCTCCCGTGGGAATCCCCCGGGGGCGACGTGAGCGCAGGTGCGGGAGTTGGCACCCCTGCCTCGCGTGATGAACGCGTCCATTTCGCCGCCGCCCCGCTCCATTTCTCCGGCGACGCCGGCGCGCCCCGCGGCCGCCCGGAGAAACAGCGATGTATCACTCCGCGGGCCTCGCTGGGGTCGGGAGAGGAACAGGGTTGGGATGGGGTAGAGGGGGAGGCGGGAGACAACGGGAATTGGGCTCGGGAAACTATTCCGACAAGTAATTATTGAAACGTCTGGAACGCGCATAAATAGTTCCGGGAGCAAGCGAAAGGAACGTTTACGGCTACATTCGTCCGGGAATTAGAAACAAATGAATCGCTTCCATTTAACAGCACGCGTCTGTCCAAAAAGCTTTGTTGTGTTGAGTAGTCTGGGCTGTTAAAATAACGAGGAGTGGAGGGCCGCCTAAAAGCACTAAAACGTCAAAACTTGTCTAATAATTCCAGAGGGTGCATTGTATTTGCAATAGATTACTTTTGACTAAATCGGTTTCCCTGTTCGAATAAGTGGATTGTCGGAAACCCCTAAATTACGCATTGAAAGAAAGAAATATACATTTTAGGCAGTTAATGGCTAACACAATTCACCCAAAGAACTACTAAGAAGAGTCGTGGGATCATTGTAGTTTTAATAGGCAAATTGTTAACATCCAGTTGAAATCTCTCGCTTATTATATGAATTATTACTATCTCTCTCTCGTTATGGGCTACACGAATAATTCTCCAAGTTAATATTGCTAAGCCTCTTTCTCCAGGCACTAATTTCTCAATTTGTAGCGTAACACCTGGCACAGAAGCAACAAATACACGTAAATCATCGGAACGCTGCATCTTTGTAATGAAACAAACTCCTGGAAGGTCAAAAGATTCTGGGGCAATAAAAATGGCCAACATAGTTAAAATTCTAAAGCGACATTTCAATAGACACGTCCAACTGTTATAAACGTTTTACCTAGGCACTAACAATATATAATCTTAAGTCAACTAATAATACAATGAGAGAAATTGTATTATTGCACAATTACATTATTACACAATTGTCTTTACACACTGACTGACGTATAATTAAGACAACGGATAACTACTTATTGTTGGATATAAATAAATACTAAAATGTAAAATGTCGCAAGCCTGAAAGGTTAGAAACAATGTGAATTAAACTCCTTTACACTTAGTAAAACTATAAAAGCAGAATTAAAAACACCAACATTTCTCAGACAAATCTCGCTGAACGACACTTTCGACAACTCTCAACGATGAATTAGACTCCTTTGGAATACAAAACATCCTCAATCTGATGGTACAATTCTCGTATATATTGACCCAAATAATCGATATTTTTTGAAAATTATCAGCACTCAACTTAATAAAACTGAAAAATTGTAAGCGTTTTTCCATTCATATTCAATTAAGACCAATCACTTATATCTATTATGTTATTTAACCCATTAGTGCTTCGTGGCAAAAAAAATTGCCATTACATAGACATTAATATTGGCAACAATGTATGTAATTTAGAACAGTAATTTCTTCAACAATGGAAATTCATATCTTGCATCTTGACTTGTAACCATTGTTGACATCAGTTGGCACTATTGTTTGGAAGCCGTGGCTTCTTTATTGTGTTGGTATTCGGCAGGGTGTTGTTGACTGGAACTACCCTTTCAAAAATGTAAGTATGATGTATGTTTTCAACTTATATGGAAGTTTATTCTGTAAAATGCTTTAATATAAAACCAATCTTTATATCTAATTAGATTGAAACGTAATTGATAAAATCTACTGTCGTCCAGGCAGCTAGAAACATTTGTGGTCAATTTTTTTGCCACCGAGCAGTAGCGTTATATATTGACTGTTGTTTATAATTTTATTCAGGTATCGGGACAAACGATCACTAACTGTTCAAGAATGCCTGGACCTGTTAGAAGAACCTTATTCCAGTGATTCGGATCGTGATTCAAGCCACCAGATTGTCAGACAACCACCATTTGAACCAATAGGCGCCGACACAGAAGTGGATTCTGATATCTCGGATGACGAAGTCACAGGGAACTTTGATCATTTACCAGCTCGTATTTGAGTTCTGGAGGAGTTTGTCCCATATTGAGTGGATTCTGAGGATGATATACCATTGAAAACATTTTTGAAAGTATCAGTACCAGAAAGATTACCGCAATATATTTATGGAGAAAAATGGCATGATAGACATCCTAAATTTACTGTTCCAAATTTTGAGCCAAGTTTTAAACCAGATTCAGAGGACTTACAAAGGTGAATCCAATTCATGCTTTCTCAACCTATTTCCCCGAAACTTTCATCGAGCATCTAGTTTTTCAGACTAATTTATATGCAGGTCAGAAGGGGCATCATTCTCTAAACGTAACCACTGAGGAAATGCTTTCTTTATTAGCATCTTGCTACTTTCTGGTTACCACCATTTGCCCTCCAAACGTCATTATTGGAGTAATGAGTCAGGTTTACGCGTCGATATTGTTTCAGAAGCAATGCGACGATCTCCATTTGAGGAAATATTACGTTTCCTACATTGCGCAGACAACACGCAAATGTTGGGTTCTGACACAATGTACAAAGTGCGGCCAATATTTGATTTTATGAATGAGGCATTCAAAAAAGTGCCACTAGATCCTCATTTGGGTGTGGATGAAAGTATATTACCCTATTATGGAAAACATGGCGCCAAACAGTTTATTAGAGGTAAGCCTAATAGGTTTGGCTTCAAAATGTGGTGTATTGGCGCTTCCAATGGATATTTGTATCATGCTGAGCCATACTGCGGAAAATCAACCAAAATTCGAGATCGTGGACTTGGACAAGGTCTAAATGTTGTAATTGGATTGATAGAAGAATGCCAGCCGTTACCAGGAACAAATTTATGTTTTGATAACCTTTTCACCGGCCCTGCTCTCCTGAAAGAATTATCAAGGCGTCGGCTAGGAGGTACTGGTACTCTCAGGGAAAATCGGGTTTCACAAAAGATGGGACTTACTGGAGAAAACAAAACACACACACAAACAAACAAACAAACAACTCCAAATTAGCAAGGGGAACAATCGCTAACTCAGCAGAAGACGACCTACTGGATTTCGGTGGCAAGATAATGCGACAGTAACAGTTCTGTCAAATTGCCATCCAGTGGAGCCCACAAAAACTAAAACCTGTTATTCACGATCTTTGAAACAGCATATTCATATCAAAATGCCTGCTGCAATTGCATCTTATAACATCAACGTGAATTGATTTAAATGACCAAAGTCTATCCACTTACAGAACCACAATAAGAACAAAGAAGTGGTGGTGGCCATTTTTTCGATGGTCTGTAGACCAGGCCACTATTCAAGGATGGCTTTTATTTAGACGTCTTGGAAATGATATGTCTTTCCTCCAGTTCCGACGTCTTGTCACGTTATCACTTCTGCAGTCCTATAGAACACCACAGCGCAGACCAGGCCCAAGCGCTCCTCCGTCGCTTGCATCCATTGCCGTCGGTGCACTTGATGGAAGAGGACACGTGGTAATCAAAGGAGACCAAGCATTCAAAAGGTGCAGGGTGTGTCAGGGCAGGACGTGTTTTTTATGCAAGAAATGTAAGATAGCTCTTCATCCTAAGTGTTTTGAAACATTTCATTCCTAAATTGTGTATCATTCTCACAGAGTAAACATTCAAACATTCTACGTCCATGTAATAAGTATTAAATTACTAAATAAATAATATAAAACTAGAAAATGTTTAAATTATTGACTAAGTTTCAAGTATAATCAATTGCAAAAGAGTGGGACTAATTTTCAAATTCAAAACTAATTAAATCAAACAATATGACAATCGAATTTTACACGCAAGTGCTTGATGGCAAAAAAATTGACCACTCATTATCTGGCAATTTCGAACTAAACAACGAAAACTTCATAATCAAATGCTGGTTTTTAGATAATTGTAGTATAATGTAGTCCAATAAAACCTACCTTGGATAAAAAAAAAAGTTATAAGCACTAATGGTTTAATACCGGTAAGATATTGACATTGATAATCAAACAAATTTTGCAGACACTACAGAATTTTAATATTTTATCTTTATACTTCAAAATAGATTGGTAACATAAAATATTGCATATTCAGTAGAAGAAGAATATGTAGCCGAAATTCCGCAAGTTAGTCACTCAACCCATTCGTTACAATTGTCTTTACTGTGATTTCCCCCAAATATTAACTATTATATTCTTCTCGAGATGCTCACAAAAACTTAACGAACACATTCATTGGTTGTTTGAAATTTTCAAGTGGTATACGAATGTATAGCGGAGTTATAATTAACAGTTATCATTGCAACTTTTATGTTACCACTTTTCAACATTCGTGCCTTTCATTTTGCCAAAACCTGCTTATTTCGCACACGCCCACTGTTTTCGTTCTTCTGTTCCAGTCGAGAGTGATGTAGTAGATTGATGAAACACAAAATCACTGTTGTATTTTGGTTACAAACTGTTACAGTTGTCTAACCACTGCCTAAACGAGGGGTGGTCACGATTTGAAGAATTACAACTATGAAAACTGTATTGGTAATTTTCTTTCAGATGAACCTCAATTAGCAATTACAACGAAAAGTTTGGGTCTTGGCAAATATAGCAAATGAAATACATTTTATCTCTAACAACAACAAAACTTGTCAATACAATGGGACTAAAAATACTTATTTTAATTCTTCGACATAATATGTTCGAAATACGTCGATACGACTTGGTACTATCATAAAAAATGTTCATTAATTCGTGAAAATAAACAAAACAACAAACTGATGCACAAACCGAGGATAAGAAAAATTGACTAGTATCTTCTGAAGTTAATAGGATGAGTAGCAAATAATTTTGGACTTCCTTAAATAACTCTCTAAGATTTATAAAAATATTAACTGGCTACATAAATGCATTCTCATAGCTCAAGCATATTAGTACAGGCTTATGTGAACTTTAGTCGAGAGATCTAATAATGGTCTATTATTAATCGTGAGGCATGACATTTTATTGGGAATACAATGCGCCAGGAAAGTCTACCTGTACCGAGACAAATCGAAGGCTCCTATTGAAAATTGCATTTATCAATCTACAAATCATATCGCAACCATACAAGTGTCCGGTACAACACTCCCAGAATCTCTTATGATTGTGGTGAATACGTAATTTACATTTTCATTGCACCAAACTTAATTTCTCTTGCTAGCACTATCATCGGCCACATATGCCAGTGCGGAGAGACTTTTCTGCCGCCCAGTATAATGATTGTTATTTCTTCGTAGGTATAATGATTGCTACCTTTAGCGCCGGCTACTGAGGACGATGAAGATAGACTCAGATAGACTAATGAAGATAGACTCAGAGGACAAATAAATCACGTGCTAAGGTGTACCTATATTAATTATAATTATTTAACGTGGGTGCATGTTTTACCCGGAAAAACTAAGACTATTTCGATTTTTTGTTCTGTATTTAAATGCGTTTGTACTGTACTTAAATGTTTTGTTCTGTATTTAAATATTCACAAGTTTTGACATTTAGAAATTAAAAAGGACAAAGATAAAATGACAACGATTACACAATATTCCAGAAATCATTTCTCCTTGCTTAAAACTGAACTTAAAGGTTTTTTAGGGTCTTAATATCAGACTGATGCTTAAGTTTTTTCATACGCCTTGACCATCAATATACCGTAGTTCGATAATATGGATTAATTGGGACCAGACCACTATTTCTATAACGAAGAATCTTGTTTTTAATTTCTTTAACGACAAAAAACAGTTCGGTTACCTCAGCTCTGAAATATCTGCGATGACTCATATGGAACAAATTAAATTGAATTATCAATACAGGTACCAAGGAGTGTATATGGTAAGAATAGATATGAAAATATTCGCCCTCGAGTCATAAAAACGATTTCTGAAAGCACTTGTACATCTTGGTTATTATTCCTTACCATGCCTTACATGCCAGAATCAAATTCTCGTTCAATAAATCCTTCACAGATATAGAAGCGACATTTAGTCCAGAAAGAAATCAAGAGGTCATCTTAACAGTTGCAGAAGAAAGACGGAAACTGGGCGAAAAGCCTGATCAAATGGGGCTTCAACCAGAAAGCTGAGGTACAGATGTTTTTGTGAAATACCGCTTTACTTTTACTATTAGCATACGCGTTCGACAAACATTCGACACCGCATCAGTCTTATTTAAGCGTATTTTACGTTGATGCGTTACACAACTCAGTGCATCTTTTTTTTTTCTTTAATTTTTTTAAGGATTCTAAATTATCTGAGATCTTAACAAAGTAAATTCATGCACACAAAACTACTACATGGGATTCTTTTGTGCAGAATCAAGGCTAGTTGTTGACATCTTTTGACCTCCAAATTATTGATGATATACAAACATTTATCCCTCAATTGAAAATAGAAGCTCACGTGTCACAAAAGGAAACCAAGCTGTACTGGAAGAGCAAAGGACACAAACTGAATGGGAGCGAAACCTCCACTATTGTACTTTAACTATGCAATATGTGAAATAAACCACATTGGAATAAAAATGCTTCTTTTGTCTCTTGTCGTTCACTTATCGAGCTGCCAGCGTCGTTTACGCTCTTAAATTACCTCACTGCTTCGCAGCCGCAGTAATGCTCTATGGTCGTGCTCGCTGGGGTTGGGGGAAACAATAGGAAAATGGTTACCGAAAGTGAGAAAAACTGTTCCCGACTCTGACCTACATATACGAATTTGGATGCTACACATACAAAAATTGTCAACAGTAACTTCTTTTTTTCCTGTGGAAATCAAATTTATATGTAGTATATCATTGATACTTATCGCTGGTTTTTAGTTTCAGTCCTGCAACGCTCCATAATATACAAAATGTTAGTCAAATCGCAATAAAACCCATAATAAATAAATGTTTAAGTAATCACAATAAAAATTACAGATATTTTACTACCAACAAGACGAAATAACGAAGTATTGTTAAAATAACTTGAGTATTGAAGAATATATTTACAAAAATCTACAGATAGACACATTACACGCCAATGCACTTCATTTATTCAGTTGCTTGAGGGCAGAGCCAATAGTCAAGGCACTGTATCACGTCAACTGGTAGCATTACCGCATTAAAGCTGTACATGCCGGACCCAGCCTGGACTGGATACTTCTTGGGAGGTGGCGAGGCCCTAAAAGATGTTGCACGAAATGAAAACCATTCACATAGAGGCGAGTCTAAAATTGCATACAATGAATTATCCGGAGCTCCACAGCGGACTTCGCTTAAACGGAACGGCTCTAACAACCCAAGTTCCAATCGGTTATGATTTACCGTACAACCTCTGGAAGGGGTGTGTTCATGTCTACTCGCCTTTATGTTCCTAAATTTTGATTTTGGCTTCTTGTGTTTCTATTTCACATATTTCAACCGAAATTATGATCTGAAGAATTACTAGATTTTTTTCATGCATTTGAAATTACGATTGGGAATAATCTAGGTGGCGCCTAAGCGTGAAGATAGTCGTTCCTCGTCATTCCAAATTGAAACAGAAGAAAAAAGAGGACTGATCACACACAATTACAGTGGACTAAACAATTATGTAGTCTGCGCATAAAATTGATATAATCGAGATGATCTATCGATAATTAAGAACGTTGGTTATCTAAGTTAATTTGACTTTTACACTTAAATCGATTTTCTTTCTGTTTTATTATTTCAATACTCCTTTTCAGACACACTGTTACCGAATATTCTTCAATATTTGAGTGCATTTATTGCAGACAAATTACTTGAGTTGCTCCTGCGTTCAACGAGTCATGGAGTACCTTACTACTCGTCCAAAGCTAATGCATAAACCAACGACCAAATTAACAATAAATCCAGGTGATCTCCAAATTGAAAGCCTATAGACTATTTTTTTTTCTGGAATGGCTTGCTGAATAACCACATAAAAGCAGTGCAATCCGACACGACACAGTCTGGTTATTTCTTGGAAAGTGCAGATGCTCAAAAATAAGTCCATTCAGATATAGACGAGTCAGATCTAGACGAGTTTTAAAATTGCAAACGATCAATTAACCATAGTTCCACAGCCCCCTTCGTCGAAACGGAATAGCTCTACGATAGTTCGACGATGAATTCGATTGCCATCTCTATGGTGTGTGCACTCGTGTCTGTTTTCTATACGTCACAGGAAATAAATCAGTGAGTGATTTGATTAAAACTAGGGCCTTTTCCTTCATAAAAAAATTCCACATCACATATTACTTTTAATGCAACTTTTGAATTTAGAAAAAACAACATTCAGAATATCGTTAGGTTGTCAGGGAGTTTTGCTAGAAAATTTACTGCTGAAATAGACATCGTTGGAAGAACCAAACGCAATCACAGTAGACTGAAATATACCCTTAAAATTGATAAAATCGGGATGATCTGCAAATAAAGTACGTTGGTGATGATTTATCGTTATTTAAGATTTATATTTAAGTCATTTTTCTTTCTGTTTTACTAAAATCCCATTGCTTTCTTTTCAGACAGACTGTTACCAAACCTTCGAATGCATTCTTCGTAGACAAATTACTACAGCAAGTCATGTAACACAGGGACAAGAAGCGTCATCGCTGTGAAAGAAGACATCAAATTTTGTGAACCATGGGCAGATGTTTCTCCTGCGCTCAACGAGTCGTAGAAAATCTCACTAGTCGTCCAAAGCTAATATATAAACCAACAACGAAAACTACAATAAATTCCGGTGATCACCAATTTAAAAGCCTACTGGCTCCTTTTTTTCTAGATCTCTTGAATGTTATTCGTTAAAATTTGTGATTCCCCTTGAGGAAGATTCCACTATTTATTTTATTTATTTAATGCAGAAGAAATTTTCCACGCGAAAGTTAATAACACACTCATATATTTTGTTGCTTAACATCAGATTGAAACAGTTCGAAACTAGTATTAATTGTTTCAAAACCATTCAAATACAAAGTTGCATTTAAGCGAAACTGTTCCGAAACTTTTTTTTTTTGGTTTCGTTCAAAATTCAAAACAGTGTACAATGTTACGCACAATTCAAAACAGTGTACAACTTCGTATCTACGAGTCTAAAATTTGTTTCTCCACACTTTCAAACAACTGTTTGCTACATTGTATATCACTAAGGAAACCCGATATTATTGAAGATCTAAGTTCTTACACTTGTCTTTGAGACACTGAAACTGTCTCTTCGCTTCAGCCCGTCAAAACTCGTATGGCTTCAGCCAGTCAAAGTTCGGATACATATGATTTGCTTCAACATTTCAACATATATAATTAGAAATAATGAAAATGAACCCACGCCACCTTAACAAGCGTACTTTCTTATATTCGAGCAAAAAATGTAAACAAAAACTTTCTAGCCATTCTCAACCAAATTTCGAAAACATAATTCAGGCATCATGAAATGAACATGGTAACATGGAAATGAAAACGTACGCCTATTTCAAGGAGCCACATTAGCTTGACGGGCAGGAGAAATATAAAATTTTGTGAAAATCATTACAGATTAGGCGCTAGCGTTGTTCACGGACAAACGGTCGGACGTTTCATCTTTTTTTTTTTCTTTCTTTCTTTTCTTCCCACGATAAAGAACCCACAAACGTGGGATTACACAAAATATTATATAAATTAATTTACATCGTATTACAATAAGTATATAAAATATTTCTTCAATATCCGAGATCAAAAATACGACTTATTCTGTCAAAAATTCGACACCTTTGGTTTCAGCATTACACACCTTCCACGTTATGCAGTTGTATGCGAGAATGTAACAATTTCAGCGTGAATTCAGAAAAACACAGATATCAAGTGAAATCGATTCTTATGAATTATTCTTCTTCGAAATTTTACATCGTATCACTTGCCACAAGTATTTAATACATACAAAGGAGAACCAGAACATAACCCAAGGATTCATGTAAGCCATGATTTCTCGACCACCATGTTTTCTGTTTAACGATTCGTATCACAAGTCAACAAAAGTTAACCACTGGATAGTTTAATCTCTGATGGCCGAGAAATTCTCGACAGAGCAGTCATTAAGTGCACATTTACGAAATCATATCTCACCTTAGCCATGATTATTCACGGACAAGCTTTGCGTTGACATAATCACAGCGCAGTGGAAGTTGCAGCGCGTAAGTGATTTATGTTTGTACGCATAAGAACAATATGTGTGTGTGTATGTATGTATATATATATATATATATATATATATATATATATATTATAGTTTAAATATCGAAAGGCCGGGATGATTAAATCGTTGGCCTCTTTCATAGCAACATAATAACAGACAATGCTTCCTCACAAATTATAAAATAGACCAGTAAGGTATACACGTCGAAGAGTTCATGAATAAAATTTCCTGAACCGTGTGAAGTAAATAAAAACGTCCGTGTATGAAACGTACAAAAATTGAATTATGATTTTCATTATTATTATTATTGGCTGATATTGTGTACCGCTTATTGGCTGATAGTGTACTTTGGAAAAGAGACCTACAATTTGTATAACAGAAATATGCTACCAACTTTCAATAGCGTTTTACTTTAGGTTTTCGTTTTTGTACTTTTGAGAAAGTCAGTAACTTCACGTATCATGGAGTGAATATAAATAATGCAAATAAGCAAACCGAAAACATCAATTAAACGATGACGAAAGGTAACGGATTATCCTGCACATGTCCCAATCCTGAAATCTACTCTATTCATTACAAAAGATGTCATATTACACATACCCATAATTTGTCCATAACTGACATATGCGGCAGATACCTGTTGTTTTGTTGGAACAATGTTGGAACATTGCGAGGATTTGAGAAAAAATTTCAATGAGCAAGAATAGAGCACAAGACATAAAGGAATCAAAATATACTCGAAAATGAATTTATTTGTGGAAATAAAATGACAAGAGAGGGCGTTAAATATTTAGAAAAAATATTTCGTAGCGTATGACCTGACAAAAATAGAGGTTGTCGGATGACGGAATAGGACCAAGAACAGAAGATTGGAAGAAGACCATGAAAGCAGCCCAGGCTCACATTGGAAGGTAGAGCTCAGCAAGGAACCGAACAAATACTTTTGTCAGAAGAATATCTCAATTGCACTAATCGCATTCACAAACGACAGAAATCATTAAACGTTGAGTCATGAAACAAATTGCTTTCTTTCTTCTTTTTAATTCTTATGACAATGCATCTTCACAGAAACGGTCACTAAATTCCACAACTTCGGAGTAACCCCGAAGAAAACAAAAGAGTACATTATATTAATTAAAAAATATATAGAAAAAGAGAATTATTGAGATTGCATACCCATTCTAGTCGGGTAATAAAAACTCGGTATCTTCAAAACACTGATTTCCCTTTAATTCTTAATAAAACAAACGTCAACGCTTCGTTTTAGGAGAACTTACTACAATCCACATTCTCTGGCTTAATACGAAACCCCAATCAAATCAGTGAATTTTCATCAGTAAGGTATGCCATCTAAAGACGACGCGATATGTTTTTTTCATCCGAGAACATCTGAAAGGACGCCGCAAAGGATATGAATGAAATTCCACAGGCGCAACGTCAACAGTGCAGTTACACTACCGTCATGATAAGTGGAAAGCATCGTCGTAAGCGACATCCGAAACCAAAACTACTTTTACGTGTACGCTTACAATATGTGAAATCGTGAAAACGTCTTCTTCTGAAAATTTGTTATTTCTTTTTCATATTTTTATATGCATTGCGATCAATTATTATTTTCAAGACAGAATACCAAAGCTTATTTTCGAGAGAACCAACTTCCGTACGTAATTACTGTGTACACAATCAATGCCTACATGTCACAGGCAGCGATTGCCAAAAACAACACTCGCAAACAACAAAACAAAGAAAAATCTATTGTGATAAAGGATGATCACATTAAAACAAGTTGTCACGTATCACATTCTAATTAAAAGATGGTGCCGAGGGCGCGAAGTGTTGAGAAACAAAGAAAGTGGCTTGAAGTGAGCATTTTATACGGCGAGCCACAAAAAATAGCATGATGAAGGTTTATTTAAAATATAAGATACGCTATTTTTTAATGCTTCATATATCCGTTTGGATGACGTTTAAGATGATCATTGTGGTATCTAGCATTTAAATTTCCCCTCTTAATTTTTGAGACGCAAAATGGTGCCAGAAGTTCATTCGCTGAAGGCTGATACCATGCGCAGTAGCTCATTTATCACTTTACACCTGGGTTCTAAATGACTGAAAGGTCACTTATCTGATTGAAAATGTGAGATGAGAAAACGATGAGTCAGCGTGACCTTGAAATCCACACGTGGCGCTTCTGCGGAAAGCAGGATGGGAGCCCTTGCCGGGTGTCAAATTCTCCGGATGCTCTATGGCAACGGAATGCAACGCTGCAAACGGCAATTCGTTCTGATGGCCAGTATTGAAGAAATTTGCAGAAACCTGGCAACAATACGTAAAGCAGCAAGGGTAGAAAGTACCGAAAATTATTCAGAGCGAGCTAAAATTCTCAATTTTGGACGCAGACAACAATAGATCTCTCGTTGTTTTCAGATTCGTACGAGAAAACTGTTTTTTGCCACCTTGATTTTTCTTCCTCACTGCTAGTGTCGATCACGGACTATCTAATTCTCAAAATACAGTTACCAGGAGATAGATAGTTTGTTGATCGAATTGAATGAACAATTTTCACTACGAAAACTTGCAGGCCCTAGTTCACCACACATGGTAGGAGCGTACGGCAGATTGCGGCTGGGTAAGGGACTCTTAAGAAGGGGGGACCGACTCCCAGGTTGAACATGCACTACACTTGCGTGACTAATAACCAATACATTTTCTTTCGCTTTACCATTAATTCCCCACAGGTCTTTCAAAAGACTCGACGAGTCGTGGAAAATAACGCTCGATTAACAACTTCAAATTATATGGTTTTGATCGCTCAACGTGGCGAACTGATGAGAAGTTTTTCTCCGAGCGATGAGTTTCCTTCATTTTCTTAATTGTTTCTCACTTAAAAAACAGATGCTAAAGAGCACTTACTTCTCAATGTTTCCCCACTATCTTCCATGTGGTTCAAATGCCACATTGGTTCAGTAACGTAGGTATCGGAAAGTGACGCCGCATTATTATCGGACGTGTCATTATTCGCATGATGGTAGTACAACGATCGTTTGTATACTATCGGCGTGATGGTCATCATTCGAGAAGAGACGTGCTTTGCACGATAAGGAGATTAACCAGCCTATAACAAACCATCACGGCTCCTTTCTCAGCTTCCACGCTTGCCTCACTATATTCTCAAACACCGTGATGTCACAAACCTAGGAAGGAGAAAGCAAAGCTCAGAAATAAATGAAGCATTTATGAGTATCCCGCAAATTATTATGGTGAATAATTTTTTGAGATTTTTTTTTTATTAATTTGAACAATTGAGACGTTGCCTCAGAGATAGTTACAAGCCACACTTCTATGCTATTTGAGATAGTGTCATAAACCTTTCGTTGGTCACAAGTGGTAGCTAAAGAGACCGTTTACTACCATTCTGTGGTTGAATGCCAAATTATAAGGTAGAGATGTGATCGATTTCTCGCCTCGGTTCTCCTTTCTCCCTTAAAGTTAGTCTCAAGGAACTAATGAGGCAACAGCAAGACGGATGTGTTGTATACAACATTGAAATTGAAGAAGAAACTGACGTCACATTGATGATGAATATCTGAGAAATGGCGGACGTCGGGGATGGAAAAAAGTTGAGTGATATCCAAGGCACGAGCGCATGAAGTAAAAAGCTTTGTAATAAAATACTAGGAAACCTCAAATTCAAATGCAGAACATCTTTACATTCTGACAACTGCACGGAACAAAAATAAAAATTGGTGAACCGCTACACTCAAGCATTCGTAGAATGTGAAAAATGCAAGTTGGTCGATCACTGGATCCTACAAGAAGGTCGTATTAGACTACCCTCTAGTTTGGAAAGATTAAAGTAATATTCTCCAAAGCAGAAAAATTTATTCAGAATAAGAATTTATGACAAAGACTATCATGTGACCCGATCAGAGCAGCCAACCGCTAGAATTCTCCTCCAGATAGCGGACTGTACCTAGAGGCTCTACCCGTCTTGATATTCTCAAAAATTTTGCAACTGTCGGGACTCTAACCCTGGATCGTTTATCGAGATCAACGATCGTCAGAGATGCTTCAGAGGCATCAGGTAGCCCCGAGCCATCCTCTCCGGCTATTGTTTTTTTCCCTTCTTTTTTCTTCTTCTTTTACTTCTTTCGATTTGCCTTTCCGGCACAGCGTAGAAGACGATCCACGTGGGGGCGTCCCCAGCGCGGCTCGCGGGTCGCCAAAGGTCTCGTTAGGCGCAGCATAGGTCGGCTAAACGCAGTTAATGCGGGATCGCGACCTCCGCTTCCCAGAGCGGCCGCCGCCGCCGGCCGGGGCTGCGTGGCGTCAGCGCGGACGGGCACTTGACCCCGGGGGCACCCACGCGGCCGACGAGGAAATGCCGTTCCGTTCCGTTCCGCTCCGCTCCACGCCGACCCCAGACAGAGTTACGTTTCTCACAAACCGACACAGAACAGTGGGACACGTGAAGAATGCTCTTCATAACGAGTGATGAATCAAAAACGTACGTGTGAAGCCAGCTGAGTGAAGTTGGTTAAGCAAAATAATCCACAATTTTGATTGCAATCGCTGACGCATTTCCAAGTCGACGGCGAGGAGACAACTTTCTTTCTCGCATCCTACCGCTCCTTGCTTCCACGCGCGTCGAACGAGACAGAACTCGGGACACGTGAGGATGGCCTTCATAATGGGTGGTGAATCAAAAACGTACGTGTGAAGGCAGCTCAGTGAAGTTGGTTTAGCAAAATAATCAACGATTTTAATTGGAATCGCTGGCGCATTTCCAAGTCGACGGTGAGGAAACAACTTTTTTTCTACTATGCCTCCGCTCTAGCTTCCACGCGCGTCGAAAAAAATTCCTAAAACGCGCGTTCCCGCAGTAAGCCAGACAGTGGGGACAAAAGCATGCAGATAAATTGAACGTAGAATGCACTGTATTGTGAGTGTGGATTCCAAAATTTGTTCGAGTTACGTTAGCTTTGAAATTTGCTGAGGAAAGCAATTGGCAATTGGCAATTTTTCTTCCATTTGCTGCCGCTTTCCCGACAAAGAAGGCGAGGTGACTCATTTTACTTCTTCTGACGCCTCCGATCTCTGCGTCCTCGCTCGCCACAATCTATTCACAAACATAGTCCTGCTGCAGCAAGCATGGGAGGGTACGCAAAGCACACTGATAGTGAGGCACATGTAAAATGTGCTGTGTAATCGGTTACGACTCAAAACCTTGTTCAGCTTAAGGCAACGGGGTGAAGTTGGCTTAACAAAGCAATCGCTAATTTGATTCAATTCAATGGATTTTTTCTTCTGTTAACAGCGAGGTGATTTGAATTGAATTGAATTGTCTTATTTTACGTGGCGTGACTCAGGCCATGAGGCCTGCTCTTCCGTCTGACCACGCAAATTTTGTTACACTCCTTTCACCAACTGTCGGAAAGAAGGTATTACTGAGGCGACGAAACCGGCGATTTCAATTTAGCTCAGAGGCGTCATTTAGGCTTGAGGATCTTTTACATGCAAGTAAATCTAATAACATGGGACAGCCGGCTTTACTTCCCCTCCGAAGGAAGGCGTACGAAGGATTTTTTCGCCCTTAAAATCCACGGCTTCGATCGGGTTTGAAACCGCGCACTTGGGTATAGGAGTCCGTTACGCTAACCATCGCTACACCATTGCCGCCGCTTTGGTTTCACCTTCCGACACTATTCCGCTTCCGCGTTCGTCGCATTGAATTCATAAACCCATTGCTGTAGCAAGCATGGGAGGGGTACGCAAAGCACACTGACAGTGAGGCACTTTGGCAACGTGCTGTATAACGGTTGACAATTGGAAATCTTGCACATATGAAGGCAGCGGGGTGAAGAGCAAAACAATCGATTATATGATGTTATTCAATGGACTCTTTCCATATAAATAGTAAATGTAAATGCTGTAAATAACGAGGTGGTTTCCTCCGCCTTCCAACACCCCCTGGAACTTCGAGCTCCATATAGCATTCTCAAAAGCCGCATTTCTGTCGAAGTCCGACAGGAAGACGTCAAGCACACAGACAAGTCATAGTGTGTGGAATGCGTTGTACACGCAGTGGTGATTTCAGAAAATGTCCACGTTAAGGTGCAGGATCACCTGCCCGTTAAGGTGAAGTTGCCCTAGCAAACAAAAATCGACTATTTGATTCGACGTCTTTGACTCGCGTAACTCATGCCAAACGCTGCCGTAGTCGTCCGTGGCCAGTGACACCATCTGGGCTCTCCGGGTGACGCCGCATATTGCGGTCTTCAAAGCTCTTGTGCCGACTACACACCTGAAGACCGCAATATACCTTGGTAGAAACGCCGGCACCTCAGCCTTCGGCGCGCCGTAACCCGGAAAGTCGAAATCACTTTTTTGTCGACGGCGAGCCTTTCCCAGATTAACAGAAAACTTTCCTGAGTCCAACCAACGCATTTTACACCAAACAACAAGCATTGAATTTATCACGAGTCACTTCCCAAGCGTTATTACTGGCTTACTGCAGTACATTAAATACGCGCATAATCACTGAGAAATTCAATTTTCAGAATTTGGACGAATGTGCGAAGTCTGATGAGGAATATTCTGTTTGTTTCACTACATGTAAAAACGCAAGATGACATCAGTGCGCTCTCAAAATCGTAAAACATGGCATTTTTAACTTAGGTTTAATCAGCGATCTTGAAGTAATATTTTTAGAAATATCTCTAAGCATTGTCTTGAATAACGAAAATCGCAAGATAAGATTGAAAACGTACACAACTTTCATTACAAAACAACAATTCGTAATTTATAGCAAGTTCCACATTCCTTTGATAATATTTTCAAAAGCTCACATTCTGTAGAAGTAACACTTTCCTCCTGTGCAACTGAGCGCGCCTTGGTCTACCCTAGGATTAACCGGGTGAACAGATGGCAAGGAATAACTCTACTTGTAGCATGTGAAGACTTCTTGTCAAGGAATTTGGCTTTCCCTCTTACGCCTCCTTAGCTTTCATCTTTCTATCAATCAAGTCCTTGCGCGTCCGAGCATTCTTCCAATCGGGTTGTATGATAAGATTCAGCTGGGTAGCATGTCCACATCCTTTATAATGATGTTGAAACCGGCAATCCGTGTATACAAAACTTCTATTCAATTTTTTTTCAGCTGGATGCTTCCTTCTTTCATAGTATAGTGGTTATCATGCAGCACTACTGAACTCAAGTTTGCGGGTTTAAACCAGGTCAAAGTCGGGGAATTCTTGCAGTGCCAAAACTCGACGGCATGCATACGGACGCTTGACGGCAAATAAAACAGATCTCAGGAAAGAAAATTGGCCCACTTTGGGAAAATTAAATCCTCTAGCAATTTAGCACCAATCAGATTTAGATTTCAATTACTGGATGAATTTGCGGATATTGCATCTGGCATTCAAATCTCATGTCAAGATTGCGCCCCTAGGAAATAAATGAAAAACTACCCTAGGTATAAATGCTTAGAATAAGTCTCACAAGAAGGTGGTAGGGGCTTCTGGAGACCAACCTACGTTCTTATTTGTGTAAAGCATTAAAAGAAGATGTACTCTAAGTTCATTTCGTATTTCTTTTCCTATCAACGTATATTCTGCAATTGATCGACAAAAAATTGCATTTCAGTCCTTTGCAACATAATTTTATCGTAACAATCGTAATTTTATCGTAATTAACATTATTTTACCGTAGTTTAACGTACTGATCTGGGAATTTACTGTTTAAAGAACAAGCCTTTTTAATACTTTTCCCCTTTAAAAAATCTGGCTGGTGACACAGCAAATGTCAAGCGCCTGTGTGCTCTTCGAAACCCCACCAAACGCACGGCAAAACTTGAGAAACAGAATGTAATTTTAAGTTATTACAGGATTTTGCGCCAATCCTCTGACGTTAACTTGCAATTTTGCATACAATTATGAACAAATCAACAAAATGGAGCATTGAGTCGTTCGTACTATTTTCGCAATAACGTTAGTTAGTAAGAAATGCAAAAATACATGAGTAGGCTACACAAACGTAAGAAAATTTACCAAACCTTTCAGAAAAAGTACACAAATACTGTCAGGTTTCAGTCCTATTAAACTTTTCGATACTTTATACGGCCCATGGGGTTCACGTTTCCAAGATGAATTTAAGCACACTTTACGTAAGAATATAAGTCAAATCAGTTAGACGGTAATAAAGAAACTCAGATTCATAATAGTGAAACAGGCATTTCTTTTTCTTCGTGAAATCAGCTTAAAAACGACGCCGTCATCAAGGAATTCGCTCTGCCTCCACACTCCGACACTACCTTACTACAATGATTTGTTGATTTAAAAACTGCCACTAAATAATAGTCTTAAAATCAGAGTAGCCAAGTATTAATGACTTGCAATTTAATTTTCCAATGTCAAACGTTCATAATATGATTATCGACTGATAGTCCAATCGGGTCGACTAATGGAGTCTCCGTTATTTGACAAGACTTTATTAGCCCATCGACTAATGGAGTCTCTAAATAACTATTGGTATCAGGAAAAATTCATTGTTCCTAGCTCTGTCGACAATCGCAGAGACTGGCGTTGCAAATAGCAAGAGCAAAAATAAATAAGTCAACAATGTAAACGTAAACGATAAGATATTCAATGTAAACGTATCCTTATTCGATTTTTACTATAGAATCCATGTCATTGCAACACATGTTACTTTTATTATGTGGCGTTGTAAATAAATGTAGTACTTTGTAGATACGCAGACAATTTAAGAAAATTCTTCTTGAAAAAACATGTCAATCCAGAAGTAAATTGGCGAAGCAGATGAAAGCAAATATAAAGAGACTGTCATTTCATGCGGTATTTTATCCGGTTACTCGAAGAAACTTCGTTGACCTAACAATTCCAATCCTGTATAATTAAGAAATGTTGGTGACCTTACAGCTTGTAGTTCTAGTACCACACTTCAAAGAGTTACTGGGAACCTTCGAAATGCCATGGAAATGCGATGGACAGCTTTTTGTAGCGCGGCCGACCCAAAGATAAAAGAAAATTAGATGACAGCAGAAGTCTGATATGACGTTCAAGTCATTTAATGTCTAAGTTATTTCCTTCCTATTTAGTGCCAGTAAAACGAAAGAGGCAACGTAGCAAATTGTTTCAATTTCTATCATTCACTAAAACTTTGTCTTATCGCTGTATACATCTGGAACCGTATTTCCAAAAAATGCTTGCGATGTGGAAAGGCGTTCTACTCAACACACATCCTGCAAATCAAACGTGTCCCTTCAAATAAAACTGCGACGGCAAACGCCCGGCCCCAGGGGATGGAGTCAACGACGAACAAGGAATGCAATCTTCTCGCCTTCACACAATTTTTGATTCATCGATAATCCCAAACAACAAATGGCTTTCAATGGATGGCAAAAAAAGACGCTAATTCTGAGATGAATCGACCCTGGCTGATCACAAGGCGGATGACGATGCTCCGCGAATCACGAAGAGGACAACATTTAATGAAAGCTTGTATCTTCTAATCCGGGACCACACAACGTACAAAATGTGGATGATCGTGCGAAATCTTTCAAAGACTCGCATCTCCACAAAACGCAAAGATATCCAGTTCGCCCACACACTCTTAACATTCCCGCGGGCCCGGCAGCCTTCTACGGGCTAATCGGCGAAAACGAATCCGGGAGGAGTCACCTGATCTCTCGACACCGTTTGCGGCACACACGTTTCTTTCAAAAATCTCAAACGCACTTTTTTTTATTCCACTTCCATGGATGCAGAAACTCAACTATAACGCAGGGGTTACTTTCGTGCTTTCATTGTTCTAAAATGGAATGAGGCTATTTGATATGTCAGGTGTCTCCAGTATTCTCCCTTCGCAATATTCTAAACGAAACGCGGCAATCTCCGTTCCGTTGCCTTTTCCTTGTCAGTTGGAAAGAATATTTGAAAGCAAAACAATTCTGACTGCAGTACTCCATGCTCTACCGTGCTCACTCGTGTAAGTATTTTTAGCATTCCAAACAAACATTTTACTTATTCAGATTGTTTGTTTACATGTATTTTCGATTTTTTGTGGATTGTTTTCCAAAAACTTATAGTCTGATTTCTGTTTTTCCTTTGCTGAAGGTCTGAAACAGACGAAGAAGTAAGACATCATCTTGAGTTACTGGAAACACCTTAATGAAAACCAATTGGTGCTTTTCTAAAATTTAAGGACAGTAACTGTTTTATTTAATTAATTGGTCTATTTAATAACAATATTCTAGTTATTTTTTCCTGTGTTATATCTTGTTTTATACTTTTTTGAAAATAAAGTGTTATTTATTATTCTATACTTAAACTTTGCCACATTTATTTGATTCACAAAATGTATTCACAATAAAAAGGTAATGAATAGATGTCAGTTTTTATTCTTCCTTCTTCAATTAAATAATAGAAGTGTTGAGGGTTTCTAGAGGGAACATGCAGTGCTCCTACGCGCTCGTTTTCGTATCAAAGACGCGCCCGAAGGTTAAATCACAGACTTTTCAACATGAGAATTGTTTTTTTATCTTTAACCCTTCGTTGCACGATATTTTCTTTTAAGGTCAAACTTTTTTGGGGGATAATTTGGATTGTGCAGATATTGGGGAAAATAGTTAAAACATTCTAATTTACCTCTGTGAAGTAAAATTGAAAAATTTTGCTTCTTTGCATACACGCAAAGATGCGCGTTAAGTTATACATTTTGCCTTTGCATATAGCAATATTGTACAATAGTGAAGATGACACGTATAACAAAGTGCTTGCAGAAAAGCACTTTGCACTTTGCACAAAGCACTTTATCAATTCAATCATATATATATATATATATATATATATATATATATATATATATATATATTGAAACGCACCGCGCCTCTAAATAGAAACGCGATACATTTCAACTTAAACAACCAGAGAACATACAAACGGCGCGAGCATAACTAGGCAGCACGGCAACACGGAGGGGAAGGGGGGCGTCACGTGGAGCGCGAGACACGAGGGGAGGACAGCGAGAAGTCGGTTGAGAAGGGGAGACGAGCGGAAGCCACGCTAGCGGACGGAGGTGGTGCGCGAGCGGTGCGAGTTATTTGGGGAAAAGTACCCCTAAGTGCTGAATAACTTAATAGACTTGCATAGTGTTACATTTCGGACCGTTAAAGAAGTGTGATGCAGACCGAACAGCATTGGGAAGTCAACGGATAGAGTGTATGGTAAACCGAAGAGTGTGAAACCCGCCTGTAGCGAGAGCACATGCATCGCGAACATAGGTTTTGGGGAAAGATAGAATGTGTAGTGCACAAGACAGTGACTGAACCAGTGATCATTTGTGAGACCGATCAAGCAGTGTCTGACGGGTTTTCAGTGTATAGGAACTTACCATAATGAAACTGTATGATGACGCGTGAGGAGAACAAGAACACGTGAGTATAGGTTACCGATATTTCACCGGTGATTCAGAGAGTAATATAGTGTAACGTGTTTAGCATAATCAGTTACAACCCAAATCTGGAGTTCAGACTGTCAAGACAAGCATAAGTTAATTAGATGCACTAGTGTAGAATATACGCGTGGAGCAGCGTGAGGGGCGAACACTTGCCTACTCATCTCCGGCTGGGGGCCGAACGGCTCCGGGACCACGCGACGGGAGCCGAAGCCGCCGCCACCATCGGCGCCGGGCCCCAACGAAGCGACGTGACCCAAGTGGTAACAGGTATGATGCTAGCATTGAAGGTATTAAGTTTTGGTACCAAAACATGGTAATCATTGCATAGGGGATCAGTGTTCGAAAGTGTAATAGTGATAATAGATGAATAAACATCAAACTGTCGTTGTATAATAAACTGTATGTATTTATTGTACCCCGAACATCCCAGGGTCCACATTCGCGAAAAAGATCCCGAGCCCTGCCTGAAACAAACAAATTTATTGTACCGTGCCACTTCACGGGTAAGTCACGATTGACCCCGAGCAGTCGGTCCGTTACAATATATATGATATTCTTCGATATCCTTTGACGAATGCATAATTATTTATTCTGTTAATAATGTAAGCATTAAAAATTAGTAAAAATCAGATAAATTCGAACACAATGCGCAATCTCTAAAAAACCCCCTGTTGTCGCAGCACGATACAACTTCTCGAACTTTATACTCGGCACAAAAGCTTTGTACTCCGTAAAACATTTACTTACTATCTGGCAAAAACGTACATCGTCGGCAACAAGGAAGCGGCCAGGATTCCAGATTTCAATGAAAGAGATAAGACAAGAATAGCACGATCTCACGAAAGATATATTCTCGAAAGGTTGGCCAAGAGCAACAATCTCATTGAGGGTTCTCAGTACAACACCGAGACCCGACCACTGGAAGCTCAATGCACACTTACGCGAATTATATCCTACAGATTTGCCTCAAAGGTCTGTGACGTCTGCCGAAGTATCACATCCTGAGCAGCTGGAAAACACATAATTTATAAATAATAAACAGCACTCAGGAAATTGCCAATCCACTCAAACACGTGGACACTTGGACACTTGTGCACCAGCGTACGCCTGAGGTCACGCACGAAGTTCTCGCAAAAGTGGGAACCACTTAAGAGCTGATCGCCCACCCCTCAGGCGATTGCTTGGCGCCTGCCGGCGGCACGTGGCAGTTAGTCACCCGCCAGGCAGCGGGTATAAAAGCTGAGGTGCCCTGTGAGATGTGGGCACACATAGTTGTAAGCTGTAACCTGTAACCAGACTCTGTACTCTTCATTTGGAATAAACGGCTGTCAACCGGAGTTGGTGTCTGACTGTCTCTCTACCCGAGCCAGTTGCAGCAACGCAGTGCGAACTTGGACCGCACTCTGTTCTCTCACACCAGAGAGAGAACAAGAAACACAACTCGCGCACCTTTGCAGATACGCAAAGTCCAAAAATCCGTCCTTAAAATTACAACTATGAAAAGAAACTAGATTCCAAATAATCCAGTTATTACAAAAAATTTCACTTTTAACCACAAAAATTCCCATTCAATTAAAGTAATTAATAACAATGGGGGAAAAATCGAAGTAGGGCGACAAGCACAGCCGGAGTGAACAACTACTCACCAAGAAAAAAATTTCAATAAGACTATTCATGCGCAAATTGTCTAGTACCCAATGACCTTAATGGTACATAAACCCTTTCCGAATATGTCATAATGAACACAAAAGCTTAAAATACATAAATATAACCACAAATCACTTCCAAAAGTGGCTTTGCATATCTGCAAAGCGGTGCAACGAAGGGTTAAGTTGTTGGTATTCTTCAAAAACTGTAAAAGTGTAGTCTTGAGTGACAAAAATCCCAAGTTGAGACCTGTAATCACACGTACCACTTTCATTACAAACAAACTACTGTTATCGCAAGATCTACATTACTTGTTCCCCTGACAATACTTTTAAATGCTGACAACTTGTATAAGTAAGCTCACAATGTTGAATCCTAGCGTCACCCGACCACAGTATCACATCAAATGGCCACTATCGAGGCGCATTAACAGGATTTAGAAAATTGCTTGAACGTCTTGAACCATGTTCATTCCTCTGCTTATTCATGTTCTCTGCACGGTTCTCAGACCAGAATAAATTATAAGAAAACAAAGACAGAAATATGAAATTTCTAGTAGACGAGTCCGGAACATTACCTACATGAAACTAAATACTTGTACAGTGCACGTGATCACCAAACCTATCTTTTGAAGCTTGCACACAAATTAACGTGGACAGTTCTCAATAGAAACGTATCTTGTTTCACAACAAGTAAACACAACAACAATTTCTATTCTTTGTTTGGAATATATTACATTGTCTTCAGGGATGATAACGTAAAATTTACAATTATTACTGTAAATTATAAATAATGCAAACATCAATACTTTTCACATCAATTCATACAGTTAAAATATACTGCTTTGTACGGCACATATAACACAGAATTTATACCCTACCACATTCACCACACTACGACCATTTTAAGAGGTTTTCTTATGGAATTTACAAGACAAATTATAACTGGTATTTTTTTATTTATTATTTCAACATTGTGTGATCTTTATCCTTCCTTTCTGTGAGCAGGAAAGGGAAACTCGCTCCCTGAACACATATTAATGATGCAACCCACAAGACAATAACACAAGTAAATCGCCTTACATGGCTCAAGGCATCAATTGATGTCACTGCAGTGCCCTTTACTTGAGAGGGTCCTAGTGTTGGAGTGTCAAAGGAGAACGGATTTTCGACACCTGTCAGGCCAAGTTCGGCTACCGTCTGAAGAGAATTCTAGCGGCCAGCTGCTCTGATGGAAAGTTTTCCGTGGTTTGAGCAACCAACGTCAGGCGAATGCCACAGCAGTACCCTAAGAAAAAGGCCATGGAGCACCCGCGATTTTGCCTCTCTTCCTTGGCTTATCCTCACCTTTTTACTCACTGACACGCACTACTGTACCACACGTTCACACAGATCAGTCGGGAATATCAGAGCTTGTCTCGGTTGGTCCCCCAGTGTTGAGATATAACTGATTGGGGAATATCATGCTAACAAACTTGCAGTGTCAGCGTCATATATTACTATTCAGCTAAAAAGATCATAGCCACATTCCGGGAGAAAAACTTGTCCTATTCATACAGGAATAATGACTACAGCATTTGACGCAACAGGGAAACCAATTAATTAATTAATTAATTAATTAATTAAGCCTCGAGCTAACTCAATCAGAAATATAATAATCTTAAGGGCTATCTCAAAGTAATATTCAAGGGTTACGAAGAGATTCATTGGCAAGAGCTCCCAGGAGAGCAGTAAGTGACCGCGGGAGATCTCTGAATTGAATTGTTGAATTGAAATTGATATCGTGTGTTGTTCCATACATTCAGTCCTAAAAATAAAACACTAATACGGGCCTCGAAACATTGAAAATCCGGACATTGTAATTTTATTCGCGCAACCGTTAGAAAAGCAAATATGTAGATACATACAGGTATGTAGTTGAGTACACATACTTTACGTCACATTACCTCCGTGGGTTATTCACACCCTCATTGATCGCAGTTGAATCAAAATACTAATAAAAATTCGTGAAATTATACTGAGGGGGAAACTAATGAAAAAGGGGGGAAACAAAAGTGATTCCAGGTTCTATTCGTCTCTAGTAGCAAGTTCTTACTTTTCATGTTTCTTGCATAGTGTTCTCTTTTTTGAGGCCAAACAGTTACACGTTTAAAATAAAAACTGTCATACGTAGCATCGTTTGGACTTAAAAAACGCTTTAGCCCTATCGTCAGCATTGCAATAAATGAGATTCGAAAAAAAAATCAAATTCATACCCAATATTAGCGATCCAGGGAACTTTTCCTAGTTAAAAGGTTTCCAAATTAAATAGTCTTTGCGATTCATTAATTCTGTGATATGCACACATACACACACATTCAATTTTTTCAGTGTTCTGCCTTTTAATCCTGTGTAGGTCTTCCGTATATCTTTCAAAACATTTATATTGGTTTATGCGGTTGTGTTTCTTGATGCACATGAGCAACACATCGCTGTAAAAATTGTTTTCTAAAGCTGTTATGTGCTACGTTTGAGACAGGCAATAGGAAATAAAACTATGGTAGGAAGCTGTTATTTGAATCTTGGTCATTCAATATTTTACCAAATGCGCATGAGAAGGAGTTGAGAAAAACTCGTAAGAAATGTTTCGAGGTCGAATAGAAATTGCTTTCGCTAAAACTTTCTGGAATGTGCATATTTTACAAAATTATAAGTACATGATTTAGAAATTGTATGTTCACAATATAAATTCAATGCAATATTCAATCATATTGATAAAAGGGACAATTATATCACAAATTCTTCGAATATTATGTATTGTTATAATTAAGATGTTTCTTATATTTTCATTAGTAATGTTGATGAACACAGTTGACACGTACGTTTACAGTAAAATTATTTATTTTTCTTTATTTTCCATTAGGTAACAACTTAAAAATAAAGCGCTATTGTGTAGTTTTTTAGATACGTCTTCTACATCAATATAGCAAGTACAGTTCCATTTAAAACATTCAATATTCCAGAATCAGAAGATAACTCTACGACAGCATAAGAACAATAGGAGGACTAAATCTGGAAAACTGCCACATTTCAAAATTGAGAATTTTATGAATAACTCTTTAAAGGAGATCTAAATAAGAAAAGTCCCCTTCAAATTTTCTCTTGTTCTTTACTATTTCTTTGTGGAACGATAATGAAGATCAAAACAATATGTGATAGGCAAAGAATGCTTCTCTCAATTCTACAAATCTAAAAGATAAACTACGTTTCCTTCCTATTTAAATTTGCGTTTCTTTTGACAAAACTTTAGTTAGAGTGCCTTGTAATGAAATGATATACTTTTCTTTGAACATTTGCAAGAATTCTATGAATTTTATGTACGATGTTCTGTTGCCGAATATTGGCTTTCTTTCTCTATTCAATTATATGACAACTATAATGTTACTTTAAAAATAATTTAAAACAAATATGTACTACCCCATTTAAAAGGCCAAAATGACCAATTTAGTTTTTACACATGGACATTGTTATTTACTGTCCTAGAAACACGGTGAAGTAAAAATAATTCCAAAAACCAGCGCATATCCAACAGCAAGTGTTACAAACTAACAGTCGCTTCTTTACTAAAGTAAACAATGGTTTTAAGGCCATATCATTGTATTATATTCCAAACACTGGGGTAAATAAAACATTTCCTGCACAGCATTTTCTCGCCCACCATTGAATACCCAGACGAGATAGTAACAGTTAAAAAAATTATCTCAAAAATTTCACTTTGCATGAGAATGCTTTCAACCTGTGCGGAGCATTGGCTTCAATGTCAAATGCCATGTATCAACGTGCACGTTAATCATTTTATTGTGTAAAAACAAAAGAAACAAGTAAGAAAAATCATTCTCATTCCAAGTTGCAAGATGCTTTTAAGAGGAGATGGGATGTTTAAAAAAGGGAAACAGTTTAGGTCAGGTATTCCGTTGACCCCTAGATAGATGGGCCATACTTTTCGATTTTTTAGCAAGTAACTAAAATAAATTCTACGAACGTGTCTGTTCGGGCCCACAGCAAAGCAGGAAAAAATATGTTAATTTTTACAATGCAAAGCAGAACATTTAAGTTGCGTAATCGTGCAGAAGTGCGGCCGTTGAGCTGGCGAAATCACGCCATCGCCTTCGCATCCGCTCTTCCGCGAATTCTCCAACGGGCGGAGACTGCTCGTACGTGTGTGCTCGCTATCGGTCGCCCTCTCCGCTCCGTCCGTTGCAGAAAGTAACGGACAAAACGTCCAGAATCTTCCATGTACAAATTAAATGGCAAATTTTATTGGCCATCGCCGTCCCCACCTCTGCCGCGCGAGAGAGCCATTCCTAACGTCTTCTGGCTGCAACTGAATTCGGGAGTCTACTGAAAGACACCGCGATAGATGGTCGCGTGTTGTTCAGGGCTCCGCGCGGTAGCGTGTAAAAAATGTATAATCGTGCAACTTGAGCTGCATAATGTTCGCACATGTATTAATTCAATCGTGGCAGTAAGCATTTAAATTGTGTCTCTCGCTCTTGCATAGGTTTACACCCGTAATTGTTAATTGAACTGTGTAACTCCCGGCTGCTTCTGGTCAGCACAAAGCAACTACAGCAGTTTACAGGACATTGCAATAACTGTACTTGGACGAGTGTGAATTGACGCACCAAGTGAAATTTTTATGTTAATATGGCTGTGCTCCTTGTAAGTGACATTCAATAACTTACTTATTAAATCTTGTTTGTGCTGGAACTTTACTTGTGTAATGTATCCTGCAACTCCTTGCGCCAATCTCACGAGCTGTCAAAGAGTATTTTTTTATTTTCAAAAAACAGTAAAACTGTATATGACGTGTGGGGAAAGAAATTTATCTGCGCACATTTTCTTGAGGGCCAGAATTTATTAAAAAAAGGGGGGGAAAACGAAAAAAATGAATTTAGAAAATAATTATTTTAGAAAAATAAAGATATTTGAAAAATGTTTTTTCCCCAGTGATAGAAAATAAATTTCAACTGTAAATGAACTACAAGCATAAAGGAGTGCTCAACAAAACGTGCGCATAGTGAAGCTACATTTATGTCCAGAAGCAAAACAAGGGGCCATATCAGCATTTGCTCAATGGATCATGGAAACTGGACAAAAACCGTGATCGAGATGGGGGTCATTGACCGATTGAGTTTCGGAAATACTGTACCTCATCACTATTAATCATTACAGTCCACTCATGAAATAACGCATTATGCGTATAGTAGCCGCGAACAGTATCCATTAAAATACTGGTTCGTAACATTGTAAAACCCTCAACAGTTTACCAGTACTTTTTTAGTAAAGCTTGTATACCAATTGAAAATTGTTAAGTTGCCACACTGATTGTTCATATTCATGCGCCGTACCTACGTTATCTTAGTCACCCTTAGGGTCAGTTTAAATTATGGAATCTACCCGTGAGTTCACTGTGTCCTCGAGTGATTTTCAGTTAAGAATGGAATAACAGTTCCCTTTATTAAGGTGAGTGTCTCATTGAGATATAATGTTTATTTAAATTTGTTTTTGTTTGTGTTTTGCATTTTAACTCAGTGTTTTTAAATTGATAAATTTAATTAAGTGACTATGTAAAATTAATTGAATTAGCGAATAAAATTTATTTCTGTATCGCGTAATTAGGAGCCGCCTGAAGATGTAACTAAACTAGTTACGAAACGTTGTGTTCAGTATATAGATATAACAATAAAGGATTGTCATTACTAAAAATTGGGTACGTTTTATTACTGCAGTACTTTTTTAACGCATGAAATTGTCAAAATACTCAGAATCGTGTGAACTGTTGAACTAACATTGTATAAACCATATTTAGAATACATAATGTTTCTTGGACAAATCTAGGTATAAAGTGGAGGGGGGAAAACACCCATAAACAAATCGATTTTAGCCCCTTTAAGAAAATTAAGTGACATTGAAATTATTTTATTTGCTTGGTTTCTCCCAGTCAAATCAAATAATAAACATTCTCAGTTATCAAAATAATTAGCTGAATTTTTAACATCAGAAAATCCATACGTTAATGCGCCTCTTATTTCAAACAGTTCAATTGATTAATGGTTCAAAATCTTACTAAAAATAGTCAGCTAGTTTCGTATCAAAGTTCCTTTTACGTACGAGACTTCGCGAGGTCGGAAACTAACTCCGCTATTTGCACATCTCCACGTTCTCTATTTGATCTCGGATTCGCGCAGATTCCGTAATGTAAACTGGGCGTCGTCTGGATGGTAACGCAACACAAACACATCTTGTTGGCCATCACTGTTCCTGCGAACATACGCAGGACTCTCCCAGTATTTGACGACAGTTCGAGTGCATTCAAGCGTTCCAAAAGGGGAAAAAAAGGGATTATAGTTACTTCCATTCGCTTTAGCAAAGATAGTCATTAGCGGCATGACTGTCACATTAATTCACAAACAAGAGGGTACCGATCAAATACAAATGAAACCTCTCAGGTGAAATGATCCTTGCCGGCACAAAATATACAATAATAATGCTATGTCGGAAATTGCATCATTAAAATAGCCCACACACGTCCACA
>JAHLJT010004003.1:0-29316 GCA_031308135.1 Acheta domesticus | reverse complement strand
GAATGTAGTGTGTCCGTCAGCCAATGAGAACAAGTGAAGACCACATGCATTTGTTTACGTGCTGACTACAGTTAGAGCAACGGACCTTAGAATTATTCTCCAGTCAGCGGCTGAATTCAACTACAATTGGTAACATTCTTGTTTGTGCAGTCCATGATCGCTCGCAAAACGTTAATTTTAAGTGAAAAATTAATAATAATGAAAAATATAATACGAGATAATTGAAATATTCCAGGTAAAAACGTTACTCGTACAACCTAGACGAAACGGCCTGGATTTGAAGTTCACAGCATATTTAGTTGTTGGAAACCTTCCTCGTAGCTATACACGTAAGCTTTCCTGACTCGAGACCATGATTTCTTGGCTGTCCGTGAGACGCTGCGTCGTTGGCTGAGAGGCGACGTTTCGCCTGTCATGTCGCAGGCTTCCTCAGGGCAGTGAATAGGGACAGGGGAGCTTCCTCACAGCCCTGAGCAAGCCGCGACATGACAGCGAAAACGTCGGCCTCTCAGCCAACGACGCAGCGTCTCCCGAACAGCCCAGAAATCATTCCTAGCAGCTAGTTCTCAAGAATGGCACGGACTTTCTCGTATTAGTTTCTATTTCCTTGGGTCTTTGCTAGCTATTCGAAATTGCCTCAGTACTCTTTCTTTCCAGCTACCATCTATCACCGCCAAAGTACATTTTTTTGTCATCTTCTTAATTTTTCCGGTTTCCTATTGGTAGAACGGAAATATTAATTTGAGAATATTAAAGAACATAAAAAAACTAGTCCTAAAAAGCAATTTTTATTTTAAAAATTGTGTTGCCGTTTTAAAGAAAATTGCGTTTAAGCGCTACTAAAATTCGAAATTGAAGCTCATTTTCACAGAAAATGTTTTGAGTTTCAAACATACTTTATTTGAAGTTATTTGAAGCACGTACACTCACAAATATAATAAAGTTTACAAATTGCTGGTAATGTGCATATTAAAGATGTGAGAGATCTTTCAAAAGAATTAAAATTAGTAATTTTTGGAAAGAAAACAAATCAAAATAACTTTACGCTATACTAAAGAGTGTAATTAGCACTCTCCGTTACAAAAGTTTCAAGAAAAATTTTGCAGCCATATATGAGAAAATGGCTTTGAGCGTTCTGAAAATGCCCGAAATTTTGAGCTACTTTTCACAGAAAACGATAGTGTTTTTGAGAAACTTTACTTGACATTATTTAAAGCACATGTACTCGTAAATATGTTAAAAGATCGCCGCTAATGTCAAAATTATCGACGTGAGAAACATGTGAAAAAAAATTACATTTTTGTAATTTTTGAAAAAAACAACCAATAGACCAATATGCTTTTATATAATCTGATAGAGTACATTAGGCACTATCCCTACCAAACAGTTTAAAGAAAAAATTTGGAGCTGTTTTTGAGAAAATCTGTTTTTGTAATTTTTTAAAATTGCACATATTGCACACGCAAACTACTAAAATCTTGAGAAACATTTACATGACCTTTATGAAAGAACTCAATATGCAGAAAAAAATTTATTTGAAAAAAAATCTCTATCTTCAATTTTTAGTTGGAGAAAGACGCCGAAAAAAATTCAAACTTTCACAATTTTCGAAAATTCAGAGTTATTCGAGAAAATCGGACCTACGCCATGTGAATAAGTGTATTTACTCTATTCATACAAGAAATTTAAGAAAAAAATGGGAGCCGTTTTGAGAAAATTTTGAAAATCCCCGGGGGGCTTCATATAAAGTACCACCAAATTTGGAAGAATCCTTTTTAAAAATCTCAAAGCTTCGACCAGAAGCAGATCGACGGGTAATATCCATTTGGAAGAAATCGTAAGTATGGTTTAGGCGCTAGCAGTGTTCACAGACGGACATCGAAAATCCTGGCATCGACGGGACTGCAACCCTAGAATCTCTCAGTCAGAGGCACTGCAGTGACATCATTTAATGCCCTGAGCCACTCAGCCGGTCTGGAAGCTTCCTCGGCGGAGGCGGATGAAACGGGCGGCGCGGGCGGGCATCGAACGCGGGGCGCGCGGCACTTGTTGCCCGGGGCGGGCGGGGGGACGAGCGGCGCCGGGGGGGGGGGCCGGGCGTGCGCACAGGGGGCGGCGGCGGCGGCGGCCGCGTGGCGGAGAGGCGCCGCGCCAGTGGGGCGCCGGACCCACGGGCGGCGGGCGCGAAACCTCGGGACCACCGGAGCGACGGGGCGCGCAAGCGGCGCGGCGCGCGCGGTGACGCAAGACGGGAGGCGGGTGGCGCGGAGGGCTGTGGATTGCGCGCGGGAGGCGAACGCGGAGGCGCGCGGTCGCTGCACCGGGAGGAGGTCACGTGATCCGGCGGCGAGCGGCGCGGCGCGTGACGGTGCGTGACGCTGCGGTCCAGTGGTGAGTTGGCCTCGTACATTCGTAATTTTTACTAATCCATCTTACGTTCGTCATTTTTTCTCCCGTAATTTTTCGTCCGTCCTCTCTGAAATTTCGCGTTCGTCATTTTTCTCCCGTATTTTTGCACGTTATCTTTTTTTTTTTATTTTGTAGGTCGGAGAAATTTGTTTTTTTTACTCGGTGTCGTTTTTTTATTCTTGACGTGTAGTGGTCGCCAGAGCAGATGTAATGAAAGTAAAGTGTGGTAATGACAACAGTTGTGGACACTGCTTGTGTGGTGGTCACTTCAAGCACAACATTTGAAATATTAAGAATTGGAGGCTACCTACTTTCTTTAGATTTCCAGAACGGGATCTTATGCCTTTTAATAATGTGGAGTCTAACTAATATAATTTATAGTTGTTACCATCCTGTCATCTTATTGGAAATGCAATTACGCCGCAAATACGTTCCGCAACAGTAAATACAAAGAAGTTGGTGACTTTGCTATGGGTTATCAGCTTAATAATTAATTGTTTTGGTGGTGACAATTTTTGAAAATATCAATTATAAATATTTATTTCTTCTCTCGTTATTTTTTTAAAGAATTAGATGGAAAACATCTCACTAACATTAGAGTTTTAAAAATGTAGTAAGTACTGATACCGTTTTGTTATCTCAAACACGTTAGGTGGGTAGAATACATTAGTGGGCAATACTGAGTCATGTACCAAAAGTTTGCAATTTTGAAGTGGCTACTTGTGTATCAATATCGGATATTGGAACTAATTAACTAAAATTAGAAAAAAAATGGAAACTGGCAATTTTAGGCCCCGAGTCAATTCGAAAGAGTTATGTTAATCGCCGTTGAGTTCACATAACGATTTTAGTTCTAGATAGCCCATGATTTTTAGAGAAACTGAAGAAATGTTATGATGGCAAAAAAAACTAATCATTCTTTTGCTTTAAAAAGGAAATGATATCATTTTTCCTACTTATATTCTAAGTAAATTCTATATTACAGATGAAAGGGCAAAGCCTAGACAAACGTGTTTGAATTTCAAACGTAATGAAACAGAAATGAATTATTTTTTCTTGATGAATTTTTTCCGCATGTTATTTCTTTCCTTCATAGTATAAGTAAGAAACTTGATCACTCAAAATTCTTTGAAGTCAATTTCCTTATGGTATCAAATGTTCCTATTCTTTTCCACTTTCCTTATATATTTGCATATTGATTGCTGAAACTCCCTATTTAAATATGTTCCTTAACTCTGTTTAAACTTAACCTACCCTTAAGATATAATATATTCCAAGTTCTTTTGAAACTAGTAGTAACTCCTTTTATAATAATTATCTTCTTAAATAATTTCATGAACTACATCAGAATTTATTAAATACTATTAACTGGTATGTATGAATAAAATTGGTTCAGCTTTTTCGAACATAGTGAAAACTCAACTCAAGAAAGCAACTAAAAATCAAATTTTCAAGCGTGCAGATACATGGATTATTCATTTGTTTATGAATTGCAAAAACTTCTTCTGAAATGTGTCTATCGACGTTTTTTATTCCATCAAGGTGAACAAGAAAGTAACTCTTGCTTTTTGTTACAAAATGTGTTGTCGTTTCATTCTAGGAAGAAAATGCATAAAACCTTTTTTCTGTGTAGATCATACTTAAACTTACCTTTTCATAGAAGTACTCGTGACACTGATGGTAGTAAGATACAATTAAAGAGGAGATTTTAACTGTTAAGGGCAGTCACTTGCATTCTGGTTAATTGAATAAATAATAAATTACTAATGTGCTATTTACGAACAAAATTATACAACTCCTCAACGTTCCTGGTTGACTCACCCATATTTTTACCACCTGAAATCTTGCTAGTCTGAAATTTGTAATAACACGACTAACATTGCGATTAATCACAACAATCTCAATGTATTTGAAAAATGTATAAATATTCTCATGATAAAAACTTGAATGTTTTACTGGCAATTTTGTCTTGTTATAATTTCAGTACCACCTTAAAATGTAGATAAAAATTCACATGTAAATTATTCGCACAATTTTACGTGAGTACTAATGATTTGTTCAAGAAATCAGTAGAAGTTATTGTCTTTTATGGAATGTGAAGTCATCTCTTTAATTTATATTTAACCTCCTTTCTCAATGTGTACATTACTAAATACAGCAGAATGATGCTGCATAGTCCCCGTATCCTATTTAATTCTTAAGAAAAACGAAGAACACAAGAATCTGAAAAAAAAATGATAAAATATTTTACCTAAGTGCCCGGGCATTCATTATCGGTGACAGTTACTAATAAAAAATATATTTTTCTAAATTCCGTTTTAAAATGTGTTTTCTAAAAATCTGTTCTAAAATGTGTTTCTGTTTGAAATGTCTGCCTTTCACCATAATCATATAAATGGTTGTATCTCTATTCTGGTACTTGCTGTTAAGTGGGCCGCTAAGTGTTGTATTTAGCGGCGCACACTTGCTGTGGTTGGTGTTGCTTAACCACTGATTCATTTCTTTAAGATTTTAAATAATGTTCTCAGTTGTCATTACTAAATTGCTAGCTTATCGTGGGATCCAAAAAATGTATTTTAATGTTAAATGAAAGTCAATTAATGCAGGTCATTATGAACGAGCATTAGAACAATGTATATGCTTCTCTTTATAACATTGCAAAACACTTGTTGAATATTGTAGAGAATACTGAAGTCACGTATTACTTCTTTCAAAAATTCAGAGCTTCATTAAAAGAAATATTTTTGAAGAATTTATCACATTAATTATAATTCAATTAATAACGTTAATTGGAGAATTTAAAACATTTAATTTCGTTTTTCATCATCGGCATTAGATAGTTAATTATTTAATTTGTTTTGGGCATAAGCCCGGTGGCAAATTCTTTACACATAATATACATCAATACAAAAAAACAATACTATGAATAAAATAATCCTATGGGAACACTAAAATGCATACAATAAATATTATTTTGTTTAAGGCGTGCCTACTAAATGCAGAGTCCCTTCACAGACTACTGATCTTATCGCTTTTACTAGAATCTAATCTTAATCTAAACGTCTTGATGTTTATGGGTAAAGTCTCCATTAGTGCTGAAGGCAATCTATCCATGACTCTATAGTCCTATTTACAAAAACTATATTTCTCAACATCAGTTCTCTGTCTATATTATTGTCAACCTTCATGATTAGGCGGTATTCCTATCCCTACGGCAGTTCAATATGCTGTTCTTAAGTTTGAATGGATGAGTTTGAAACTGTGGTTTGCGATGGTTAACTATCGCAATGGATCATTCTTACTAAAAGATTAATTAATTAAAAATCTACGATGATAGAATATTATCAAAATTTTAATGAAGAGATGAGATTGATTTAGTGATAAATTGAGATGTTTTAGATGTGTAAAAGGTACTTCTATAAATTTATGAATATCGTGAAATATTTACGCAATATACCGATTGCCTCACCAACTGTGAGCTACCCTCATATCCTCTAAACGGTTCATTATACCGAAGAGTAATTTTCGCGACAATGGGGAATCATGGGGCAAGTAATATGCTATAGAGGTACTGCTCGTAATATTTTTAATTTCGAGAAAATTAATCGAGACTAAGGGAGTGGCAATGAGGGATAGGAGATGTAACTACAGCAATCCATGGTCTTGTCACGTCGGACCAGGAACAAATGAGAATGATTTTTTTCAAGATTCATCAAAATTAAACTTCTCTTTTGGTTGAAATTCCAAAGCATCGATATTCATACAGTATAGCGTGAAAATGGCTGCAGTCAGTTCAACGGACTTACACACTCGACTGAAGATGCACATTGTTGTAGATGGGGGACACAGAGCTTAAAAAATAGTTAACTACATATTTTTGTTTGCTATAGTTAAGTGCGTCTTATTTATTTTTGTAAATTTACACTGAGAAGTTGAGCAACAGCAAGGTTTCTTACTTTTTATAATCTGATGTTCTGGAGATATTACTATGAATTCTTCAATCTTTCATTCCTTTGCTTGTATTTGAAGTGTTTTAAAATGATACCTTGATCTTACAACCATTAGATATAGAGCTCGAATCTAAAGTTGGAAAATAACCTTGGTAGATTTTTCGTACACTACCAATTTTTTATAGCGTTCATTAAATGATTTGGAATTTCAGTTAGTGAAATGATCAATTACGATGAATCAATGAAAAAATATTTCTTTATATAAAATCCTTAATATTGATGTTCGTTCCTGCAACCTTCTAGTGAAGACTACTTGGCTACCGCTCCTCTCAGCCTCTCTATCCCCGTTAAAAATTCGGCGCTGCGAAGAGAAGGTCACCTTCTTCAAAGGCAACTATTACGAGAAAAGTACCTAGAATAAGAGTTACGAGGGCTGTTACAGAAAATATTGCCCATTTAATTAAAATTCACATTGTTAAAATGTTTAATTTTATACTCATTACCATGAAAATTCTAACATAAGATTTTTATGATCTATCCATTGCTGGACGAGAACAAGATATTGTTCCATTTAAAACTCAAGATGATTAAATTTCTCGAAAAACCAAAAAATATAGACGATTTCTCTACGGCATATTACTTGCCTTGTGATTCCGCATTGAGCAAAACTGCACTTTGAACTGCATCGTGAACCTGGGACAGGGACTGTACTGCGACAGAACGCTCAACGCGTCGGGTTACCGTTGTTAGTGCGACAACGAATCCCACCTGGGCGCTGTCAGTGTCAAAGTTGCTCTGGTAGCATCAGGTCCAAGCGACGTAAACATGGCGGAAAATTGAGACGTTCAATACAGACGAGTATTGTGATGTGTACTTGGTATTGGGAGAATGTCGCCGCAATGTCAGTGTTGTTTGTGCATGTGACGCCACGCTATATCCCACTCGTCGGCATCCGACTTGCAACGTTGTGACGTACCACTCTTGGAGCTGACTAACTTCAGCGTATCCTGGGGCGACGCCTCACTTTGGTGTACTGTGGTTGACTTGAAGGATTTAGTGAGATGGAGAAATGGAGGCCAATTTTCTTTAAGAAGTCTTATTCAAATCGAAGCACCATTTATAACAAGTTAACAGAGAGAGAGGAGAGAGGAGGAGGGGCGAGAGGGGGAGAGAGAGGGGGAGAGGGGGAGAGGGGGAGAGGGGGAGAGGGGAGAGGGGGAGAGGGGGGAGAGGGGGAGGGGGAGAGGGGAGAGGGGGAGAGGGGGAGAGGGGGAGAGGGGGAGAGGGGAGAGGGGGAAGGGGGAGAGGGGGAGAGGGGGGAGAGGGGGAGAGGGGGAGGGAGGGGGAACGATAGATTAAATAAAGGAAATGCTCAGGGAGTCGAGCTCAGACATGGCGGCCTCTTACCCAATTCTCTACGGGGACCAGGTACGGCGAGGATGACAGCAGCAGCAGCGGCGCTGAAGTTCTGCGAGCGAGTCATCACTGATGAGGCTTGTGGTGAATTGAATGCAGGTCACTCCTCGGTCCTCACGTGTGGCTCTGACTCGCATCTGCCACCGCTGGCTCCGCGGGGCCTGTATATATATTGGGCCTTCGCTTGCATCCGGCAGCACTTTTTGGAGGTTGCGTCGCCGGGATGTTATGCTTGCCCATGCAAGACGCTTGGATTCGGTGGCGTCCCCGGCACGGTGTGGATTGATTGATTGATTGATTGGTGTTTCCGGGCTCGTCAACTACTTTGGTCATTAGTCCCGTCAGTTTAGTGCGTGTTTTTCCTCGGGAGGTGGCGATGAACTTTTCCCCGCTGGGTTGCGAGATCTGGCGTCGACCAACCGTCGACTAGCGGGGTTTCCCCTCAACCAAGTATCTCCCCACCAGCGGGGGCACCGCCCTAGCCGGGACAAGCTGTATGCTCCCGACCGGTCTCCCGGCATGTGTGGTAGTGTAGTGCATGTTAGTGTAAGTGTGTGTGTAAGAGGAGAGGATAGGACAAGGGGAAGAGGAAGGAAAGATCGCGCGCGATCCATGGCCCGTTTATTAGTTTACTGCTCCGTGCATTCGCCTGGTGTGATCGGAGAAACCATGGGGAAACTACCGATCAGAGCAGCCGGCCGCTAGAATTCTCTCCAGACAGCGACTGAATTCGACCTAGCTGACAAGCTAGTGTCGAAAATCCTGCCGCCATCGGGACTCAAACTCAGGACCGCCGGTGTGGAGTAATGGTGGCTCACCACAATGTGTTGCGGCGCGTCGATGCACAACTACGCTACGGGAAACGTGCTTGCAACGGCCAAGTGCCGTTGTCGGCCGCCGTCTCACTGATCCTATCGAAGAGATCAGTATTGCAAGCAACGGAGGACGAACCCTACGAACAGTGTTTGGGGCCTTGCCTGAAGGTTGTGCGTCGAATTCTCCAGGAGGATGCGCAGCACTCATTTCATTTCACGCCAGTGCAAGGGCTACGGGATGGCGACACATCTTCGCGGATGGCGTACGGTGAATGGCTGCTGCACGGGACGCAAACGAAGGCGAATTCCTTGCACGCGGGTTGTGGACCTACATTTATTCGGTGGAGCACACGAAAATCCCGTTGTCGTGCTCCCGGACCGCTACCATTTTTGGTGGAAAATAAATTTCAGAGCCGGCGGCACTTCTGGGTGATCAGATAACACAAGGCTGCGAAAAATTAATTATCTCCGCTTTTGATTCTGATGGTTCATTTGAATTCATTTTAACTAATATACAGGGTCAGTCACGTAACTTTTAACACGTAGCACCTCCTGTAACTTTTGAACGGTTGAAGTTATGGCAATGCAGTTTTCACAGAAGTGCATGAGAGAATGGGGCTAATTGATACGCGAATTTACTTCTGTTTTATCACTCGTATTTTATGAGATATTTGAGGTAACTTGTTTTTTCAAATAGAACTATACATATTTTTTCAGTCTATCATGACGAGCGTAAAAAGACAAATCCAATGATATACATATTGTCATATGTTAGAGAAGCATTTTTGAGGTAATTTTGATTTTTACGACTAGGGTTTAACGGATATTTTGAATGTACTTGTAACAGTCCACCATACAAGGTCACGCAGCGCTCCACCGGCAAACGCGCGCTTGGAAGAAGGGAAGGAAGTTTAGTACTTGAAGGTTACGAAAATATCCAAAATATTCACAAAACTGTTGCAGTTTTTCCCTGAACTCTGCTTTCAGTCCTTCTCCATTTTCATAAGTAGTATGTATAGAAATAAATTTCTTTCCATCCCTAAGTTATTATTATAGTGTTTATTAATATTTAAAGTGTTTGCTCGGAATATGCAATATCTTTGTACAGTCTTAATATTTTATTCTGATAGTGCTTTGCTTCAAGATCCCATTAGTATCCTGTGATATAAAACCTCATTAAAAGGAGTTGAAGTAATAAAACAATTCTAATTACAATACATAGTTATGACAAATCTTTATTTTCAATCCATTAATTCCTTCAACCAAAGAAAGACGAAAAAATTTAATATGTGGAAGGATGGAAAGCAGAGTTTAGGGGAAAATCTGCAACAGTTTTGTGAATTTGTTGGCATATGTTTCGTATCTTCAAATACTAATATCTTCCTTTCCCGTCCCGACGAGCGCATTTGCGTGGAGTGCTCTGTGACCTTGTGTGCGGGCTGTTACTAGTACATTCAAAATATCCGTTAAAACCTAGTCGCAAAAATCAAAGTTATCTCAAAAAATGCTTATCTAACATATAACAATATGTATATCATTGGATTTTGTTTTTTCACGCTCGTCATGATAGACTGAAAAAATATGTATCAGTACCTTTTTAAAAACAAAGTTACCTCAAATATTCTTATAAAATACAGTGATATAAACAGAAATGAATTCATATATCAAAAAACCCCATTCCCTCATGCAGCGTCTGTGAAAACTGCATTGCAATAACTTCAACCGTTCAAAACGTTACAGAAGGTGCTAAAGTTACGTTGACTCACCCTGTATAATAGATCTGAAATCTTTCTCCAACATGAGAGAATGATTATGCAATTTCAAAGAAAAGACTGGAAAAAAATACTCTTGATTTATGAAAGTTTTAGGAAATGCACAGTGAATAAACGATTTAAAAATAAATATAAACAATTTCAGGTTTAAAATGTGAGGTCTCACAAAGATGCCTTCTTTAAGCTTGGTCTCTCAAAAAAAGGAAATTTCGAACAATATATTCGTATTTAAAGCACTCTCCATTCCTAATTCAGAGCCTAGACAATTCCGGGTCAATGATTCCCATCTCGATCAGGTTTTTGTCCAGTTCCCTGATCCAATTGAGCAATGCTGAGATGGCCCCTTGTTTTGTTCTGGACGTAAATGTAGCTTCACTGTGCGCACGTTTTGTTGAGCCACTCCTTTTGCTTGTAGTTCATTTACAGTTGAACTTGATTTTTCTATAACTAGGGAAAAAACATTTGTCAAATATTTTTATTTTTCTAAAATAATTATTTTCTAAATATCATTTTTTCGTTTGTTTGTTTTTTTTAAAATTCTGGCCCTCAAGAAAATGTGCGCAGATAAATTTCTTTCCCCACACGTCATGTACAGTTTTTACTGTTTTTTGACAAATAAATAAATAAAAATGTTTTATTATACCAAGCTTGGTAAGGAATGGTGGCAAAATAATATTTTACGATTAGCCAAACTTCTTATGACATTTATATCTCCGAAATTATAAGGATTTCTGATTGATCAATCTCTTTTGATCCAGTGCAATTCACAAGCCCTACTATCCCGTTCACATAGACAGCAGGGTAAATTAATAAATTCTTGTTGAAGTCCCAAGAATAATCCAATAACTTTCAAAAACACCGCAAACAACCTACTTGTGTTCTTCATAATTATTTTTAAGAGTTCTTGCATATTTTCGAATTTTTTTTAAATGAACAGAATGTGTTACTGGCACTGAAGCATATTGATTTCCTTTATGAAGCAGAAAAGCTTTGAGGCTGCGTTTCGAAGAATCTATAAACAACCTCCATTGATCACTGAAATCTTATTCCTAACTTTGAAGGTACGTAATGAACGTTGTTGCAGTATACAAACTGACCCTATTTTTAGAAATAATCAAAGAACTCTTTTCTCTTTCGATATCAGTAAAACATTGTGCCTTATGCGCATATTTTTCCTCTTTCAATCGTGATCCTAATACCTGCGCCGATTCCTTTAGGAGACCAATATCTCGCACCAAATCATTAAGTTAATCAATTGTGAATTTCGCAAAAACTGTGAGCGACGTGAAGAAACTAAATCCACATATCTAAGCAGGTTGCAACACAGACGCATTGTCTCCATGTATTTAATCAAAGGCAGCGAATCCTTGTAGCCATGTGTTACGTATGACATAGCGCGTGCTAATTTGAAATACGAAATTTATATTTGCATCAAGGTGAAAAACTGATTCATAATCCTCCATTTTCATCAAAAGCGGCGAGTCGTCGCGGTTCTGTGTGATTCCCTTAGGGTTGCCAGAAATGTTTTCAGAACAATAGTGAACCGGGGAGAATGGGATGGAGGAGAACGTTGAGTAATAATTATACATTCTCTTTTATTTAAAACACAGCCAAGTGTGAAGTTGAGCTTTGCTTTGGCATGAAATTGAATAAATCTTTAATACATTAGTTAAAATAATCTTCAAATAAAATTCTCTACATGCACTGGGGCCAGCACTCGTCAGGAGTTGTTAAAGTAGTAGATGCATGAAAGGTATTTATGAAACACCTTTCATACATTTAGCTCACGTTCGCAGTGCTGTGAACTTGAACAAAGACATACGTATTACGGATAGTTGCCTAGCTAAGACAACTGCATGGGCCTGCGCAATAGCCAGCAATAGCTTCAGAGTAAAGTCAGCTCGAATCCAGATCAAACACGTGCCATAATAAAAGCTCTACTAACACTTATTCACTTACACAATACGTTTTGTTTTCGTTATAGGATAAGATATTTTACACTTCAATATTCCCACTTTTAATTAGTGAATCATAAATAGAAATAGTGAACAGTTCACTCAAATAGTGAACATCTGGTAACCCTAAATTCCCTGTGTACTCCCGGATCGTAACATCGAGACATGGATTTAACACGACGCTGCACCAACGCACAACCGTCAGAACGTCCGCACTCACCTTGACTCTCTGTTCCCGTGTCGTTGGGCTGGCCGCAGAGACCCCACCGCCTGGTTGCCACTTCCCCGACCTGACACCCCTGGATTTCTTATTCTGGGCTATGTCAAGGATCATGTTTATGCGTCCCCGCACGACGACGCATAAGACATTGTCGCACGGGAGCTCACGGCCGTGACCGTTTTGACAGTCGAAATTTTGGGGTGTGTGCAACGAAGCATTACGACGCGTGCCTCGTTAGGTTGTAAGGAACGAAGAGACATTTTCAGCATGTTCTCTAAAAATTGTATTTGAGGCTGCAATAAGTGTGATGGAGGTGGACCCTGAGTCGTGTTATTTCATGGCATTAGAAGTTGCTTCTCAAAGCTCTCCACTCCACCACGAAGTTCGGACTAATCACTTTTCCAGTGCTGCCGTTCTCCGATACAGCAGTCGTCATAAGAAAGAACCATAGTTTCCCACGTTGCTTGTCGCGAAACCATCTATGCTTGTAATTACTTATTTCGCAATTGTTTTCAAATGACGAACATTATACTAGTGAACGAATATTTAAAATTATTTGGCTACTTACAAAAATCGTTATTACGTAAATAAAATGTTTCGTGAAAAAGTTACGTGTCTTCAACAATTTACTTGTAATTCTGTTGTTAATTGTACTCATTTTGTTTTTTCCATTTGTATGTATTATATGTATTATGCTTGGTCATAAGCCGCCATTCTGATTATGGTCTTGTCTGGGATTACCCCAGTCACTTCAAGTGTATGATGGGATGGTCTCTTGTTTACACTCACAGAAATAATGTAACTTCATCAACCTCCTTCCCATTTAGTGTTAGTAAATAAATGTAGTATGTAGTGATAGTACATTAGTATAGTATACATTTTATTTTGAAGGTTATTGTTAGTTAATATTATAACCTATGTCAAATTAGTTTGGGAATATAAAAGTATGTAGATTGACGTAAGACCTTATGATCCAAGTTTTGCCACCTCAATAAAATAAATTTCAATTTTCTTTTTTGTTCTTCTTCTTCTTCTAATACTTTTTGGTCACCAATCGGCCTTCTATGACAAGGATACCTGAACTTACAGAGGCTCAGTAATATTTTTCCCGTAGCAAGTGTATGTGACTCCTTTCGGGGGATCAGCAATATGCTGAATCCAATTTTTTATCCCCCATGGTTTCTAGTCCTGGGGTGTGAGATTTGGAATGATAATGATGATAGTAAAGGATGAATGGACGACACACACATACACAAACACACGCAGGCCTGAGGTGGGCCTCGAACCCGCGATCCTTCCGTCCGAGATCGCCAGGGCACTACTACCTTGGCGTTCTCGGGTATCCCAATCAGTATTATTGTTATGATTATTATTGTCATTATATCGTCTCATGTGTAAATGAGAATTTTCAGAATTAATCTAATAGCATTTTCAGGGAGGCAGGTAAACAAATCAAATGCTTACCCATGGTGGAAAGGAGATTAAATTATTGTATTCATTTTAGTGGAATATAATGATGACTTAAAATGCTTACTCAAATGCTGTAATCATTCTTGGGCCTTATTGTTACAACGCAAACATTCTTTGGTATACCTTCAAAGAATTATATATTTATACAGTAGTTAGTAAGAAAGAGATGGATTAAAATATTTATTTCTACCGATCCCCGGTGGCCAAGAACGCTAAGGGAGTAGTGTCGTAGCGATCTCGTACTGATGGATCGCGTTTTGAGTCCCGACTCTGGCGTGGTTGTATTTGTGCTCGTCTTGCACCCTCTATCATCACCATATCATGTCATCTTCAGTTACATAACGATAAACCCAATAGTGGTCGCTATTGACTTAGATGCGGACCTAATAAACTAAACACAATTATGTATATAAGGATTGTTATTGTCTAGACCAAGAAAGGAGTCTCTGAGTAAATATTACTTCTAGGATATACGGATGAAGTAGTGACGAAGAAATTATCATTTCTTGTTAATGAATGTATTTGAAATAATGGTTCCATATGTGACGTTTTCTTTTTATTGTTAGGCTACTTATGCATTGCTCATGCACAAATATTCTGCAGGTGACGTTTTGACGCAGTCAAGGGGATTTTGTGAACACACCAAACACCAGCAAATACAGGCTGCGTAATTTTCAGGGGAAAATATCACGTATGTTGCTCTCTTATATGAAGTTTCTCATTACATATTCGTTCTCAAAAAGTGTTTATTTTTTAACACTCTACATGTTCTAAAAGTATATAATATTTATTGTGACACCTGTGTAAATGGATCGATATATTTTTCCAGAAACGCGTTCATGTTTGATTTTTAATGGGTATGTACACCCACTTTTTCTTTATACGGGAGCTGTGGCGATCCAGATAAGCGGATTATTTATTGAAGTTTAAAACGCATTTGAAACACAAATATTCCCCCGACAGCAGACCATATATCTAAGAAAACTAGTAACAAGTGGTGTTACAACAGCACACAATTTCTCACATTATTTTAAAGTGCTGCGCTACATTATACTACTTCAAAAGCGGTGGTCTTTCTATGGTGGCGTACGTGGAAGTAAGCGGAGTGTCAATAATTGTCGTAAGATGTTATGTTCCTTTCGAATTACAAATTAAGCGAATCCCTATGAAGGTAAGATTTATATCTTTTGTTTGTGTTTTTTGTTTAGCCGCATTGGTCATCGTTAACGCTTTCCATGACGGTATCCCGGTTCGATTCCCAATCAGGGCAGATTATAGTGTGCGCTTTCTATGAAATGTCCCAGAATATGTTGCTGTGCGACGACGAGAAAGCTTTTTTCTCAGGTTGAGAAGACCAGAATACGGAGTAGGGATGTCTTTGTGCTAATTATACGAACCCATTAACCCATGGCCGCAAGACCAGGACGTCGCTGATAGACCTAGAGTCCGTCAGGAGCTGTTGTGCCATAAAGATTCACAGTTATCGGCTAATCTTTTCAACACCTGAAGAATAGTGATTTCATTAACAATTCGAAGTTCACCCTTGTGTCGCCGTGAGCATTTCTTCCAAACATCCGCAAAATATTTTCTACGGCGACTTACTGAAATTTATTCCTCAACAAAAGCAGATAAAACGCCTCAAGAGACGCGGAAATAACTATCTCTAGACCTATTTACTTGTTTCTGGTTTAGTATTTTCTGGTTGATTGTCATGTAATCATTTATGGAAGTTGGATGTGAATAAGAAGAGTTCATGTTTATTCTATATAATAGCTTTATGTGTTTCATCTACTATCTGAAGACTGGAAGAACTTTTTCCGTAACATTGCAAATTGTGTAAAAGTGATAATCTGATTGTTCAATAACAAACCAGTGATAAAAATGTCAAATTGTCTGAAACATTTTTCAAGCGTAAAGTATCCTTATGGTTAATAACAAACATCTTTTCAATGATATTAATATACATGTGTAATTACATATAACTCCATTATAAGAAAATGCCTCATTGGCAAACGTTATCACCTTTGACCCTGTGCTTGCTCAAGAAGTGAGTATTTTTTCTGAGACTTCTCTTAATTTTTCATATTTTCCGTTCGTTTTGTTTTTTCTCAGCAGTATCGGGACGGTTTCTCTTCTCTTCTAACGTCCAGAAGTTTGTGCTTAAAGTGAATCGAAGCGTTGATGATACTTTTAATTATTGCTATTGAAAATCAATTATTTTTTTCGGATACAGAATACGAAAAGTGTATATTGACGAAATCAGAGTGCATATTGATGACAGATCTGTATGGAGTGCGGCCGGAAGTTTTGACCGACCTTAAGACATTAGATTTCTAGCCCATCAGACGGCCGTCAGAATTGTCGAGGCTCCTGCGGTTCACAAATGACGCTAATGGCCTCACCTGTGTACAACTGCGCCTCGTGCCGTAGACACGCACGCAGAAATAGCTGGCAACAGTGGTATACTAGCTGCGACGAAATTGAAAAATAAAGAACCAAGAATACTTTACACAGGTATATATTCTTCTGAGGCCAAAACAGAAAAGGAATTATATTTTGAGGGAATCGCTGGTGTATTTTTCCATCTGAAATAACTCATCATGCATTTTTTTTTTACCTTTTTTAACCTTGTGAACGTTCTAAATACATGGTAGGCCTGATTAAACATTAATCCACCTCGTGGACCAAAAGTCTGTTTCGTTGTTGAATACACAGAATTAACATTAACTACCTTGTTACCTACTTTCAGTACGTAAAAGTGCACAAGTTCATGTAGATTTCATTTATGAGTGGAAATTCTTGTCACTATTTTTCTCTTTTACTGCATTTAGTAACTTAAACCACATTAGTTCCAGGTCAGTCAAATAGTCACAATCAGTATTGCTGTCCTGATAAGATTTTCAGTAACTCGAAATATTCTTCATGAAGATGTGAGTGCCGATTAGAGCCACATTTGCATGCTAATTTTCAACGTATACCCAATTGACCAATCTGACCGAGTGGCGTGAGCTAAAGGTCTTGAGGCGCAAAGAGCGTCACTGTGCGTAGGGCGAAAATCGCGTGACGTGCTTACAAAGCCCAGTCTTTGACACGCAACCAACGCGCTGCTCCAGGAGGTCGGTTTCTACGCCGTTGGTGTCAGCGAGGAAATGCTTCTAAGAAATAAAAAAATAAAAGGGCAAAGAACAAATAGCGGTCTGCTTCAGCAAAATATGCAGCTGATCAAATGAGCACAAAATTAGTTCCCAAAAGTAGCACGAATGCTACTCAAGAACAAAAGTGCGATAACATAAAATAGTATAAAAATATATACATGGTACTGAAGTTCTTAACAAACCAATATTTTTCCAAATTCACATTCAACTATCAGTCAACTATTCAAAATTTGTCAACCTCCAAATGGAAAAAAAGGTTGGTCTCGTGATTGTCAATTACATGTGCACATCACACGCAAACATTTTTGTAAAAATGAGGTCTGAAAATAATATTGTACATCACACGGCAAAAGTGGCTTTTCATGACTCGCGGGATTACCAGACTCGATCTATCGACTTCGTTCAGGAACTCTGAATATCTAGTAATGAAAATATTTTTCGAGTCTGGTAAGGAAAATTCTCTAGTCTAGCAATAAAAACATATTTCTTGCCGTGTAATGTGAATTACTATTTAGAGTGTTTGAAAGTCATTAAACTGTATGAAAAATAAGAGCATAAATTAAGAAACTAAATTTAGTATTTTTTTTTTAATTTTAAAGAATCCAAATACATTTTATTCTTAAATAATATTTTTTTCAAAATGACAGAATCAATCATTGAAAAAATAAAAATGAAAGAAAAATAGAATGTTTAAGGCCTACACAAATATTTGATAAATTACAGTAGTAAAGACGCTTTCTTGTTTAATTATAACTACTTTGAATAATAGTATCGCAAACTAACATGTCAATACAACTGCAGGTATAGGGAATACCAAAAGTCATATTATAAAAAGAATTAGCGAAAAAATGTAACATAATAGAAAGATTTAGAATAGGAATAAGTGATTCCTATTATAAAATGGAATTCATGAATTGCAAAATCTGCATTCCGCCTCCCCTCCCGAAATCTGCACGTAATGTTTCAAATAATTCATACATTTTTGGTTGCGCTGAAATAAAAAGTTCAAAAATTGTTTTCTAGTACGTACAACTGTTTTGAAATAGAGCAGCTATGATATGAAGTCAACTAGGAGGAGCAAAAATATTCATTAATAACACTCCGAAATGCTTTTCTTAAATTGTTTTCTTAAACTTAAATTATACATTTGTAATATTTTATTCTATTAGATTTGGTTAAGAGACTGTTTTTCTTTTTCTCCATGTTTCTTCTGATCCGTGTTTGTGGCTGATCGAAGTTTCGCGCTTTTTCGGTCACCAGTAATTCCGCAGCAAAGCTATTCAAGTTATTTTAATAAAATCTCTCAATATATTTTAAATTCGGATGATGTAGATTACCTTGTTATTCATTGAAGGTTTTCCAGTTTCTCGAGTAGTCCACATGGGTACGTTAGAAATGGAATTTCAAGCTCATTTTGCAACTTAGAGCTTTAAATACTGTACATACGCTTCACGAGGCTTTTTACTTTCTCGCCTTACAAACTACTTTGCAAGCAGAGAAAGTTATGTAATCGTGCGCCGGGAAAAATGGCGAATTTTTTATTAGGTATCTTTGTTGTTACCTAGAAATCTATTAAGAGCAGCTTCAACAATTCAAGAGCTCATTATTCACAATAATTTGTCGTTTGAATAAAAAGACTTTATCTGGCTTGAGCGTAGGAATATCAATTCCCACAAATCCCTTCTTTCAGTTTGGCTTCAGAAACATTTGAAAATTTGAAGCACGTATCTCAAACATTCTCCATTTTTTGAAGGAGATTTCACGAATTATTTCTTCAGCTTCAGCTTAATGTGAGGAGATAGTAGAAGAAAATTGTCAGGGACATCAAATTTACATTGATATAATTTCGCCTGCTCTGAGATAATATCAATGTAAGCTTAATGTCCTTCGGTGAACAGCTCTTGCTTGCGGCTTTCATCGGTGAATCGCTCTTGCACGATTGTCGTACAAACGAAGAAAGAGGAGATATCTTATATCCCTTGAATATTGAACTCAATGTGTAGTTTATAATTTCTACAATTTCAAATTTCTTCAAGAGTCATTGAAGTAATACGAAAACGCAATGTATTTATTTTCATTAATGAATCAAATCGATGTAGCAAAATTTTAATACTTTGCTAACTATCCATGCGGAAAGTGAGAAGTTCCTGTAGCCTGCATCGGTGGTTTTCCCACACAAACATGTTTAGGTGGTCGCGGCGCTGTGAAGGGAAACAGAGTTGCGCCGTACATAAAGAGTGTGTTGTCCCATGATGCAAGAACGTGGGTATGCTGTTGTATGACAGCTTCAGCCAATGAGCTTCATGCACTGGTTTGCGTCACTTTATTATCGGGTATTTCAAATACAGAGACCAAATAACCATCATGACCTTCTTAAAAATTATTGATACAGGTATAAGATCTTTTTAAGTGTTGAATCTTTCATTTTAACTACCCTTTCATCGTGTTAGTTTTCGTTTGTCACCATTAAAAATTGTCGCTTTTAAAGGATTTAACACTGGCATGGTTTGCTTGCCATGCTGCATGGTGGCCAGTGACGACTGACCTAACTTTTCACTCGTGACCCATTTTGTGGTCACGTGGTCCGTGACGAATCTCGTGCTGCGCAGAACGAGCATAAATAGGTGCGGCGGAGCAGGGCACCCATGTTCTTGCATCATGGGTAAGCACGAGCAGGGAGCAGTGAGCATGGCGGAGAGAGTGGGGTGGGTGCATATGAGGGAGTGGTTAAAAGTATAGATCGGGATCAGATCTCCCATGAAAATATGTACATTTAAATGCAATAGAAATAAATTACTCCGTATGCAAGTAAGTCCTATTTTTGAAAGGAAACCTCCGAAAAAAGGAAAGGCAAACAATCACGTTGAAGTGAATTCTACAGAATACTCGAAAAAGGAAAAGACAAAAAGGATCCGCACAATTTATGTGTTGACTTTATGGTTTCTTCTTGGGCGGTGGAAGCATCCACCATTCGGAAACAGGGTACAAGACATGCGATGGAAACAAGGCACTTAACTAAGGAAGATATAGGGGTCAGAAAAAGTTGGAGTGGAAGAATAAAAAACTTCGCCAGATGTAAGCCACTCTTGACGTTGAAGATATTTTTACCTGATAAGTGCAAACTATTTAATCTAAAATAATTAAATTACGTGTCAAGAAATTTCATTTTCCGATAACAAAAGGGAAACGTTTATTGTGAATGTGAATCAGAAGTTGTGACAAATTAGAACCGAATGATACAAAATAACTAGAGAATGACAATAGTAAAATTAAATTTTGGTCATTTTTAATAAAAAATACTTGTAACACAGCAGCCGAAAGAATGTGATTCTCCATATAGTGAGAGAAAGCATAATGACATGCAATTAAGCTCGTTTGCTGTTTTATTTATCAATTTCCTAAGTTCTACGAGCAAATTTTTTAAACTTAGTGTTATAGAAGTATCAGAACTTCCACATTGGCGCGCGCGCAGCGAGGTAAGTTGATTATTGTAAATAATTGCTAAAAAAACTACTGTTGTTTGGATTTCATATTATTTTTGAACATCACATTTAGCATACGTTTTGTATCTACTAACATTATTTGATAGTTTAATACGTGAGAAATTTCTGTATTTGTTCTTAATGCATCAAATCCGATTGCTTCATTAGAATATGCATGTGGTGGGGTGTTTTAGACTTGCACTGTTAGCCGAGTTCCAAGCTCGTAAGTCTTGAAGTTGAGTTGCCTCCACCACCAACTTCCTCGCAGGTCGCGCGCTTTGTTCTGCGAGGACTGATGCATCCCTGGCGACCGCGGAAGTTCCGCCCCCGCCGTCGCTCGGTTGACTCCTCCCTACGGGCCGCCTGGCTCAGGGCCAATCCTTAAACCCCGGCACTCAGGAAGGGACAACCCCAAGATTTTATAATTGAGTGAAAGGAACGGAGTAGATTTGCAACTGCTTTAATATTAAGTATGGAATCACGTAAATGCATTTCTACCACGTCATTTGTTACTATTAAATGAAAAACTATGTTGTTGTAAGATGAAATTATTAAAGAAAATATTATCAATACAAATTATTTTTTAGCAGAGAAGGAGAATTCGATGCCGCTTCCACGGTTGGTTTACTTTCTGCATAACTATATCTTCTTCGCCGTCACCATTGTTTTCGTTTGTTTGTAAGACCCTTTCACAGAATTCACGATATCTAGATCGATTTTCACTAGTTTTTACCTTCACTTTACTTACAGTTACCTTTGCGTCGACGAAGACTTCAGGCTGGACAGAACTGCCATTGATGAGCTAAAGTAATTCCTTCAGTCTTCCTCTCGATTCCCTTCGTTATCGTCATAAACATTACTAATATAACTCACGAGACCCTGAACCGGTGAACCCGTAATGTGATTTGAATTTGCGGTCCTGAACATTTTCCCCTGTGATTATTTGCTATGTATATGAATATGGGCCAGTGACTTCAGTTCATTATAATGAAAGGTATTTTGGATTTCACTTTGTCTAGAACCGACTAATTTTTATGAAAATAAGTTTTGGGCACGCTTAAATTTAATCACACAAATAGAATATCCAGTGATATGAAATCGTTTGCATTTCTTGAGGTTAGAAAAGTGCCGTGCAATACATATCACTAATTTGTTTATTGAATATCAAAGTTTAGAAAATTATGATGAAACTTTTATAAACAAAAATATTATAAAATATTTAAAAAAACATTTTTTTTAATGTTACAATTTCAATGCTGTTCATAATTATTTATAAGTTCTTCAAATTAGAGAATGCCTAAAAGAATCTTCGTCATTCCAGAGGACGACAAGTGAAATAAGCAAAATTTACTGGACGTGTATCTTGAAAGTCTCACCAACCTTAGAAAGTATCTAATAATGCGACTATATGATGACGGAAAAAGTATTTTTTAGTGTGTTTGGTGATAATAAAATAATTATGTTGTGTTTATGTACGAATATACGAATGGTTGCATTGTCTTTGAATATCACGAGGATATCGCTTTCCTACAACAAATAAATTTGTTCAGAATATATTAGAATCATTTTATAGTGTTATAAATCCTATAGTATAATAGATAATTTAATGTAACATTTATTTCTATACTTTTTTTACATAAGCGAAAAATCTATGTATTTGTAACCGTACCTAAGTTCTTGATCAACAAAAGTATACCATTTTCAAGAAGCGTAACGAAGTTATGAACAAAATATATTCTAATAGATTTGAAATTCTGATATCTCGAAAATCGTTTGATCCTCATAAAACATACTCAGACTTTTTTGTATATAATTGTGTGCAATATCTTTATTATAACACTGAAACACGAACCATTTTATTTAAAATTGGAAAACGTTGCAAAATTGACATGGGTGTTGAAATTGGGGATATACTCCTTTCCGAGGGTAGGAAAGGTTTTTTATTATTACACTCACTGAGTGTTTTTGTAATGTTTAAAAACTTTATAAATTATTTTCCCATTTGCTGTTTTAAGCATAAACTGCCTAGATTATAAGTATGAAATAAAAATACACATCGTAAATGAACTTCAAAATAAAATGTTGACTAAATGGTATTCAGTGATGCGAAAGACATTAATGTAAAAACTGTAATAGTGCATTACATACACTATTATATGTACGCGTAACACTTACGTAAACTATATAAATAACAATGTTTCAGAAGTGGCTTGAAGAAAAAAACGAACAGAGTTTAAAAGTAGTTACATACGGTAGATGATAATATATAGTCAATTACACTCATAAAAGATTATTTAATCGCAGAAATAAAATGTTCACTATAATGTGTTTGAAATTAGTAAACTTCATTTATTATTATTTTATATGAAAACAAACTGTTTATAATTAAATTTGTTTAAAGAATTGTCAACCCGAACGAATTTCGAACTCGAGTCTTCTGGTTTTAAGCCCAGTTGCTCTAACCACTAAGCTACCGAGACAACTAATTCTTTGTTCATGCTTCTGAGGTTTTCCAGGTTGTTACAACTCCCTCTTTAAGTTGTTCTTTATATTTTAATTAAGCGTAAGCATCAACAAGAAATTATTACAACTGCCCTTTCCTCATTTTCTCGCTGAAGAACTTAAAATTCTTTGCGTAATTTCCAAATTACATTTCTTCTTGCCTGAAATTAGGATAATTTAAATAAAAACCAAAGCTATCAGAATTATTCAGCGGCTTAACCACGTAATTTAAAGTTGGAAATAAGCACAAGGCGGAACTTTTGTTATTTTTTCACGCCTCTTGGATTGTCCACAATTTCTACTTCCAAACAAATTGTAAAACGTTTCATGACACTTTGCGGTCTCTCAGCATCAATTCTGAATGTGCGTCGATTTGTTTCTGAATGAGATCACTCTCCTTTCGGGAAAACACTGGATTGTTATTTTTTCTAAATATCTTTCTAAGACCTAAGACATAAGGAACTCATAATTTCGGGTTTGAAGAACTATTACTTAGTTGGTGGTTTTATCTTTCTTATACCCTTCACTTTCTTGTACTTCTTTTCGCCTCCGACTGGGGCCAGTGATTTACTCCGGGAGCGACGGTCCTGGTAATTGGCTCTTGCCCAAGTCTCACCCCAATGCATCCGGCGGGTCCCTATTTAACGAGAGTATTTAATTCAATTCATTGCTTTCAATGATACCTTATTTCAAATGACAGGTCACAAGCCGCTATCCTAAAACACAGGTTCATCTATATGTTCCCACGCGTAACACGTGATTCCATGGAACCTGTTGAACGGAGCTGACTACAGCAATTGTACTTTGGCGAACACTGCTGTGCGTGCGTTCTCACTCGCCTATTGGCTGAAGAGATAACTATTAACATTTTAGAATTAACCATTAGTTGGTTATATTAAAATACAAATTAACTCAATAATTTATAATCAATTGATGAAATAATTGACAAAAGAAAACAGATCTGTCAGTAGGCTGAAAAATACAGAAATAGGATTGAAATATTTGTAATGTCCGTTACTCAAGTTTACTATCCGCTAGACATTTAACTACATCTTGATAAAGAAAGGTACTATCATCACACTATGCAGCGCAACAAAACGTATTATAGTACTGGAAAGAAAGGAAACGAATTAAGGCATGAAAAAAAGTAGGGGTGCTACAGAATCGTACAGACATTCTCGTACTAGTTAGGTTTTCAATTTCTCTAGTCTAAGTTAGCTCTGTGAAATTGCCCACTCTCTTTCAAGCAGGTGTCTATAAGTACCTAAAAGTAAGTTTCACATCATCTCAAATTTTTGGCCTCTTAATGGTAGAATTGTTTTGAAATACAACATTAAGAATATTATGGAAAACGTGGTCTTATATGCAAATTTTTGTTGAAAAACTTGAAGCCGTTTTTCAGAAAGTGCCGCTCCAGATTTTTATGAAAAAGCAGAATTTTAGCTCGTTTTCGCAGAAAATATTTGAGTTGTACAAAATTTTAAACTTTCCCAATTTTCGAAAATTTAAATAATTCTACGAAAATCGAACATGCCCATTTATACAAGCCTACTTTACTCTATCATAAAAAAGATTAATAATACATTTAGAGTCGTCTTTCACAAAAAATAGCAAAAGTCCTTGAGGCATTATGTAAAGTAACCCCAAAATTTAAAAAAATGTTTTATAATTCAAGGGTCTGCATCATCAACAAAATTAATATCCGAATATCAATTTTGGTGAACAAAACATATTTGCGATTGCAGGGGGGGCGGACTGGGGGGCGGACTGGGGGGCGGACTGGGGGCGGACTGGGGGGCGGACTGGGGGGCGGACTGGGGGGCGGACTGGGGGGCGGACTGGGGGCGGACTGGGGGGCGGACTGGGGGGCGGACTGGGGCGCGGACTGGGGCGCGGACTGGGGCGCGGACTGGGGGCGGACTGGGGGGCGGACTGGGGGACGGGCTGACGGATTGAAGGACGGTCGGAGGACGGGTAGAGGGAGGTATGGACGGACGGACGGACGGACCGGACGGGGACGTAGGACGGGCGGACGTAAGGGACGGGCCGGACGTAAGGACGGGCGGACGTGAGGACGGGCGGACGTGAGGACGGGCGGACGTGAGGACGGGCGGACGTGAGGACGGGCGGACGTGAGGACGGGCGGACGTGAGGACGGGCGGACGTGAGGCCCGGCGGACGTGAGGACGGGCGGACGTGAGGACGGGCGGACGTGAGGACGGGCGGACGTGAGGACGGGCGGACGTGAGGACGGGCGGACGTGAGGACGGGCGGACGTGAGGACGGGCGGACGTGAGGACGGGCGGACGTGAGGACGGGCGGACGTGAGGACGGGCGGACGTGAGGACGGGCGGACGTGAGGACGGGCGGACGTGAGGACGGGCGGACGTGAGGACGGGCGGACGTGAGGACGGGCGGACGTGAGGACGGGCGGACGTGAGGACGGGCGGACGTGGAGGACGGGCGGACGTGAGGACGGGCGGACGTGAGGACGGGCGGACGTGAGGACGGGCGACGTGAGGACGGGCGGACGTGAGGACGGGCGGACGTGAGGACGGGCGGACGTGAGGACGGGCGGACGTGAGGACGGGCGGACGTGAGGACGGGCGGACGTGAGGACGGGCGGACGTGAGACGGGCGGACGTGAGGACGGGCGGACGTGAGGACGGGCGGACGTGAGGACGGGCGGACGTGAGGACGGGCGGACGTGAGGACGGGCGGACGTGAGGACGGGCGGACGTGAGGACGGGCGGACGTGAGGACGGGCGGACGTGAGGACGGGCGGACGTGAGGACGGGCGGACGTGAGTGACGGGCGGACGTGAGGACGGGCGGACGTGAGGACGGGCGGACGTGAGGAAGGGCGGACGTGAGGACGGCGGACGTGAGGACGGGCGGAGTGAGGACGGGCGGACGTGAGGACGGGCGGACGTGAGGCGGCGGACGTGAGGACGGGCGGACGTTGAGGACGGGCGGACGTGAGGACGGGCGGACTTGAGGACGGGCGGAACGTGAGGACGGGCGGACGTGAGACGCAGGCGGACGTGAGGACGGGCGGACGTGAGGACGGGCGACGTGACGGGCGGACGGGCGCGGACGTGAGGACGGGCGGACGTGAGGACGGCGGACGTGAGGACGGGCGGACGTGAGGAAGGGCGGACGTGAGGACGGGCGGACGTGAGGACGGGCGGACGTGAGGACGGGCGGACGTGAGGACGGGCGGACGTGAGGACGGGCGGACGTGAGGACGGGCGGACGTGAGGACGGGCGGACGTGAGGACGGGCGGACGTGAGGACGGGCGGACGTGAGGACGGGCGGACGTGAGGACGGGCGGACGTGAGGACGGGCGGACGTACGGACGGGCGGACGGGCAAACAAACGTTTTGGCGTAAACAAAATTTTCGTTATCAAGGACCCACAACACATGGGTTCTGAATACATAACGTGTTAAAGGAAGTATTTTTCAACATATAGAAACAATTATTCATGCTTTTTCGGCACCAAGTACAATTTGAAGTTTTCTCCCCAAAACCGCCGTTTTTTCGCAGCATTAAATAATTTTCTGCAATGTGAGAAAGTAGAAAGTTTGTGAATAATTTATTAAGTAAATTAATACTCTTCCAATAAATGTTATGAAAATGCTGTGTCAGCATTTAACTACATCTCCATGATCATCCTTGCAATAAATGTTACAATGTAAAGAAAACTGTATGACTGTAGTTTTGAATAGGTGTTAGGAGGAAGAAATGCATGTACTCGTACCGGACCTTGGGGAGCACCGCAAGCGACGTTCCCTGTGCTCGGGCGTTCCGTCACGTGCGGAGGAGGCCGTGAAGCAGCAGCCGGAGAGGGCGAGTTCGCCAATGGAGGCTGGTCACGTGCTGAGTGATCCTCTGGGCAGATGCGCGGCGCGTCGGTCATCATTCTACGCTCGCAGGGGCGGCCGACGGAACAAGGCGCACAGCGGAATGAAATAATTCCAAAAGCACGCGTAATAGACGCTCCGTCCTTCATTTTCAAACAAGCAGTCAAACATCCTGGGTCGTAGCAGGCTGGAAAAGTTTGGGGGGAGCGGGGTCTGAACTGGGGAGAGAGGGTTGGGGAGAGGGAGATAGAATTCGATGAGGTGCGAAAGAAGGTCGCGAAGAATGTCATGGATTTTGTCGTGCAGTGAAAGTACTGTACGTCTCTGGTACGTGCGTGAGTCTTTGGTGCGCTCGTGTTTCCTTTGGAGGGGTTAAAAATACTGGTGTGTGGTTTCCCCCTGCGGAATTTTATATTTTATATTTGTGAAGGTATTGACTACGGAAATATGCTTATTGCATATCTGTAAATTTTTCACGTATTTTATGTTTTAGGACTAGGTTTATTATTTTTTGTATGCTCACAAAAATTTTGGATCGTAAATTTTAAAAAAGAATATTATTAAAAAACACGCCACACAAAAAATACTATGTAGTAGTAGACAGATAATAAATTATACACCCAGTATTGCTAACCAGCAAAACTGGTTATCGATGAATAGTAATTCCAAGAAACTACAATGTACGTTAGGTAGGTTCGTAGGCTTCCGCGGCCGGAGTCATTATGTTCTTGGCTGTCCGGGATATGCCGCGTCTCAGTCGGTTTTGCTGACGTTTCGGCCATCTTGCTGTGACCTTCTTCAGAGCTATACTGCTGACTGAGCTATACTGCTGCTCAGCAGTATAGCTCTGAAGAAGGCCACAGCAAGATGGCCGAAACGTCAGCAAAACCGACTGAGACGCGTCTTATCCCGGACAGCCAAGAATATACAATGTACGTTATCTCTATAAAACAAGATGGGAAAAATGTTGTTGTTGTTATTATTATTATTATTATTAATTTTTTGAATCAGATTTTCTTGTTTTTTCTTCCGGATCTTTTTACAGTTTTTAAGAGGATGTCGGTTTTGACTATCCGCGTCGGGTACCCACTATGTCCCTCATGGTGACACACATTATTCTTCACACTGGACACTGACACACATGCGGGCTCCTCGGTCTGTGGTCAGCAGACTCACAAGGCCTTTTGCGACAACACGTACTTGAAAGACAAAGGGCAAATATCCATGTCCACCCCCTCCAAGCACTGAATCGGCACAAGCCCTAGTCATCCAAGTCGGCAACTAGATATTCTGTTCCAGATTTATTAAAGTTAACTGTGTACATGCTGTACTACGTTAAGAAGATCAAGGTAGGTCACATTTCGTATTTATGAATTCAATAATATATTCTTCATAAAGTGAAAAAATATTTAACACGAAAAAGTAGCCATACATATGTTGACATAAACAATACTGAATGCTTTTAATCTAGATCATGTCCTTTTCATCCACTTTATCCTATATTATTTCTGAATCCTCTGCATGCCATTATGAATTCTGTAAATAAAAGATAATTTGCATCTGGTATTTAAAGTGGCAATTATAAGGTTTACGTCAGTGATGAAAGATGAAGAAACATGAGTTATAGAAATTTCATTTTACATAAAATAGTTTTGTGTTCTTTCCATGATGATATATTAAATACTCATTTACTTAATGTAATGGAATTTATCGATCGTTATAATTTGACTCCATGAGTGATGTTGATTATCAAGTAAATAATTACCTAGAAAAGCAGTATCTCGCAAAGCAATCATCTGCGTCATATATAATTAGTTTTTAATCTCATAACATATTTGTTGTGTTATACACGCGTTGCGTTTCGGCTCATTTTGGAGTGGAGCGAGGTGAGGGCGGGGCTGGGCTGGGTGGAGAACTGCGGGCAGGTGGCGGAGTGTATGCAGCCCGCGCAGCGCCCGTGGCCGATGCCCACGGGCTAGAGGAGTGGGCGCGGGGGGGGGGAGATGAAAGGGCGGAGAGAAATGGAGGGGGCAGAAGACGGAGAGGCGGGGCTGCTGCGGTGCGAGGGCGTGTGGGCGAGGGTAGGTTGAGAGGGTGGGGGGAGGTTTAGTACCGCGTAGCGTGAGGTGAATGCCGAGGCGATATATTCCGAGAGAGGAGCTGCTCGCGTCTTCTCGTGCTTCTTTCCGCTTCTCCATCTCCTGCGGCGCCATGTTTTCTAGGGGGATTTCCCGAGACTGATACTTCTAGGTTTTATCTTTCTAGATGGCTCGGTAAACTCAAGGTTCGAGCTGTTACCATAAAT